>JARYHS010013630.1:56451222-56757915 GCA_031002005.1 Vandiemenella viatica
CTGATTCAGAGATTTTTTTGATATCCCCGCTCTCATCAGATGAACTCACTTCTGCACATATGTTTTAATTTACGATTTTTAACTTTTCAATAGATTTTTTAAATAATTTTATGGACGGCATCATAGACCAAATACGAAAGATATTGAAAAACTGAACCTAATGGCTGAGCGTTAACGCTATGGCCCCGCATTCAGAGGAAGCGGGTTTGAATTCCTATCCGGCTATCCAGATTTGGATTTTCCTTCGTTTCTCCAAGTCACTTCGTGTGAAAGGCGGGATTATTTCTTCGAAAACCTATGGTCCGAATTCCTTCCCATTCCTTGTCTCCATTCCCTTCCCACCTTTAACGACTTAGAAGTCGACGAATCGTAAATCCAGACGCATAATAAGAAATTGGTATAGTAATATTATTTAGTTTTTCGTCTCCTTGACGATGGTGCGAACTCGTTATAGTCCACCTAACGTAACCACACGACACTATTTCGACGATGTTGAAGCCTTACCTCTGTGAAAGATTTCATAGTTACGTGTGCAGTTTATTAAGAAGCACTCAGTTATGAGTCTTTCCTTAAGTATGTTATGTCCTGACTCAAGCAGGTAAGAGTCGATGTTATATTTTACGCATAACGCAGTTGTAGGTTCGACTTGTTTAAAATAAACGAAAAAAAATAATTGGAAAACCTAGACTCGAACCGAGGACCACGCGTTTACAAGACTAGATGGTTAGCCACAAGCAAACGGAGCTCATGTTCACAGACGGCTCGTGCAGTGGGTAAACAACCTTATCCTGCCTCGGAAGTCAGTTACATTCAACTGGCATTAGACAATTATCCGAAATAATCTCTTTATAATCGTTTCAATAGTTTTGTAGAACTTAAAAATCTGGATCTTTGAACATTTATACCCACTTCTCGGACCACACACCCCATTATGTGTTGCATTATTGCAACTGATTAGCCACATCAATATATAAATAAATATCGTTATAGTTTTACGCTAATCATTTGGAATAAAATGTATAAGTGAACCTCATTTTTACTGCGCCTTATTGCAATCTTGTTAATTACAACTTTAACGATATGTTTCACGATCTGAATTTAAGAAAAGTGTAGCTGGAACCGAATTTCGTCCGATTGAGGTATGGTCGGCGATATCTTGCCTAATATTACAGTCAATCCAGGGACAGGGAAATGCGTTACTTGTTTCGAGATCGGTCAATAGCTTTTTACTGAAATGTGGGGAATGATAGATGAACTACCAAGAAGAATCGTCAATGGGCGGGCGGAGTCTTCCTGCTTTGTTCGAGGCTTGACTTAAGGAAATGAATAACAGATGGCGCTGAGTTGAATACGGGCAATGATGCCACATTGTGCGAAATAAGGGACTTAGACTCAGGCACCGACAGTCAATTTTTTTGCCAAAGAGTGTACCTTATAAAATTATCTAAAGGAAAATAATTATCGCTCAAGCTGTTAGAAAAATTAATCTAATGTACGGTATATTGTCATTAGCATAATAAAATGTGCTATAGAATGTGGAGTCAAGCATCACATTATACTGCATACGGGTAGCAACAATTGGTTCTGTGTCTTATATGAACTTTTATTCAGAACTAGTTCGTTACCATTCACTAAACAAATGATATTTGAGTTAAAGAACTTACTCGCCAACAACGTAGCAGTATGGAGATATAACTGACCCAGCACACATTCTCATGCTGCCTAAAAGTTTTGTTTACATCTAAGTATTAAACTATGCAAGAACAGTAGCATCATCCAATAAAATATCAACCTCTCCTTCGTGGAGACCTGGTGCCATCATTAACTGGAGAGGGTTATGAAAGGATGTAACAGCGAAATGAGTGAACTGGAATACAAAACTTTGATCAGACCATTGTTGGAATATGGTGGTGTACAGTAGTTTGGGACCCACATTTTGGGTATCAAATATAGGTGTTGGAAGCCGTATAAAGGAGAGGTCAGCTACATGTAAAACGCATTACCCAGTAAATAACTGATAGGATAGAGGTGCTGGATTGGGATTCATTAGAAGACAGGAGTTCTGGGATGAGGGTTGAAATGATATTCGTCAAAGAATTAGAAATAATACATGGAAAGGGAAAAAAATTACCAAGGGCACAAGCTGCCATTCGATTTCATGCATTAGGGAGAAGGAAAATTTATTTTTAGGTAAAGGAATGACCGATTGGAATAAATTACCAAGGCACGTGATGAATAATTGACCAAATTCGCTGAAAGATTTTAAAATTAAAATTCGTATATAGCAAAAATAAATTAGTGGAGGAATTTACACTTAGAGTTTTTTTTTTTTTTTTGCTGACGTCAGTCTTTCGACTGGTTTGATGCAATCCTCCATCCCTTCCTATCCTGTGCTAACCTCTTCATTTCTACATACCCCTTACAGCCCACGTCCTCAATTATCTGCTTCATATATTCTAATCTCTGTCTACCTCTACAGTTCTTACCTTCGACTGTTCCCTCCACTAACAAATTAAACAATCCAGCATGTCTCAAAATATGACCTATCAGCCTGTCTCTTCTTTCTTTAAGCTTATTCCACAGACTTCTTTTGTCACCCATCATTTCCAAAATTCGTTCATTTCTTACTTTGTCTGTCCACATAATTTTCAGCATTCTTCTGTAGCACCACAATTCAAATGCTTCAATTTTCTTTATTTCCGGTATTCCTAAAGTCCAAGATTCGCTACCATAAAGTGCTGTGCTCCACACAAAGAGTTTTAAAAAGTTCTTTCTAATTCCTAGATCAATATTTGAAACTAACAGATTCCTCTTTTTCATGAAGGCTCTTTTTGCTAACACTATTCTGCTTTTAACATCATTCCTGCTTCAGCCATCGGTTGTAATTTTACTTCCCAAGTAACAGAATTCGCTTACTTCTAATATTGCATTCGATCCTATTTTTATATTTAATCTACTAGTATTGGTATCATTTCTGCTACATTTCATCACTTTTGTCTTGCTTTGATTTATATTCAGTCCAAAATCTTCCTTCAGTATTTTGTTCATGCCATCCAGTAACTTCTCAATATCCTCAGGCCTCTCTGTTGACAAGACAATGTGTAACCTCCTCGTTACTTTTTAAATTAATACACCAGGTGTATATACCTTGTAGCAGTTCTTTTTAATCATATTTAAGGTTCAATTCAATTATAATTATTACAAATTCACACATTAAGTTTTTAGTTAACAATCTTTTTTCTTCTCCTTTCTCTTTTTTTTCCTTAACAACTAAACAATCAAAGATACTAATACTAATAAATAGCTAAGACATTTATATTATTCTATGTACATACAATTTATATATACCGTCTTTGGACTACTCGTTACAATAAATTTTACAAAAAATGTACACAAATCATTAATTATTTCTTTACCATAATTATTTCAATTATAGAAAATATTAATTTATATAAAAAATGGTGCATCATAAAATGACCGTATGTCACAATATGCCACCACATCGAGGCATAATTAATGCTGTCAACTACTTTTCTATTACCACAGCACAGCATTTATTTGCCGAGATGTACCAATATCACACTCCATTCTCATTTCTTTGCTAACATGTTCATTACACATTATTTTACAATGTGCTTGCACTGTAATAATGTTCAAACCATCAGCAAAATTATTCACCCACAACACACCATTCAGTTTCATAACACAAAAATTAATACTCATAATTAATCATAAATCTCACTGTCTTTTGTCAGAACGCTCATTACTAAAATTGTTTATCAGTTTATTGTGACCATTAAACATTCTCACTTCATTGCTCACTTACATTTATACAATTTTAGGTCCACTACATTCCTTAAAAAATAGTCAGATAACGTTTTTACCTGATATATCCCTCCGCTCAAAATCGTTTCTAAAATTTACATTCCCCCAAATTTTATGAGATACATTTTTATAACTCTCATGCTTTTATAGACTAGTTTAATTTTTTCAGCACTCATTCATTCATTTATTTTCACCAACGAAGATACAAAGAATCTTGTTACTGTCAAGTAAGAACATTAACATTAAGGAAAACACAACTGAAATAAAATTTTAAAATATTTACAATACGAGTAAACTATAGATTTTGACCCCTTACCAAAAAAAAAATCTGTACCAAGTACGAGGTAGCGAGTTCACTAGCCCCTCGAAATTAATGAAAATGCTTCTTTCTGCTTTCCCAATCTACCCTTGCAAACTCATATCCAAAAACCAACTGTCTTTTTGGAAATAAAACGTCTTTGCCAACACAAAAGATGATTATAAACAAATCCTACCATTACCCTGAAAAGGCACAATTTCATTAATTGTTCTCTCCCATCCTTCAAAAATTTCATTTCAAATCGATGTTGGCTATCAGGCTTTGTGCCTTGGACCAAAAATTCCTTGCCCCCTCTTACCTTGTTGCATTCAAGATACGTTGCTAAGTTGATATTATCTTGCTTTGCAGATATGTTCATTTTACTATGGCTACCATTTATTATATCATTCTTCTTTGAGATACACTTGCATTATTCATTTCTTCTTCGAAACATCTTATATAAAATATTCTCATTTCATCTCCGTCACTTTCTTGATTTTCATCCTCATATTCTACACTATCGCTGCTTGACATATCTTCTTCACTTACGTAAACATCTAACGGTAGCCCTGTACTACTCCTATCTAATTCTTCTTCTCTGAACATATCTTCTGCTAGAATGTTTTTCTCCGACACTTGAATTTTTTTAAACACAACTTCCTCCTTTCTACAACTATCCTTACACATATCGATCTTAGCCAACTTTGATATTTCGTCGTTTTTCCAGTTGTTTAATTTAACTTCCACTTCTTGCTTCCGATTCTCCCGAATTTTTCTTAGTTCATCCCTCATAACTTTCAATCCTTCTTCTGTCTTCTTTTGACTCAAAGCGATCTTCTGAATAACTTTTTCTTGATTAGCCTGGTTCTGAATGGTTTTTTCTAGATTTGACATAATTTCTGTTTTCATTTACTGATTTTTTTTTTTTTTTTTTTTTTTTTTGATTTTTTTTTGCTGTCGTCAGTCTTTAGACTGGTTTGATGCAATCCTCCATCCCTTCCTATCCTGTGCTAACCTTTTCGTTTCTACATACCCCTTAAAAACCACGTCCTCATATATCTGCTTCATATATTCTAATCTCTGTCTACCTCTACAGTTCTTACCTTCGACTGTTCCCTCCACTAACAAATTAACCAATCCAACATGTCTCAAAATATGACCTAAAAGCCTGTCTCTTCTTCCTGTAAACTTCTTCCATAAACTTCTTTTCTCACCCATCATTTCCAAAACTCGTTCATTTCTTACTTTGTCTGTCCACCTAATTTTTAGCATTCTTCTGTAGCACCACATTTCAAATGCTTCTAGTTTCTTTCTTTCCGGTATTCCTAAAGTCCATGTTTCGCTACCGTAAAGTGCTGTGCTCCACACATAGAGTTTTAAAAAGTTCTTTCTAATTCCTAGATCAATATTTTAAACTAAAAGGTTTCTCTTTTTCATGAAGGCTCTTTTAGCTAGTGCTATTCTGCTTTTAACATCCTTCCTGTTTCGGCCATCGGTTGTAATTTTGCTTCCCAAGTAACAGAACTCACTCACTTCTCCAATAGCATCCGATCCTATTTTTATATTTAATCTGCTACTATTGGTATCATTTCTGCTACATTTCATCACTTTTGTTTTACTTTGATTTATATTCAGTCCAAAATCTACCTTCAGTATTTTGTTCATGCCATTCAATAACTTCTCAATATCTTCAGCCCTCTCTGCTAACAACACAATGTCATCAGCAAATCGTAGCATACTGATTTTTTCTCCCTGAAAACTTATGCCGCATGGAAATTTTTCTTTGACTTTCTTCATTGCTTCTTCTACATACAAGTTGAATATTAGCGGGGATAGACTACAACCTTGTCTCACACCCTTTTTAACCGACGCATGTCTCTCGTGATTCTCTACTTTTATAACAGCCACTTGATTCTTATATAGTTTATAGAGTATTCTTCTATCTCGATACTTTAGACCTGACTTCTTTAAAATTTTGAACATCTTGCCCCACCTAACATTATCAAAAGCTTTTTCTAAATCAACAGATGCCATAAAAGTATCTTTGTTTTTCTTGATCCGCCCTTCAAGTAATAATCTTAAAGACAGAATTGCTTCCCTTGTACCGCGATTTTTCCTAAACTCAAACTGATCTTCACCTACTATCTCTTCTACTACCCTTTCCATCCTTCTGTATATTATTCTGGTCAGTATTTTTGAAGCATGTGTTGTCAGACTAATGGTGCGATAATTCTCACCTTTGTCGGCTTGTGCTTTGTTTGGAAGTGTGAAGATGATATTTTTATTAAAATCAGTTAGAATTTCTCCTGTTTCATAACTTTTTAATATCAGCTTGAATAATATTTCGATCCCTTCCTCTCCTAGAGAATTAAGAAGTTCTGCAGGGATCTCATCAATACCAACTGCCTTATTTGCTTTTAAGTCATTCAGAGCTTTATTAAATTCTGTCCTCATAACAGGATCTCCTAAGTCATCAATATCGACATCGCCTTCCTTTTCCATTACACTATTGTTCAAGTCGTCCCCAACATACATTTTCTCAATGTATTCTTTCCATCGGTTAGCTCTATCTTCTGAGCTTGAAAGAGGTTTCCCATCGGCAGCTTTAATGTTCATACCTCTTTTCTTCATTTCTCCAAAATTCTGTTTGATCTTTCTATATGCAACATCTACTTTACCTACAACCATTTCCTTTTCTAGTTCTTCCCACTTTTCTTCTAGCCATTTTTCTTTTGCTATTTTGCATTTCCTATTTATTTGATTTCTAAATTGCCTGTACTGCTCTCTTCCTGCTCCATCCTGTGCATTTTTCTACCTTCTCCTCTGATCCATCAGCTCCAATATTTCTTCTGTGATCCAAGGTTTTCGGGCAGCTTGTTCCCTAAAGCCTAATGTTTCTTTACCAGCTTTCATTATTTCGGTCTTTAATGCATTCCATTCGCCCTCGTTTGAGCTCCCTTCAGAGTTACTTCTTAGACCTAAGTCTACCATTTCTGCAAATTTTTCTCTTGAGATAGATTGTTTCAGTTTATTCACTTCCAGTCTGTTCTGCTTATACTGCTTCTTTATTCGCTTAAATTTCAGCCTGCACTTCATTATTATCAAATTATGGTTATAGTCTATGTCTGCTCCTGGGTTCGCTTTACAGTCTAGAACTTGATTCCTGAATTCTCTGTTTGACCATGATATAATCTAGCTGATATCTGCCTGTATCCCCAGGACGTTTCCCGCTGTATATTCGTCTTGCATGGTTCTTAAACAGTGTGTTCGCCTCTACTAGCTTATATCTTTCACAAAATTCTAGCAACCTGCTTCCTCGTTCATTTCTTTCTCCTAGACCAAAACTTCCTACAGTATTCCCCTCTTTTCCTTCTCCCACTATTGCATTCGAATCACCCATGATTATTAGATTTTCCTCCCCTTTCACATATTGGATTAATTCTTCAATTTCAGCGTATATTTTTTCTATTTCTTCGTCATCTTCCTGTTACTTTGGCGTATATACTTGTACTAATGTGGTTGGGACGGGCTTAGTTTCTAACCTCATCAAAATAATCCTGTCACTAAACTGCTCATAATAACTCATCCGTTTCCCTACTTTCTTGTTCATTACAAATCCTACACCAGTGACTCCATTGACATCTTGTGTGCTAATTATCCTGTGTTACCCAGACCAGAAATCCTGTGTGCCCTTCCATTTAATCTCACTAATCCCAACAACATCTAACTTAAGTTGTTCCATCTTCCTTTTTAAGTTTTCTAACCTACCTGCCCTATTCAGACTTCTAACATTCCACGCTCCGACTCGTAGAATGTTTCTATCCATTCTGACGACTCCTCCTTGAGCAGTCCCCACGCGGAGATCCGATTGGGGGACTGTTTTACCTCCGGAATATTTTACCCAAGAAGAAGCCATCATGATGTATGTAATTTGAGAGGATTACATGTCCTCGGGATACCCTTTGGGTCTTTAATGCAGTGGTTTCCCGTTGCCTTCTGCATCCGCATGCCGTTGATCATTTCTGATTCATCCGCCTTTAGGGGCCGTTTCCAACCCCAAGGTCAAGAGGGTGCCCTGAACCACTCCCCACTCTTCCGCCCTCCTTTCGGAGGCCGTTGGCAATCAGTCGGTGACTCCTTATACCGGGAATCTTTCAGTCGCCAGAGCCTCGTCCGTGCAAACAGGGTGCACCACGTGAAGGAGAGGTTGACATTTGGTTGGAAAAGGCTAGTATAGCCTCTCCCAAACTCTTACACCCCAATTCGTACTTAATAAGTTTAAAAGAAATATTTGTTATTCAAATTCTGAATTGCGTCATTTGATAGGAAATATATATTTGTGTCTATGGTTGATTATCTCTGGAATTATCTGTGAAATAGTCTAAATACCACATGTTTTATTGCTGGGTGATACATTCCGTTCACAAAATCTTAGAAAATATTTTAAGTAAAGAAACTGTAATGGACCGTTGTAGTTTGGGAATAAAAATGTATTTAATGTGTTCACTGCTAATAAGAGTTGAAGCTCTTGTCTTCGAGCAACTGTGGGAGGCAGCGGAAATGCTAGCATTGCGGGTTGAAACATTCTCGCGTAGCGCTCTCTCTAACACTAGATTGTGTCAATGCTGAACGTCCTATGCTGCTTAGTATTAGCGTCAACGCATAAACTATTTGCATTAACTGTAAAGTTGGTAACGGCACATGCGAAGCCGCTCGCCAATACGGATGGTCGAAGCTGTAGTAATCAATCCTTAGCGATGCGGAACTTACAAGAGAATTCCATGTGAGGACACATGAAGGTTGCTATGAATCGCAGTCTAGAATTCACTTTAAGTATAATCGATCTTATGGTCTGGTACATGTGGTTCTTTTCTGTCACGCCCAGATATTTAAATGATTCGACCTCATCATGAGTTGTACAGAATTTTAGTCATGCATAACAGGATTATTATGCGTTTTATCTTGCAGTTCCTGCAGTTCTGCGGAGGGGAGTGCTTAAACCATTTTAAAGGCTTTAAATGGAACGTTTCGCAGTAACACCACTCGAAATTCTATCTACAAAAAGAACTGTTAAACCAACCCTTATAAAAGTATATAGTGTATGTATAAGTTCTTTACTAGTGCTCACATGAACTATAGTCCGATGCATAAAATGTGGTCTGGCATTGCAATAACACAAGTAATAGATAATAGTTGCAGTCTCGAGCCGCTTCTTCATATTCTGTCATATTTACATTTATGGACAGAAAATAAGTAAAACATTGTTATCTCTTAAAATATGTAAAAATATTAATAGTTAGTAATGAGTAAAAGTTGCAAATTATGAACCAATAATCTTAAAATAGGAATTTGTTGAAACTTATACTATTGAAAATAACAAATGCCGGCAGTAGATGTTAACTAATCTAGTTCACCTGTGAAAACGAACAACCTACTAGCCGGATATTAAAGACTCCTTACTTCTGCAATTACATATATATTATTGAAAATTAGTTCTCACAACCAGTGTTGGAGGTGGCCAGTCTCCCGATGGGCGGCCTTCTCGATCACTTTGGCTGTGGGAGAGACTGAGAACTTGCGCTATTCCGGGAGATCTGGAATTCGGAATACCGCTCCGATACCAATACTGGAAAATGCTTACTTAGATGGTAGGAGTAGTAGATAGTAGTAATAGTTTAGTAATAGTAGCAGTGGTAGACGTACCAAAGTGACATAGTGAAGTATTAAAAAATTCTAACGATAAAGTGGACAGGAAACTGCAAACACTATACAAAACTAGAAAACTGTAACAAATCAATTATGACAAAATGCGGCAAGTTTAGAAAGCTATATATGTGTTAACAGCGAGACAATCATATGTATCGTGCCAACAGAAAAGACTGTACAGATATTGCCAAAACTATACATACAAAAATTGAAATTATTCATTGTGGAATTATCTGTTGAACTATCTCATATGTAAAACTGTTATGTTAAATTAAGGTCTATTTTAGTTTCTAGATACTAGGCTGTAAAAATGTGTGCTAAATTAAAAAAAAAAGTTTTTGCAGTTTAGGTTAAGTTGCCGTTTATTGCACCATGCTGAAACGACGTCTCTATCGCGCTGAATTTCTAAACAATTGGTAGAACTCTTTGCTTCGGTATAGATAACGGCTTTATCAGCAGTCTTAAACTGTTGCTAACGCTAATTAAGAAAAGCAGTAGTACCTTCTAAGGTCGAGTCCATTAATATATGACTTCATTTTGGCTTCTTTTGAAACACCCTTCCCCTTCCCGTATATAGCTTCACGTGGCTTTTTGTCTAGACAAAAACCCCTCCCCTCCCCCTCACGTATAACGTAGCGGTTTTTTTTCTTATTAATTCCAGAAGTAAAAGGAATAACCATGGGCAGGCTACTCAAAATTAAATTTCATCTGCGTATTGGCCTTTGCAGTTGATCTCGTAATTCTCTCCAACAACAGGCAAGAGGCAGTCTACTCCCTCGAAATACTCCATGAGACTTCAGCTAACACTGGTCTCCAAATCTAGTATGCTAAAACCCGCTATATGGAACGATTATCACGGCTACCAACAGGGACAATTCTATGAAAAACGCAATTTAGCAATAACTTTCAAGTAACTAAATCCAGATATCCAGCAGAAATCATTCAATCGTGGAGGACTGAATCGTGAAGCAAACAATGAGAGAATATCTAAATTACGAAAAGTCTGTAGAAATACCTGGAACAGATGCAACAAAATGTCGATATCTCGAATTACAACGTTAAGACACACTATAAAACTGTAATCAAATCAGAGGCATTACTATACGCATCGGAAACTTTGGTTATTTGGTGTAAATCACTGGTTCAAGATACTGAAAAGCAAGAAAAAATTTTAAGGAAAATCTTTGGCCCAGTTCGTACAGGAGGAATTTGGATGAAAATCAAATCTCAAGAACAACAGAAACATTCTGTAAACATTTCAGACAAAATTCAGGAAAGATTAATTAAATTCTACAACCATATTAATCAGAAATGAACAACAACACACTAACAAAAGTATTCCCAAACCAACCATTTCAATAAAAATAAACAAACTTGATATCGAAAAAGGACCTCCAGGAAATTGTAATCACAGTTGATACCGTACAGGACAGTGTACATCACAGAGTGATGATGTGGGTATTTGCATATAAAGGAAGTCGGTATTACGTTTATAAGTGAGTATCGAATGTGTGATATTCGATAGATCGATATGGAATATCGTTGGGGAGTCAGTCGGGTATTGGTGTACTATTACGTAATCGGCAGAATATTATGTGAACAATGCTGGAGTACTTTTGTAGACTGTGTATATGGCCCGAAGTGATGTGATGTGCTATAAACTTTGTTTAGTGAACTGCTACGGAGTTGTGCCACATCGATGGTTGAATAATTAATTACTGAAGTTGGACAAACTTATTTATCCTTGAAACTGCATTCTTTGGTGACGAAGTCTAATTTTCCTTGTGTCTGGTGGCTTGCTTTGGTTTATGTAACGTTCTGAAGAATAAATCTTAGTGAACTGTGGAAACTAGTTCGTGAGTGTGATTTCTCAATAGCTTCCCACATGTTCCTTTGAATGTTATTCAATTAATGTATTTAATCAGTAAAACTAACCAGACTGGCGACCGCACGGCAATCGAATCGTATAACAAGAAATAACATAGTTGTACAATCGCAACGATGAACATTAATTAACTATACATATAATTATTGCGTTACAACAGGTTCGGGTTAAACGCATGCTCAATAACATGAATTGCCAACAAACCGTATTTTAGAAGAAAACACCTGGATGGAGGAACATAGTAAAGTTCTGCGAGAGGATTAAGAGATTTTGTCAGACTGGTCGCTAGTTCCTTTATTCAAAACCTGAGCGACCTACGCAAGTTTCCAGCCGAAAGTCACTACTTACGTTATATTTGTATCTAATCCATCTCATACGCTACACACCAAGCGTGGTGATGTCACGGCTAGCGTTCTGCCCTCGCATTCGGGAGGACGACGGTCCGGGCATCCAGATTTGGGTTTTACATGGTTTCCCAAATCACTCAGGCAAATGCCGGAATGCTTCCTCAAAAGGCCATGGCCGAATTCCTTCCCATTCCTTTCCCACCCATCCTTTCCCGTCTTTAAAGACCTCGCTGTTAGAGAGACGTTAAGCAAATAAAAAAAAATAAAAAATATTCGCTACACCGCTTGAAAAAACCAATATGAAACTTGTATTTTCTTGAGTGAACGATTAAAAAAAAATCATCAAGTTGCGGTTTATTGTAATGGCATTTGATATTCAGCTATTCCTTTTTTTTTTTTTTTACCCCTGGTCGACGTCGAGGTCATAAGAAGCGGAATGATAACGGGGACAAGGAACGGGAGGGATTTCGGCCATGAACTTTTAAAGAAGCATCCCGTATTCGCCTGGAGTGATTTGGAGAAATCATGGAAAACCCAAATCTGGATGCTCGGGCGGGGATTCGAAACCGGCGTCCTCCCGAATGCGAGGCCAGAGCGTTAACCGCTCACCCACCACGCTCGGTACCTGATAAAGAGGTTTATCCGAATAATTGATCGTTTGCAGGAATGGCTAGTGTCAACATTTCATTCAGAATATTTATAATTATAGAAAATTACAGAATGCAAATATCAGTTGTTTTCATTATACATGCAATTATTTTAGCGATAGGTCCGTTAAGAGAAAACAGTATAAAATGTCTTCTGTTGTGAAAAAAGCTATGTACCACACGAGGGGAGGGGGGGGGGGAGTCCTATGCAAAAGCCACGTCAGGCTACGTGGGGGGAAGGCGGAGTTCAAGGGAGGCCAGAAATGGAGCCACGTAGTATATGGACGCTCTTTTAGGATTGCTAATAGCTTTACTTAACAACTAATAAGGAGATGAATTGGGATTAAAATAGAATACCTCATTTTTATATTAAAAAAATCGCATTTTATCTAATAACAGAATCCAATTAATTCTGTTTGTAGCTGTGGGTTCTGTTTCGAAATAAAATTTAAATCTTTTTAGAATCAAGATTACAAACGAACCGTCTAAAAGGGCTGAGTATGTATACTGCCTGCAACCATATTTTTGAGCTTTAAATTTTCCTTTTTACAGATTATTTATTTTTAATGCAAGAGTATAAATTCATATTATTGAAGAAACCTTGTGGAAACTCGTTTATAATTCTTAACTCTTCCTGCGAGTTTATAGATACATTTGCGTTGTACGTGTTGCCCTAGGATTTGTTTCTGTTTTCACAAAAACAGTTCTGTCAACATTCAGTACGCAGTAACACACTCGTCTTCCTATTATCACTCCTGAACTTCGTCGCTACCTTTGTGCTATAATTATTGTGGAGTCGCGAGACCAGGTCCTTCCACTTAACCCGAACAATGTGCCCAAAATATTCAGCAGCGAGGGCGAGGGCGGCGGCTGGTAAGTGGCTACTTGTTGACGTGTGGGCTCCGCTGTTTGAGGTAGATAGAGCGGCCGGAAGAGCCCCGCATTGTTCCAGGTAGTTGCCGCCTTATCTCGCCCCTGCTATCTCAGGCGGGGTCTGGCCCACGCTGCAGGGCCCTCCAGCACGCACGGCAAAAACAGCCACACACTCACAAACCTTGAAAACGACATCCTCAAATCTATTCTTATGTTAAATTTACATCTACCTATGGAGTTTGCATGTCTAAGGAAACATATTCTGCAGAGTATTAAAAAAAAACGTCAACACTACGTATTTTTACGGCGTGTACTTCAGCATCCGATATTTCTACCTATTGCATTTTGATATGTCAGTAAAAATATGATAAATACATCTAAGACTAGAGGTTTTCTTGGCGATGTACACTCTCGGGTAACTGGCCGAGTAAATCCGTTTGAAAAATACGTGTCGGTGGTTATAGGCTCTGCCACTATTGACTTGCACTATGACAAAAATATTTAAAAACTCCAAAGAACTTAAAAATATGAATGAAAAATCTACAATCCAACGAAAATGAAAAAGAATTACTTTTCTACCACGTTTGATACGAGCTAACCGTTGTTGGATATGACTCGATGATAATTATCCAATTACCATAACATTGGATACATGGTAGTTTCTAGGTTCCGAACGTTTTACAAAATGTCAATTTAGGGAGCATCCATAAACTAAGTAGCTCGATTTTGGTTTCCTGTGAAATCTCCTCCCCCCACGTAGGCTAAGTGCCTTTCGTCGTTACTCTCCTCCCCCCCCCCCCCAAACCGTGTGGCACGTAGATTTTGTTCCTATTGATTACAGAAGACATTTAGTATCTTTTTTTTTTTTGTCATAGGGAGAAACAAATTAAATGAAGGAAATAAATATTTACATGCTGTTGTGTGTTTCATATTTTCAACTGTGACAAATAATATAAATGGAAAGCTAAGTGGCTTGGCTCAGAAACCCTACCCCCTCCCCTTCCCACGTAGCCCAGCATAGCTTTATACTCAACCTCGCCCCCCCCCTTTCCACAGACCGAGCCACGTACTTTAAGGACGCTCCCTTAGTAGCACCGTTTGTAACCTCCATTTGTTTTTGTTTTTTGCTTATGGCTTTAAATCTCGTCAACGTTGAGGTCATTAGAGCCGGGAATGGAGCAAGGAACGGGAAGGAATTCGGCTGTGGTCTTCAGTCATTCATATTAGTTTTCCTCAAACATAAAGAACCAGTAGCAAATCTGGATCATTAACACTTGTTGGCCTTTTATATCGCATTTTTGAGGCTTTCCAAATTTGTGTTCGAAATTGAAAAAGAAATAGATTCTATAAAAACGCCAGTTATTGTTACAACATCAAAGATTCACATTGTATCATGTTTTCTTGCAAATTTAACTCAGATGGTATTAAATTTCTAGCGTAGTACTACTAAGCCAGAATCTATAAGCTGTAGTATACTTTCTAATAGCCTCCACTTTGCCAGTAGGAGTTTTTTCTTTTCTCAGCACAAAAGAACAAAACTCTTTCACACAAAAAAATGACTGTTAAAATATTTACTTTTGCACCTGTCAGTATGAACTTACGTGTTTGTCTCTAATATGGTGTTTTAGAGAAACTGGAGTTTCTGCGAAATACGAAAATATGATCATGTTGAGAAAATAAACAGAATGTAATCAGTTAGAAATTTTATGTTAATTTATTCCATTTTAATCGATTTACAAAAGACCAAGCATTAAATTCCATTAATAAAAGCAAAATGACATTAATTCTTTCTATTTCATCTCATTTGTAAAAAATTATTAAGTGTACTCGCTAGATGTTTTGTAAGTTTTTGTTTAAGATGTGCAGATTTATTAAAGAAGTACTCCAAAACTTATGAGTGTAAAAGAATATTATTTTTAAAAGAACCACATGGAATAAATACCTGATGTGGAAGTTATGACGCTGTGGACGCAGAGTGCGAGCCGTGGGAAACTGGCTCCAGCGCAAGTCTCAACATCTACACACGATCTCAGCGGCCACAGCTTTCATTCCCACGTTGTCCCAAAGTCGCTATTACATGCCCCGCGGGCTATGTTGATGGGATTGGGGAGAAGGAATGGGAAGGTATTCGGCCATGGCCTTTCGAAGGAAGCATCCCGGCATTTGCCTGGAGTGATATGGGGAAACCATGGAAAACTTATCTGGATACCCGGACGGGGATTCGAACCGATGTCCTCCCTAATACGAGGCCAGAGCGTTAACTCTCACCCACCACGCTCGGTGGCACCGTGATGGTGTCCGCCGCTGACACGGGGTCAGCTGGTTCCAGTCCTGGTATTGGAGGAAATTTTCGACATCCGGACATGGTGGAAGCGATGGTGGTACTGATGACATATGATGGGCCTATTATTATATTTATAACTAATTATATTTTGTTATTTTTTTTTATTGGAACAAACGGTATTAGGATATGTGCGAATTCCAACAATGTTGAATTTAGTGGTATTCCTCAACCGTTTAGAGATGCTATTAAATTGCTTTCTAAGGAGTAACCAAAAGGGCTCCGAAGTCCTGAGTTGAATCCTAAACGGAAGCATATGGAGTGAGGGCATGTGACACTCTTGATGGTGATTTCTCCATCGAATGAAGACGTTAAGCTTGGTCTTAAGAGTCTATTGCAAGAGTAGGTCTGAATCTGTCGGCACCCTCTCCCTTATTTTATCCCTCATCTGTAACAAGATCAACATTCTACACTGAGCACACTCATTATCATAGTCATACACACTTACAATAACACTTAAGACCACCGTCACAATAGAGAGGGCAATGGGAAACCGGCATCGTTCATCATCTACCCGGGAAGTTACCAGAGCATGGACAAACTCTCTCCATGGCAACAGCCCATACATCCAAACACGAAGGAGAAAGTCACTACTACTGAGGAACGATATTTTAAGTTGATAAACACGATAATAAACCATTGCAGATGTAACACAAAATAGACAGATTTTTACCTCTTTTCAGGACTACCTGAAATTATATAATTTACACGAAAAGCACTGTACCTGATAGAGCTCGAATCGTTTGTGACAAAAACGTAGATTCAGCTGGATAAGCAGTAATAATTATCGTATTTTGGTGTTAGCTTCATTGGAAAGACGGAATTAGAAATACGATTACTGCGTTTGTAAGCTGAAGTATTTGTTAGCTGCAAAGTTTATTATCGATCCTTGGCTGGAGCTAACGATCTCTTTTTACTTCTGCTGCACGTTTTTCTCTGCTGTTATAATCATATTCAGATTCTCAGTGTAGGAATAATTGGAAAGTAAACAAAATTATGAAGTCAGAATTGCAAAAAGTACTAATTAGACTAATAATTATTATTTAATAAGTATGCCAATGCAGCTGCTGTTGGATATTATTTATTCACAGACGCGTTTCGCCTCTCGGCGAGGTTACTTCAGCGTACACTGTTTTTATTTAATATGTTATCAGTTTTAACATTTGTACATAATGGTTTTTGTTTACATATAACGAAAATATTCTTACATATACTACTAATTAGGATGGTACAAATTTCATACATACATACCGACGCATTGATGAAGATCATTATTCTGTTCATAGCATTTCACTCAGAATTTTAACGGGGGCCTGAAATTCATAAAGTAAATAACGTTCTCTCTTTTTTTCTCTCTCAGACTGTTCTCCGTTATTTAAAACCTTTGTTTACTTTCAATTTTGGCTTTGTTGTTTTAATTAAGTCTTTACTTTTTAAATTATTAGGGATTTACTGGACTTCATCGTTTTAAGTATTTTTTATACTGAAACCAATTAAGCCCTTATCCACAATTAATATTATTTACTCAGAAAACAGGTAAGAATTTTCGCTGTGTAGTGTGGGTTAATCGAGCGATCGTTACTGGAATTGTGTGCAGTTCAGCACACAGATACAGTACATGAAATGAGACTTCAACTCAATCTTCCAACCCTCAATTTTGCTCCTATTTTTCTTGGCTCCTTTATGTTAACATCTGATCAAAAAGCGGTTCCAGAAAGCTTGTGCTAACTTTGATATCAATCATAAGAAATGATTTGGCTTGTTACTTTGCATCATTGTCGCTAATTACTATAACCTATTGTAAAACTTAATAATTGATTTAACATGAAATTTTATATTCGGCAGTGTGTAACTTGTTTGTGTTTTTGAATGACAAATTGTGATATTTTTCTAAGCTGCAGTAGTGCTTTTAGTGGTCTTGTCTAATAACTCTGCTGGTAAATCAAATATATTTGTGCTGAACGTTATATTTGCATAAAGAACGTACAGGGCGTTCGCCGGGAAACGCAACCCACTGTTAGCGCTACAAGGAAGAAACTGCTCCCGGCGAGCGAGCGGTCAGTTTCCGGCATTGTTCGACCGTCGGCCGCGGACTATTTCATAATAATTACGCTTCATAAACTTGTGTGCTAAGCATTTAAATGTGACGTAATTCATTAGCTTACCTTATAAAAGATGCTGGAAGTGTTGACCCTCTTGTGTAATGCACATTTCACATCTTCTGAACATATTTCGAGACACACGCTGCCCTAACTGACTTAATGATTTTTTGGGTGACTGTTCTAGTCGAAAAGCGATATCGTCAATTTTCTCCTCTGTGAGAATACGGTTGACCGACAGTCTCTTTTTGTTAAAAAATGAACCCGTTTCTCTTACTTTTTTAACCAGACGCAGAATTGTTGATTTAGCTGGCAGTAAAGCGCCAGGAAATTCGCGACGAAATTTACTGCGACACTTTTTAAACGACTTCTTCTTCACATATGTATCGTAGAGAAATATTCTTTGTTGCAAACTGTAACGTACCATAATTTTACTCACACTCAAACACGGTACAGGTTAATAAGAGTATGAAGCCCCAAACCAGCCAAACCGCAAAGAAACGTTTATTCACAACACTGATTAATAAGAGACTGAAGTCACAAACTATCTACAATGCAAAGAAACCGTTCTTAACAATGTAAGGGTCACTGCACTGCACTGTTGGGGCAGCGGAGGTGTTAAACAGTGCGGTGATTCACGGTGCCGTGTGGCGGAAACTGCTGGCTTGACTGACCGAGCAAGTTGCCGACGGCAACAGACTAGGAGGGTAGCGTTTTCCGGCGAACGCCCTGTATTTTCAGATTAGAGTAATAACTACAATAACAAATCGACAGTTGACAGCATGTCGGGGATGGGTAAACAAGTCGTTCGTAACATTCATCATGTATACTTTTATTTTGTCTGAACACTATGCGTCAGAAGTTCTTGCAACTTTTTCAGCTGTCACCTTGGAAAATCTTTTATGAAGACTCGTTTTGCGTTTAACAAACTCGTACACTACTGGTAAGCAATCTTAGCGAATGATATGGAGATACATTTTTGCTAACCAAACTCGATCACAAGGAAAGTTTTCAGTTAATAGTAATGAACTGAGTATCATCATGTTTAAAGAGTAAAGCGTGTAAACGAGGACCGTTCACTGTCAACAAAACGTAACCATACGATAGCATATTGCCCACTGAAGGCAAATTTGGGACGTTTTGCTAGTTGCCTGCATATCCACCGAAAATAATTGACTCTGGATAAAACGTGAAACGAATGACGATTTTAAATATTTATTTATTCTGGAAGGTTTTCTCACGAATTGCTCGACTACTGATTAGAAAAACAAGTTGTAAAAACCGCAGAGGAGAGAAATCTGCGGAGATACATAATTTACGACTGTTTGCTTAGAAACCATATGTGTATTGTGTATTTTGCGTGACCTGGAAAATCTCAAATAAATGATTTGACTTAGTTTTTCCAATATATAAATATAGCATTGAGGATTCGCAGAGGTTGAACTGTGCATTCCCGTTCACAACCGTTGGAACTAGAATGACGTGGCAGATTCAACGCCATGCTGCGGCCATTCTTTGCCTTCGCGCGGAATTTCCTCCATCGTACTCATTGGATTGCAGGCTTGGTTGGTCTGAAGAACCGTTTCGGACGTTCAGCTGCCGAGAAAAATCTTCGGCTTCGTCGGGGATCGAATTCCAATCATCCGGGCGATAGTCAGACGCTCCACCGCCTGAAGCGTGTGTTTCTGACAACAGGATTATAAATCTCAATAGGCCTATCAATCAATCTATCCTGTCTCACATAATTGAAGATCCATCACTGATACAGTTTGTTAGCGGGGTCTAATTTCGTTTGATCCGCTAAAAATTAGTTCCAGGGTTCTTAACTGAAATAGTTCATGCTTGAGAAACCAGTACCCAATGATATCTAGAGTCTGAACACAATTTAAAAACCATTCAAGTCAATTTCATTGTTATCATCATAAAAATTTCTAAACGCAAGTTTATTCTGTATCTGGTATTGAATTGTTAATTTAGATTATTGTCTTGTAGTGAACGTGAAACTAAGACTACAATCTGTAAATTTACTTTCCTTTAGTTTTACTCATCGCTGCCTCACTTTGATTATTCTCCCGATGTATACATACGACGCACGTTCTGAAATTGAATATCTGGGAATTGCATGTAAATGAAAGTGCTAGATTTATCGAGCGAGTTGGTGAATCGTGATGTGAGGCGGCTGTGTGCGCCTCTGCTGTGCGTTGGAGCTCCCGTTATTTGCGACACACCGAGCGTGGTGGGTGAGCGGTAACGCTCTGGCCTCGCATTCGGCAGGACGCGCGTTCGAACCGCCGAACGAACATCCAAATTTGGATTATCCATGGTTTCCCCAAATTACTCCAGGCGAATTCAGGGATGATTCCTTCAAAAGGCAATGGCCGAATTCCTTCCCGTTCCTTGGCCTCTATCCTTTCCCGCCCCTAATAACCTCGATGTAGAGCAGCGGATTTGAGAGAAAGTTTGGGTAAAATTCAGAAATATTATGCGCAGATACACGAAATTATTAAATTTAAAGCTGCGTAATCAAGTATCAAACTGTGACGTAGAACTTCCGGAGCTACGAAAATTTTTGTCGAATAAGAATGTCATCCCCTCCTCGACACCGAGCCCCAGGCGTAGAAACTGAACTTGTCATTTGACTTAAGCTGTAGTAGGTTCCAGTCACTGTAGTGGAAAATTTTTTAACCATCCTGTATTTGGCCAGCACCGAAAGAGAAGAAGTACTCTCCGCAGTACGTAATGAGCCAACCATACTTTATAATTAATAATCTTACTTTATTTTAGGTCGGTGTATTTTATCGTAACCATAAAGTATGCCGCAGTACTTTATTTCTGGTAAAATATACAATTCATGTTACGGAATGCTCTTTAACGTCATTAATTTCGAAAAGATATGTTAGTTCTTATGATAAAAAGAAACAAAGCCAACACTCTTTTTTTCTGGAAGGGACAGAAGTAGTCTCTGATTCACGATTTATATATCAGTTACTTGAAAAAGTACTGGATAATTTATCAAATATGAAAACAATTGTTTCCTATCTGCTGCTGTTCAAGCCATGTGAGATTTCGCCTAAAGAGTAATTAATACAAAATGGCGAGAAGAGAGAAACAAGGTGTCCTTTAAATTTGATAAAAATGAAGTGTTAATGTGTTCAAAAATCATATTTAGAATGTGATATCAGTTATCACTCTTTGAAAACAGACTAAAAATTAGTTGCTAGTGCCATAAGCATAAAAAAATACGTATTTAAAGCAATAAATACACTCCTGGAAATTGAAATAAGAACACCGTGAATTCATTGTCCCAGGAATGGGAAACTTTATATACACATTCCTGGGGTCAGATTCAACACATGATCACACAGACAGAACCATAGGCACATAGCCACAGGCAACAGAGCCTGCACAATGTCGGCACTAGTACCGTGTATATCCTCCTTTCGCAGCAATGCAGGCTGCAATTCTCCCATGGAGACGATCGTAGAGGTGCTGGATGTAGTCCTGTGGAACGGCATGCCAAGCCATTTCCACCTGGCGCCTCAGCTGGACCAGCGTTCGTGCTGGACGTGCAGACCGCGTGAGACGACGTTTCATCCAGTCCCAAACGTGCTCAATGGGGGGACACCTTCTAGAGCACGTTGGGTGGCACGGGATACATGTGGGCGTGCATTGTCCTGTTGGAACAGCATGTTCCCTTGCCGGTCTAGGAATGGTAGAACGATGTGTTCGATGACGGTTTGAATGTACCGTGCACTGTTCAGTGTCCCCTCGACGATCACCAGAGGTGTACGGCCAGTGTAGGAGATCGCTCCCCACACCATGATGCCGGGTGTTGGCCCTGTGTGCCTCGGTCGTATGCAGTCCTGATTGTGGCGCTCACCTGCACGGCGCCAAACACGCATACGACCATCATTGGCACCAAGGCAGAAGCGACTCTCATCACTGAAGACGACACGTCTCCATTCGTCCCTCCATACACGCCTGTCGCGACACCACTGGAGGCGGGCTGCACGATGTTGGGGCGTGAGCGGAAGACGACCTAACGGTGCGCGGGACCGTAGCCCAGCTTCATGGAGACGGTTGCGAATGGTCCTCTCTGATACCCCAGGAGCAACAGTGTCCCTAATTTGCCGGAAAGTGGCGGTGCGGTCCCCTACGGCACTGCGTAGGATGCGACGGTCTTGGCGTGCGTCCGTGCGTCGCTGCTGTCCGGACCCAGGTCGACGGGCACGTGCACCTTCCGCCGACCACTGGCGACAACATCGATGTACTGTGGAGACCTCGCGCCCCACATGTTGAGCAATTCGGCGGTACGTCCACCCGGCCTCCCGCATGCCCACTATAAGCCCTCGCTCAAAGTCCGTCAACTGCACATACGGTTCACGTACACACTGTCGCGGCATGCTACCAGTGTTAAAAACTGAGATGGAGCTCCGTATGCCACGGCAAACTGGCTGACACTGACTGCGGCGGTGCCCAACCGCTGCGCAGCTAGCGCCCTTCGACGGCCAACACTGCTGTTCCTGGTGTGTCCGCTGTGCCGTGCGTTTGATCATTGCTTGTACAGCCCTCTCGTAGTGTCCGGAGCAAGTATGGTGGGTCTTACACACCGGCGTCAATGTGTTCTTATTTCAATTTCCAGGAGTGTACATAAAACTAAAAAACACTTATTTTCCTTTCATATACTTTTGTTTCCTTTTCAAAGATAAATAAACTTTATTTTTTCCATATGTGTTGCCAACCCTAATATAGAGTGATGGCAAGCGACAATATTCACGCTGACGAAGCTAAACTCGACGCTATCCTGTTCTTCTTGGAAAAAGTATCGTTGAGGTCAGATTTGGATTTTACCTTCTGCCTCCATCTCGCATACAGTAAACAGAAAACAGGTAACACACCAGAGTCATCTACAAACACATTAACAACTGATAACAGTATCGAAGGGAACGGAACGGGAACCGTAGGCTGACAAAAGGAACGAACACAGCTACGCATTTTTGCCCATTTTTCTTCCAAGCCAGAACACACTGTGGACGCGAAGATTTCGAGAAGCAGTATTGGCTGAAGACTACAGCACATTATGAAGTCTTATATACACAAGCAATAAACTAGCAACACTTACTGCGTGATTTGAGATCAAATCGCGCAGTAAGTGTTATATCTCAATGTTGGTGTAAATACGTCTGATAGGAAATCCCTGGACACTTTTGAATTGTTGCGCCATACGTATCAGATACCGAGCCAGGCGAGTGAGCGGTAACGCTGGGTCTCTAAAATTTGGAAAGCAGAGGGTTCAAATTCGCATCAGGTTATACACATTACGATTTTCCCGGATTTATTGAAATCAATCCAGGCGAATGCCAGGATAGTTTACTCACAAAGCCATTGCCAAATTACTTCCCGTCCCTTGCCCCTCATCTTGTCCTTGAACCCTATGTCGACCATTCGTGAAGCCCGAACAAAACCATTCTCCCACTCCTCTTGCTCACGCATCACTATTTTTACAAGACGTTACGTCCTATTCTTAAGATTTACCTAGAGCAGTTTTCTTTATACTAACTCGACGCATTGGCAGGATTAACGAAAAATAGCTGGCGGGCAGAAATGAACTCTGGGTCAGCGTAAATACTTCTGTTTAAAATGTTACCCAACTCCCTTCACGCTTTTCTAAGAACAATGTGAATCAAGGAAATTTTACACTAATGCTAACTTCGGTTACTGTTCTAACTAATGGCAAATTGTTTAAGATATATTGTTACAATGCGTTACTTGTTTTGGTACAAACTGATGCTTTAACAGAGAACTATGCTAGAAGTAATAGAATATCCATTACCGCCTCAGCAAGTTTCCTTAGAAGTGGAAAAGACTACCGCAAAACTATGATGCCAGTACGAACCCAATAATGTTCCGTAAATCACTTGTTGCTGGATATGAAGATAAACAAGAACCGAAACCGAAACCGAGTTAAAGTTAAGGAGACACGCTGAAGCAGCATGGCATTTACGAGCTCGTAAACTAGGAGCTGTATGTTTGATCGAAATTTTTAGGTAATCCTTGGTAATACTAATAATCATTTTGAAAAACATTAAAATTAAATTTAAATAAGTGAGGCTGACTTTTAAGAACGGTTTTGAACAAATGCATTTAGCCTCCACCTATTCAATCGAGTTGGGGAGATGCATTGGAAGCTATCAGACACTACTTCCCTAAGTAAGTGGCGTAGCTATCGGAGGGCTGCCCCAAGTTCGTTTTATTTTGTTGTTGGAACATAAAACCACAGACACTGTGAGATCATGACTAGCGTTTCAGAAATCAGTTAACACTGGCGTAGTTGCAGAGCTGAAAACTTTCTTACAACAATGTCTCATGATAATGAGTGGTATCAGCCACTGACAGAACCCTTTAGGTTGGTAACACGACATGATCCCTGCGCAGATTACTGGGCGCCGCGCCTGCGTCATTATGCCTCTGACAGGCCGACAACAATGAAGGTTATTGGAGTAGCTTAGCTGCCAGCTCAGAGCATGATGGTTTCGCTTTCGAGAGAGCGCGATTTTCCATGTTTTCCCGAAATCACTCCAGGCGATTATCGAAATGGTTTCTTCACAAAGCCGTGGCCAAATTCCTATCCATTCCTTGCATCCATTCCTTTCCCGCCTCCAATGATATCGACGTCGACAAAGCGTAAAGCCACAAGCTAATAAAAAATAATAACTGCTTTCACTTTGTGATTTCGAGAAAAAAAAAATTCTCACCGGACTGAAAAGAAGGAGGGAGCGAAGAAGCTTACTGAAGAATACGCTGCTGCCTTTGTAAGATATGTTACGACTGCTAATTGTTACAGTTGGTCTCATAAATCCTGAAACTCAATAAAATTATACAATCTCTCAGAAAGTGTTAACAACACACAACTTTACAGCATCCTTTCATTTATTACTTTAAATAAATTATGCAGCATTGTTGAGTTGTCTCAGCCGAGTAAGTTTAATGTTGTTCTCTCTTCTTTTTTTTTTTGCTTATGGCTTTACGCCTCGTCGACGTCAATATCATTAGAGGCGGGATGGGACTGGGGACAAGGAACGGGAAGGAATTCGTCCATGGCCTTATGAAGAAAACATCTCTGCATTCGCCTGGAATGATTTGGGGAAACCATGGAAAACCCAAATCTGGATACCCGGACGGGGATTCGAACCGGTGTCCTTCTGAATGAGAGGCCAGAGCGTTAACGGCTCATCCACCACTCTCTGTATGTTGTTCTCAGCATTACAGACAATGTATCAGGTTAAAGTTGTTATCATAGTCTTCTAATTTTATTTTTAGTGATATGCATCATTCCTGTTCAGTATCTGTAAATATTTTAAATCACTGGATTGCTAATAATCTTATAAACAATATGGAATAGTTGCTATGCATCAGGAATATTGCTAATGTTCTCGATGATTTTATGAACATGATAGGCTAACTTGTTGCTGTCCTTCCAGAATATTCTATTTTGAATGATTTCTTGAGTGACTTGGTGTTGTAGCTTGTTTCTGTTTTTAAACAATATAAGTTGAAAATCAAACATTATCTAGTTTTTATGTAGATTGATTCGACATATTCATTCCGTAGGTCTATGAGATATGCATATGGAAACTTGTTGACATGCAAGTATGTATGGGAAATATACCTAAATTACTATCGGTATATTTACCATTTTGGTACACGCGTCATCCGTGCACGCCGCTGAAGGGGCGAACAGTTTATTTGTATATTTTGAATATAAATAATTCGTTTAACCTAGCAACTAGGCTGTATGGAAGGAATCCAGTCGTGCCAACTTCGCTCTTTTTCGTAGTCATCTTGTCCGATGATCTCAAACATCGTTACATAACAGTAAAGAAAGTCACGCCTTGATATTCAGAGATGGTCTTCGACAAGCCTCGTTGTTGAGAAGATATTAACCTATTATATTCTACCTTCCATTGCTCCTAACCTAATTCTAATACTAAGCTCACCAAAGTACATGACTTAGTTTTTACGTGATGAGGAAAGTTCACACAAACTAAAAATAGTCAGACATAACGCAACATCTGTGTGTGATACCAAAATAACTCCAGTTATTAATAAAGGGTTATTCGAAAGTTGAAGAGATTGGAGGAAGCGACGACTACATGCATATAAACACTTATATATCAATACCTGAATAGTTTCGGGTGTGGTACGTTCAGTATTGTGAATATGTTGCAAAGGAAGCAGCATGCGTCAATACATGCTCTGGCCGAGTCGCGGGTCCCTTGAGAAGCTCCTCGGTTCGGCACACACATCTGCTGCTGATGGCAGTGCTGCTGCAGGCAAATGGAAACGGTGACTCTGAGAGCTTTCTGAATAAGACAGTATTCCAATTGCTGCAAATATATAAGTATACAGATCGAATTCATCCCCAGTTGATGCCTAAATAGACCAATTGTATACCTACAGATTTATTTTAATGTGTGCTTAAACATGAAACACAACACACTACAACCATTGTGAACACTACAATTCAGCGCTTAACCTCGTAGCACGCTTATTACGATTTCTCTAACACTGATGTCTTTTTTCCTGGTTTCGCCCTCCCCCCCCCCCCCCAATTACACTCGCTAGTGTCAGCTCAACCCAACAGACCAAAATTGGTAACACTGATTGGATGATTATTTCCTGTCATCATTATTTGTCCAGATTCTAAGGTCGTCCGCATGGCAAAGAACCGTGAGAGATTCCGCTCAATCGGCGGCCCAATTAAAGTTATTTGTTCTCCAAACTCCCGCAAATATTACCCTACTAAGCCCTGTCTTTCCGTGTCTTTGCGAGCAGTAATCAGTGCCCTAAAGGAGACTGACTATGCCATCTGGTCGGTAGGTTTCTGGAGTATTACAAGGTTCCTACATGAATAAAAACACCCCCGGTGCAACAAAAATTTGGAACTAGCTTACCCCGACGGTGAGGAATTATTCCTGGGACCAGCTGTATAAACGTAACAAAGTATCGTGTAACATGACTTGATGTTGCAAGTTCTGCTGTGTTTACTGTTGTTGCGTGTCGCAGCACATTAAAGCAATACGAGCCGGTTACAATCCGTGTCTATCAACATGTCGGCTTGTATTCTCCACCGTCACGTGTTTGTCAATATTCCAGGTGGTAGTCACGTCACATCTAATGGTGCCTCAAAAAGGTCAACATGGACAGATAAAGTGAAGAATGAGGAAGTATAGCGAAAAATTGGGTGAAAGTAGGATACCGCTAAAAACAGAATCGGCCGTGATCGATCACGTGTTGCGACCCCACTCAGCCGAGACCGAGCAGATGGATGGCACCAACGGCTGAAGAAAGTACTTGAGATTCGCTATGAAACTAAACAAATTTCAGACCTAAAGGTACTAACATGCGAATATAGAAGTAGAAGGAAGGGACGGGGTTTAATTTCGAGGAAGGTATTTTATTGCTAATAATTACGATGGAGCATTCAGTGGCAATTCCCTTGCAGGCCTTCTTTTGCATTACACAAATGCTTACTTTAGTTCAGACGTAGATAATTTATTTTAAATTGTTCTTCTTATCCCTATAAGTGAGATTCACGTGAAAAACCTCTTCCAAGCCCTCGCAGCTGATTTTCAAACCACTTCTCGCAGACTTTACATCCTTTTAACTGAATCTTACCCAGAATAGTTATCTGTTCGTACTATGGCGACCTAATTCTTACACTGATTATAAATTAGTGTTCTATATTGGCATTTTTCACATGATTTGTTTAATACCAAATATCTTGTGCCATTTAATAAAATCTTAAACTTTCTCAATTATACAAATGCCATAAATGAACCCTTATTTCTCTTGATCAGTCCTCCGTTTGTAATTTGAGAACGGATTCGGTTGCAATAGTTTTCCTAAAGGCAATCTTTTTTTTTTTTTTTTCATCCTTTTCCATTTGTCTATGTATTAGACTAGTCATTAAAATTGAATCATGTATAGTGAACTGAGAATGAAGAATTATTTTTAGATGCGTTTGATATTTTTCGGCCTGTTCCTTTGTTGGAATTATGAAGATTGTGGACTTATGAAACGCTGTTGGTATCGTATTTGTTACTGACCTTATCCAATAAGTTTGAATAATTTTCTGGTTCCTTCTTGTTATAGATAGATAAGTACTCTGACTGGATCTCAACAACTTATAATGCCATATTTTAGTTCAGATATTTCACACTTCTTCTCGCTGCATACCCTAAGCTTCGATATCTACATTCAAAGTAGACCAAGAACAAAATTTAACGTCAGCAATTTTGATGTTAATTCATTTTGCTTTTGTTTCATTTAGATTCATCATCTTTAACGGCACATTTCTTAAACATACGAATATCTCCTTCTGTGCTACTTCTCCCTTTTCATACAGGAATTTTCCCTTCGCTTTACTGAATTTGGCATTTATTTCATTTTAGGAATGTCGATAATTCTATCTTCCTGCTTCTTTTTATTTATTATTACCCCTTTGTCATACTTTACACTCCTATTTATGCTTTATGTGCATTTCTACTTTAAATTCTTTTACTGTTTAAGGTATATTGCTCAGAACAAAACTTCATAACATACTCCAGCTTTAAATTCCTTACCTACAACTGAAGATTTACCCGCTTCTTAAATCAAAAGATTATTAATGTCCTTTTTTTGGCGTGTGACATTTAGCGTCAGGAAACCGGTGCATGTTGTTCGGCTCGCCTTGATGACAAAGTTTCTATTCCTTGGGTCTTCCGTCTTGGAAACTTCTTCTAATGGGGAAAACGTGTATTTTGTGTTCAGCGAGATGTTTATTTTTGTTTGTGAAATGTGTAGACCTAGGGACGAAGATTGGGGACCATCTCGGCAATCGCCTAGGTGACTCCAAGGGAAACGCTTGAAAACCGCAATCAGGATTTGAACCCGGTCCGTCGTACCTCCGCGATCCAGTGCTGGCAGGCATACTGACGGCGACTTTGTCCTGTGATCGATCACTCCCAGAAATTTCGTCGCGCCCGGCTTAGCAGATGGTCACACACATGTCGAGGAGGGCTCACCTCTGCTGTTGTGATTCCGTGACACACAATTGGCACAGCGGAATCACGGAGCCGGCCCCGACGGCGGCCGAAGTGCGGCGGAGGCGGCCGAGCGGCCGGCGGACCGGTCGCGCGGCGGCGAGATAGCGCGAGGCAGTCTGCCGCCGGCCGCCGTAGCGAGTGGACGTACTGAGAGGCCTGGCTCTGTGTGTGTTCGGCGCCTGACGCGAGAGCGAGTGTTGTCCTATGCAGCGAGTTGCGACGAGTCTCACCTGTTAGTACCTGCAACTATGAGGGACAGCGTCTCGTGACTGACATCCTGCTCTTACCTGGCGGCAGTCCGTACTGTTCCGTAACCGCACTGCACATTCTGTCTACGAACGATACCTACTAGTGTCACCGACCATGTTGCGCCGACTGTTTTCGCTGCTGTACCTGCTGCTTTGGGCGACTTGGTGTCCTGTATTTGGAGATGACCTTTTTCCAGGTAAGCCGCGTGCTTTAAGCTCCGCGTTGCTCGGTAAGCGATTTGTCTGTTTTGAATTGCAGTAATACAGCGAAGACTGTCAAGTGTTACGCCGTGTCCCTCTGGTCAGAATATTATTTTTTTCGAACAAGAACGAACAGCCAAGTTCGGCAAAAGTTCTGTGGGTTCGAAACTTTATTACTTGTTTCTCCGCTTGTTGGTCGGACAAGTTTTCAATATCGGAGTTTCTTCTGTCGAAGTTAACAGTTCTACGACTGCAGCCGATAATTCGAAAAATGATTGATTTACCTCTGCGGAAGATTCCCAGCTGTGTTTGATTTTGACGTTGGTCTGGAGATACTGCTTTCTAGATTTTTCATTTGGAAGTAGAATTATAGCAAGAAGTTTTCGGTACATGTAAACTTTTACGTGTCTCATTTACAAATATTGGCCGCCTTTCATTCTGCTGTACAATTTATTATTTTCGTTTCTTTCGGAACGTTTGCATTGGCTGACCCCGCCCATTCGAGGTTCTTTACCTTCGATAGCAGCGACAGTAACTGATAGCGTCATATATCTGCCTGCGCGCCTCTTGTCCGTAGATGAATTGTGCCCACCTCCCCTGCTCCTTTCTACATTGCTTTCTACGCCCGTAGCAGAAAATTCATCACAAAAAGATAATTTATGACGCTATAACGGACGGCAATTTATTCCGTATTTTCTTATCACAGCGCCATAAATAAAATACAGATTCTGTTTTCTGTCACCAGGTTTCGACGTTGCTTTTGAATAATTCTTTAGCGAATTTAGCAGTGCTAATTCGAGAATCACTTAGTCTGTTGTTGAGTCCGACGTTACGCAAGAATAATACGAAAACGCCGGCAGCTCTTTTTCTTGTTAACTATACCGCTTTGTCGGCGGAAGACTTTTGTGAAGAATGTTGGGCGAAATGTCAACAAATTCAACCTAATAGTTCCTTTCCAACTAGTTTGTTAAACTTCTTTTTGAAAGTCCTGCGTATTTAGTATAAAGTATTTGCGAGAGCGGTTCGGGATTTTGAAGTGCCCTGCAGTTGAGTTGCGAGAACCACACCTAGGGCATTGTTGGCGGCAAGAGTAGGTCGCGACTCGGCAAGAATAAGTAGCGCTTGTTTTTGATGTTCCGCCGTGCGATGGACGAAGAGAGCCGGAAGCCAGTTGCGACAGCGAAGGTGACTGGGTGGTGACGTCAGTAGAGTATGACTATTTCCAGGCTTCGTCATCCGTTCCGGAGAGAGAGAAGCGAGTGACCGTTACGTCTTCCAGATAAGGCAGCGCCCAGTCCGCAGGTTTTAACGTTGTCTGCCGATAAGCGCGCCCGCTCTTCCTCTCGAAATTCCTCTCGTTCAGGAATGCAACGTTCCTTTCTGCAGCTGCCTTGTGAAACCCCGCCCGCCGCTGACTAACGGCTCTCTCGAGCTCCGGACAGAACAACGGACCGGTTTCTTGAAACACTTAGACCGCGTTACCAGGAAGCCGGCAACGGCGTTAGTCTTTCCCTCGCCTCACAATTTTCATTTATCATGTTTTGTCCGTTTCGATTTCTGCAGTTTTAAAAGCGATTTTGATGTGGGCCTGTTATACAAACAAATCCTATAAAGCTGTCAAAAAGTTTTCAATTCATAGATGTGGTTTGCATCTTCAGCATTTTCAACATTTAGTTGAGAAGCAACTTGGTTGGAGCGAGGTATCTCTGTGCCCAGTGTATATTATGGTTGACCCAGGAGAGACCACGAGCATACTAATGACGACAAACTACGTGTGTATCGCTTTGCGCGACAAATACGTAACGGGCCGAAACAACGTGAGGCGAAAAAATAAATGCCAATTTACAAATACTTGAATAGATACAGGTGACATACACGGTTTTTAAATATCCGAATTTCCATACTGGAGTATTCCGATGTATAGATAAAATCGACACTGTGCATTAGTGGGACATTGTATGTGCTTTGAACTATTTATTACAATGGTCCACTTACGTTTCGGATATTTCATGCCTTTAACTGTTCCTATATAACTTTTCCCTGTTAAGTGCCTGTGCTTAGTTTTCTTAAAAGTATTCAAAGAAAATATACGCATCTGCTACTATGAACCCTTGATGTAATAATAGATTGTTTTCTAATGACACATATTGTCTCTGTTCATTAAGAAGAAATTTTCTAATGCGCAAAAAGTTTGACAGGTAACATTAGCACTTCAATAAGGACTGTGCTAGATAGAAACTGCCCAAATTCTAGTTTGAGGTAGTTTTCACAATGGAAAAACCAATTCTCGATTCTTCCTACCAAACAAAGTGTTGTCGCATGCCGTTCAGTCCGTAACGTAGAGAAAGTATTTAGTGCAGTTAGCTACAGCAAGTCCTTTACTGATTTCCTCTAAGATGTATCGGTGATTACTTGTTCCCACTAACTTAATGTCTATTTGTAAACTGTTGTCATTTTCGGGTTTTTCAAGAGCATTTTTTTCCCCGATTATGGTATTCCAGAATCGTATTGACAAGTCAGCCTTCAAACGAAAGCTGTGTAATTAACATTCTATTTTTAAAACCAGCATGTATTACCGAAATTAAATTCTAAATTGATAATGAAACGTTGATAGAATCGTGAAACGATATTCAAACGACAAAGGAAAGGATGCAGTTATAGTAGGCTAGTATTTCAATCCAGGCCCGTAAATAAACGCAGCGTTAAATGGTACAGAACAACCAAGGCTCGTTTTGAAATGCCATAGGAAAATGTCCTGCGCTAGGTTCATGTCCTCTGCTTCACATAACGGACCTGAGATCAGTTCCGGATTTAGTAAGGTCTGCGATTGTTTTGATGCTCCTGCTGCTAAGAATGGTACAAGTACTATTAAAAAAACACACACAATCCATTGTGTCTGTTGGCAACAAATAATTTTACTATATTTACTAGCGTCAGTGTTTAGGTGCTGCTGAAAATGTAAAGGGAACCTGAGAAAGAAACGTAGAGTTCGTACTGTAATTTTTAGGTAGGAAATATATCATCATAATACCAGCCAGTTCAATCATTTTCTGATGTGGCCTCTTAAAGCCATGATTTCAGATATTACTTGAGCAGTTTCCTCCAGGTCGCACCATCTTGGACGATCCTCTGCCAGTTAACTCCGAAAACCCTGCACAAAATATATATACATCGAAATTTTTTAGTAGCGTCTGATGGTTTCTCCGCCCCTTCACATGTGCCATCAATATGTAAACTTATCATGTAGACTTCTAAGGTTTTGTTTTCAGAAGAATAGAACCGGCAGAATATCGACGAGAAATAAAAGACGTCTGTGCTAAGAAAGTGATTTCGAAGGTGTATGTCAATCAGTTAGGCTCGCTGATCAAACAGCGAATCTGCAGAAATGAGAATGCTAGTCTTCTTGTATAGAAACGTAAGCTCGGATAAAACTCCCGCAATGCTAGGCTTGTTGTTTTGTCGAAGAGAATTTTGTGAAGATTACCCCGATTCTGATATAAACCTGTATCGCAAGGAGAAAAAAAGAGAACTCCCATTAATACAGAAGTGTTCATTTAAGACACTCCTAAAAAATTTTAAATAATTTTTTTCTGTTAAATTGGTACTACTGATGTCGAACAGTAGTGGTAATCAAATCAGATATTGAAATGTGTGAGCCCCTGTATTAAGGAGAGAATGTCGTAGGGAACAAAGGAAGCACACAAGGACTTGCATGCGAATATTAATTTCCGTCATTTAATTATCTCCGTATATAATTTACGATAGTCTGACAAGAGAAAACGATACAAAATTGTCTTCTCGAATCAATAGGGGAAAAAATTGCGTGCTACGTGTGGGGAGGGGGGTAGAGCCAAAGCCACGTAGTGGGAGGGGGGGGTTCACAGGAGGCCAAAATAAAGTACGTGGTTTATGGACGATCCGTGGCCAAGTATTTACTACATATCCTGTTATGAGGTTATTGGTCCTTGCCAAATATTGCACCGAGCCTGTTAGTTGTTACAGATTCAACTGACTAAAGAATTACTTCAGAATGGAAAAAATTGTGACCAGGCACTGCAAGTCGTTTAGTACTTAAAACTTGGATATTCGAAGTACCCCTTTACAAAAGCTGTAGTTATGTTAAAAGTTCCTGTGTTTGGGAACCAATATGTTTAACATATCGTTCCAGACCCAGCGTATAGACAGTACTGTCTTCGCAGTGCCATGGAAATCTTTGCCCGGAATGAAAGATTGTCGATTCTGATTGCATTTGGTACACACAGAACACTATCCCTCTTTCGATTCTTGGTCAGGTAAACCTTTATCTTCGATCATTTAGTTCGCTCGTGTACGTCCCTTATTGAAAAATTATCATTAGTAACATTGTGTTGAAAGTGTTTTGGGATGAAAAGTTGCAGTGACAGTGAGTGCCTTCTGCAGGGCCTATTCTTATCGAAGTGTCATATTGGCTCCTTGCTGTTCAGTACTCTTGTGCCCCTGTCCAAAGATTTTTTTTTTAAGCTTGTTAAGCTCTCGATGTCATTAGAAATTATGGGGGTAAGGAACGGGTAGGAGTCCTGGCGTGACCCTTTTCGATCGAACCATCTTGGCATTCCCTACAAGTGATTTCGAGAAACCATGGAAATCCGGATTTGTGGTACGCGAATTTCAACCGCGTCCTTCGGAATGCAGGGTCCGAGCTTTACTGTTCACCTTCCCAAAGAATTGTCGCTTATGTGAAGTTAGGGATTTAGCACTAGAATAACATCTGGTCCAAGTGGTACAAAATACTGATTCTCGGTTCAGTTGGGCACCGAGCTTGGTGGGTGGGCCATAAGGATCGGGCATGCCATTCGGAAGGACGTGGGTTCGGAAACCCGTCCTCTCATCCCGATTTCAGTTTTTCTTAGTTTCGCGAATGCCGGTATGGTTTCTTTATAAGGCCATGGGCGAATTTACTTCCATTCCTTGTCGTCCTCGCCCTTCATTTCACGCTTCCGATGACGACGAAGCAAAAATGTATTTGGCAGTAGAGTTTCAGAACCATTACGTTATGAGATGAGAGTCTTTCAGTAACTGCCGATTCATCACCACTATATTATTCAGCGTTTTCGCCACTGAATCACATTTGCATCATTCTTGAATCAAATGTGAAGACTGTGCTTAAAGAGACTGAATTTTACTTTCCTTATCGGTGATCTAAAAGCTTATGTTTTCTAATCTCAGATCACATACAAATATGATTTGTTGGGTACCTCACAATGGACTAGGGATGTCACTAATATCCGCAAGTGCGGAACTTTCGCGTGAAATTCTACTTCCGCTTTCGCATCCGTATCCGCAGTTTCTAATGCGGATGTTTTGTTTACATTGCAACATATATTATTATTTTCTCTGAGATCGTACCCATCGTCGCTTAGCTAACAACAAAGTGATTGTTTTTTTCTGGCGATCTACAATAAAAGTAACAATAAACCGAACGGTGTTGTCATCTAAGCGGCGTATTCTATTACTATTACTCCGCGATTCACTAAAAGTGTGTGGCGGAGGGTGCATTTCACCTTTCCGGGAAGGTAATGGTTTGGAAGGGATATACGGGATATGGCAGGAGGCCAACTTATAGGACATCCGTGTAGAACTACCGTAGGATGCGCTCACCCATTCACGCAAATAGAAGGGGTCCAACAAAATGTTCCAAGCAATCCTTTCCACTCATACTTTCTTGCGTCACACTATGTGTCCTTATCGCACATTTGTAGGATGATGTTTCCTCCAATAGCTTCCTCCTATATCTATAGTTTGTTGGATAGTAAGGACCGTTCTAGGTTGCCTGGGAGTCCCACACCATCCAACGCGTCCTGTATTTAATCCTGTAACCCCTTTCACTGCCCGTCAAGAGTTCTTTATCGAAAATCTGATCTCGTAAGTCCTACAAGTTGTACTGTGAATGCGCCACTAGAGCGGTGGGAAGGCGAGTGGCGGGTACGGAACCGAGCGTGGTGGGTGAGCGTTAATGCCCTGACCTCGCATTCGGGAGGACACGGGTTCGAATCCCCGTTCGGCATCCAATTTTGGGTTTTTCATGGTTTTCCCAAACACTCCAGACGAATGCTTCCTTCCCGTTTCTAGCCCCGATCCTATCACGCCTCTAATGACCTCGACGTCGATGAGACGTATAGTTAAAAAAGGGCTAAACGCGGAGATGTTTGGTGGCGTGGCCTTGTGCTTGACGCTTGAATTAGTCGAGCCACGAAATCATGTAAATAATTTAATTAACATGTGAAATCAACCCATGTTTTTGTTCTTGAAAGATGAGGCAAAAATAGACCAATATGGCAGTATTATATGGAAATACTTCACTTATAAAAAAAAGTTTTACATCAAATGTATACTTATTTTGATTTTAATTTTATTTTGAAAAATATTAAAATCTAAGTAATTATAATTTTTTTTTCCCGCATCCGCAAAGATGACTTCCGTTGCAACCCTGCTATGGACCACCATCCTACTAGGCCTTTTTTTGTGATTCTGGTATGTGATGTGCTGCATTCTCGTGTTTGGAGCTATCTTTAATGAAATTCTTACATTGCATTTTTTCCTTAGTGCCTTCCTTGAGCTTCTTTACTGTTGTAACGTATTTCCGTTGTACTTGGTACGATATCCATCGTAAACCCGAAAATGTTCCAGTTCGCCAGTCCAGATTTCGATTTTTCAGAAATCATTCCAGGCGAATGCCGCAATGGTTCCTTCAAACGTCATAGCCGAATTTCTTCCCATTCGCTGCTCCCATCCTCCCATTCTCATAATGTCCTCAACGCAGAAGAGCCGTAAAGTCCTAAAAATTAACGGTCTGTATGTGTACTACAATCTCATCACCCTCAAACATCTTTATTATACTATATGTGGAGTCTGGGTTGTGCCTTCGTCTAAACTGTGATGACATTTTTAGATAGCCTTGTTCCTCAACTTCAATTCCTGAAGGAGCTGGCTTTTAGCCTGATTGTCGATTGTTACTTCGAGTATTTTTTTTAAATTTCTGTTGTCTCAGTGCATCAGCAACTTCCCCCCCCCCCCCCCGCACCTGGGGTGGTGGTAACGCCGTGGCCTCGCATTCGGGAGGACGGGGGAATCGTTTCCTCATTTCACTCCAGACAAATGTCAGGATGGTGCCTTTAAAAAGCCATGGGCGAATTCCTTCTCAGTCCTTGCTTCCCAGTTCTTTCCAGTCTCTAATGACCTTGACATTGACGAGGTGTGAAAGTATAATAAAAGTCTCTCTTCCCTCGAATCTGTTGATTGACACATTTATTGACACCCATTCCTCAAGATCATAATACTGACCGTTAGAAAATATTGATAGGTTACCAAATTGACTTATATTCCTTCAGTGAAAACATATATTTAACTTCTCGTAAGCTGTATTCAAGAGCGGTTCCGTTTCATCGAGAGTCATTGGAGACAAACAGGGAATATTTCTAGACGCGATTAAGATACACTGAGCAGGTTTGATCTGTTTGCGAGATACATAACCTTAGTACACTTGGACAGGAAACAAAGGTATCTGATGTACGTTACATTGTTTCTTAGACCAAGGAAATCTGCAGTAATTTTGTAATACACAGTTCCTTCTACCGTTGTCTTCCATTATAATCGTATAGGAAGCCGGCGGTGTTCGGTAGGGGTCGGTAGGCTATTGTGTGTACAGATCGCAATTAGAACTGGTTTGCGGTGTTGCTGTGCTGCTCACCCTTCCTTACTGTTGTTGCGAATTCCGCACACCACGAACGACTGTCTGGGAGAAACTGTTTCCGCTCGCGAGTACTATAACTGCCGTGTGCTGGCACCTTGGCCGGCAAGGATTTTAGTACAAAAGTACTGTACAAAGAAAATTTAACATGTTATTCGTACAACATAATAAAAATGCTAACAAATCTCTTCGGTTCAACTAATTTTGTAGATTCATTAACATGACAAACTGTCAATTGATAATTTGATTTTCCTCTCAACGTCTGCCCTCAATTGATTCGCTTATTGTTATGTCTCCCTCTACAGTTCTTACCATCGACTGTTGCCTCCACTAATAAATTAACCAAACCCGCGTGTCTTAAAGTGTGACGTCCAATCCTCTCTCTATCTGTAAGATTCTTTCGCAAGCTTCTATCATCATTTCCAGAATCCTTACAAGGTTGCTAATATGAAGATTCTAATTTCCCTCATTATGAAAACCCATTTCACTAACATTTATATCTTCAGTTACCTAAATTAATATTGAAAAGTTCCAGTAAATCGGTGTCAACGTTAGCATCTCACCTTCGGGATCAGTTTTATTATAATAATGTGGGAAAACGTAAATTTGTTTCAAGGGTAGACATGGTTTTTGCCACAAACACCTACTTTAGATAAAGTGGAAGTGCCTTTCAGTCCTGATGCTCTGTTCCTGGAGGCTACTCCGGTTAGCGGTTGCGTTGGTTTTCAGCCCTGGTTAATTCTCGGGTCAGCTGCTTGTATGGGTTGCACCTTGTCCTTTGGCACTCCTTGACTGATGGCCGTGGCGAGCCGACGGTTGTTTGTGAGCACTTCGTGCTGAGACGTGCTCTGCGGGAAGGCCGACTTGTTTGTGCCCAGGTCTGCCGAGGCACTTAGCGCGGGGATTAGCAGCCACGGCTGCCAACCTCTCAGTCCTGAGGTGCGAGTACATAGGCAGAGGAAACGAGGAACAGTGTTACTTCTCAACTGCTGTTTCCTCTAAGCGTAATTATCTCTGTGCTAACGTCAGCATAGTGGTTAGGCATGTGTGTTCAAAACTCTAGTACACTTATTTCATTTGCAGTTCGTGTCGCCTGACTAGGAAGTCCTTGTAGCACAGAATCCTGAGAAAGCTTTATTACTGTTGGTATGAAGGAAATCCTCAGCGATTACCTGTTACGGGAAACAAGTATTTGCGAGTCGGGAGGAACTGTCAATAGCACAGATGGAGACAGACCACTAAATATTTAGAATTTCCGATCTTTCGAAATAACTCTTGTGTACTTGCTTGTGTGTTTTATGACATATTTCTAAGACCTCCGTGTTGGGATAGGTGGTACTGCTCTTATTTAATCACCTCGCTGTCAATATACTAGGCAGCTGAAGATTCCGGCTGAATCATATTTTCTCACTTATCAGATCTAGGACTATGGCAAGTGACCATATTTTCTTTGATTGCTTGCTTTTTTTATGCAAAATACGCTGTCTGAAGTGTTCTGAGGCAGACAAATATCTGAAATTAAGACCCATTACCAGTGGCAGTTTCGTAAAATCTTCCTCTAGCACCTGGCTCTCTGATACAGGCTATCTTTCTGTATATGGTTAACATGCACATCTTACTTGAGTTTCCCTTCTCTGGACAGAAGCTTCAAATGACATTAGGGTTGCTTGACTCTAATGCTGTCTATAGATTTTACTGCCGGTTTTCCTTTGCTTCTTTTCCAGCTTCCCTTCAAGGCGGTGCACAACTCAGAATGACAGAGCAAGCCGCAAACAAAGCTATGTCTTCTCCTGTTTAAAGTTTCAACCAAGCTGCGTGTTTCATTTGCTCTTTTGAGAACGTTCTCGTTGATAGCTTTATCAGTCCAAGGTATCTTAGCGGGCATCCACAAATTACGTGAGGTGTTTTTCCGGATTTCTGGACCCCCCCCTCCCCCCCTGGTGAGATTTCGTAAGATCTGGCCGGACCCCCCCCCCTCCCTTCTGGTGAGATCTGGTCCGTGAGAACCCCCCCTAGAAATCGCCCTCAAAACTTTTGTAGACTTTTTTTTTTTAGGTCACACCCTAACTTTTTTTGACGAAATACCCTCCTATAATCGACTCTGGCGCAAATTGCAGACCTTTATTTTGGCTCTACTGTCCCCAAATTTTTCGCAAAATCTCACGTGAGATTTCCGTAGCCCCCCCTCCCCCCTGGTGAGATTTCGCCGGACCCCCCCCCCCTATTTCACCTCTCGTAATTTATGGATGCCCCCTTATGAGTCTACGGCGGCGCCTCAGCTTCAGCTTATCGCAGGGTCCACGTTTCTGACTCGTAGTTTACAACACTCCACACAAAGCTTTATATGAATTTCTTTCGTACCTCCTCGTTGCTGGTCTTAGATGTCAGTAGATAGCTTCTCTTCTGACTAAGCTTCCTAGACGATATACCTTTTCATATTTACTGTGAATACTGAATGGTATGAGTTACCAATCACAGTTAATAAACTTTCCGAATGAGGGGCTGGTGTCCCCTTTGAAGACAAATTAGACCTCTTCCCTCATGGCTTGCGTTTTTAATAACTCCTTTGTTCTCATTAAGCTTCACCCGTGAGGGCACGCTTTTTGGGATAATATTATACTAATATCTCTCCCAGGAAATGAAATGCATTGATTATCTTGAGAGTAGGTGTGAAGAGAAGTTAGTAATAGTTAATTTTATACTGTCCGAGAGTTGCGCGGCGTTCAGTATGCACTCTAAACGCCGCTATCATCAGCAGCTTGAAGAGGGGAAAATCGATGGTGGAAGCTCTTCAGATATGTTAAATGTACCTTGCTGCATTTCGAAGACATCTCGGCTCATAGTGAGCGGCTTTTCTACTTTTCCATCTGAAGTATGTTTCAAAATACAGAACATTAGAACTGAAGGTCTCACGGCGCTGATTATTAATAAAATACTCTGGCGCTTCCAGACTCTAAAGAGAATCACACCGAGTATTGAAAGGCAGCACACGACCATTCTGTAGTTATCTCTCTGGTCGGCGAGATGTCAATACGAAGTACAAATAATCTATAGCTATCCCAATTACTAATAAACCATACTGTAGCAATATATTAATCTGCTTCGTGCCTCTACAAGGTTTTTGAAAGCATCGTGAGACAAACAGTCTTGTTTGCACTGCAATAAAATATTAAATCCAAAGATTTTTCGCTAGTTGCAAGTAGGACGCTCGATTTCGTTATAGCAGAAACAAATTATCGAAACTTAATCTGTTTAACATGTCTGCACGTCGCGTCGGGGTAACAGTTCTCTCCCTGCGGAAGGGCGTAGAACAAAGACTCCCCACTTGTTTGAATGCTGGCAAGACACCAAGCGTCATTAAGACTTGTTATCTGCGACTTTCCACGCTTTGTGTTTTCCCAGTGCATTATACGCACCCCGGCTGGAGTCGGGCCAGGCTCTCTTCCAGCACGTTGGGTCGCCGGCATAAGTCACGCTCGCTGGCATTTACCGTAACGTTGGCAGCCTTGCACACAGCGCAGCGCCGCGCTGTCCGCGGGATTTCTCTTTGTTTCCGGGTGGAAATCTGCCAATCCGTTTCCTGCTCGCAACCCCTGTTTTCATTGTCGGTTTTTCTTTTACAAATGGCTTCATCTCTCGTTATGGCAGAAAACTCGTATGGATCATAAAGTGTGGTTATAAGCAACTAGGAGTTTTTTTATTTCGCAACATGATATGCAAACTCTACAAATTCCCATCAAGTACTGTAGTATAATTGCACTTAAAAATGTCGCCACTGTTGGATGCTGGAGAGATTAAGAGAGAGAATGCTGTCCAAAAGTATTCCTTCGTGTTGTGGTTAAGAATGTTTATACATTCAAACAGCATTTCACAGAAAATTGTGACAAAGCGTGCTTTTGCATCAAAAAAACTAATCTCCATTCTGCGCATTCCCTACCCTAAATATTTCTTGTGCATATATTTCATTGCATTCGTAAATAGTTGTTCGCAGGTTACTCTATTTATGCGGAAACTTCATTGTGTACTAGAGAACCCCTGATCGATCTCCCCATCTACTTTACATTTTCGCAAGGAATGCGGCAAACTGTCACAAATCGCGCCGATTTTCTATGCACATTTTGCCTGATATAATACGGATAGCGTACAGCAGAACAGTATTCCTAAAAAGTTTTGTACTACAGGTACAATAATTCAAAATTCTATCATTTTATGCCCTGACTCCATTTCATGTTTATGCACCGTTACACCTAGGGTTCAACATTCGCAAGAACTGGACTACATGCGTTGTAGACTTGTACGTGTTTCGGTTGGTTGTACGTGTGGCGGGAAACTGAGCGGTTTGGTTCGTCCTTGAGTTTCTGACCTTGAGTGGTCTCACCTGCTGGCCGCACTCTTGTCGTTTCTATGCACTTCTCGCAACATAATGTATGCGCTTTGTATAAATAATGCTTCACGTTTGAAAAGCAGCCGTTATCTATAATGAAGTTTCGTTTACACCTTGTTCTACTAGTTTAAACTATTGACAGTGCGAAAGATGATTTAAGTGACACTATTTGCTACTTATTTTTTAATTTGAAATTATGCATCGATTGGAATTGTCTGTGCTGTTCTATAAGTGCCCCCCTACGCTCGTCGAAATTTACGGCGTTTAGCAGTTTATCCGACTTGCCGCTGCAGCTGGAATTTGACGGCACAGCGGTGAGAAGGTCAAGAGACACACGTGTCCTCATTAAGCCGGGCGCAGCTCCAATTAACCGCAGGTCTGCCGCCGCTAATCGCACGGATTGTTCTCACAAGTTTCCGCTCAGCGAAATGACTCCGGCCTTAATTTTCCAGGTTCGCCGTTTCACCTCACTCGCGGAGTGCGTGCGACTACAACAGGATTAATATGACGGAGCAGTCTCTAACTAGGGAGCGTAACTACGCAATAATTATTGCGTCTTTATGGCCCTGTCGACGCCAGAGTCGTTAATCAGGTGGGGGAGGGTACTGCGCTGCCATCTGCCTGCTATCCACGTAAGTTTGATGCGTACCTGTTAGCATGTATGTTGCTGGACACCGAGATTTGAATCCGAGACTATTGTTCTAGTGCTAAGCGCTTACTCACTCTTTGAAAAATCTGAGAGTTAACTTGTGGAGTTCCACGACAGCTAGCCTGTTGGAAAGTAGCAGAGAGTGCAGCAGTAAGTTACGCGTGTCCAATAAACGAAACGTAGCATTCTGTGAGCTCTTTCACAAGTGTGTCACGTCACGAGGAGAATCGGCTGTCGGAATGTAACGCGTGTTTCGCAACGTAACACGCATCGAGTGCCTTCGACAGAGTTCCTGCAACGTCTCTTACAGTATTAAGCTTTTCTAACCTAGTGAAAATTATTTTTTAAAAGCATATCGTACACTAAAAATTAAAGGATAGGCTCATTTGCTGCAACGTTTTCTAGCCATAAACAAGATCAGCGTTATTCCTTTCTGTTTACGTATAATTCTCCTTCTTAAATTTCGCCTTGTATATTTAGTTTTTCAAGTTTCGTTCATATATTGAAGTGTGAGGACTGCTGTAACTAAAACTTCTAGTTGTAAAGATAGCGTCATTATAACCTTTTAGTTCGTTCTGCGATACAGTTGTTTCTGTGGCAGTAGACGAAAAATCATTGTACGAAATGAGTGTCAGCTTGAGATGTCTGGGTTAAACTGGTGTTTATCTCTTTCGTCTCATTGCGTTCGTGTCTTAGGGGGCATCCATTAATGACGTGAGGTGTTTTTACGAATTCCAGACCCCCTCCCCCCTTTTTCCACTAAAATGACGCGAGATTTTGATGAGACCCTCACCCCTGCTAATCGACCTCGCAGCTTTTTGAGTTTTTTTTTTTTTTTAAGCTCACCCCCTGTAAAGTCGATTTCCGCATCGATTCTAGTGCTAATACCCCCTCTAAAGTCGACACTACGCACCGAGCGTGGTGGTGTAACGGATAGCGTTCTGGCCTCGCATTCGGGAGGACGGCGGTTCGAATCCCCGTCCGGGCATCCAGATTTGGGTTTTCCATGGTTTCCCCAAATCACTCCAGGTGAATGCCGGGATGCTTCCTTCAAAAGGCCATGGCCAAATTCCTTCCCATTCCTTGCCCCCATCCTTTCCCGTCTCTAAAGACCACGTTGTTAAAAAGGGACGTTAAACTGTTTAAAAAAAAAAAAAAAAAAAAAAAAAAAAAAAAAAAAAAAAAAAAAAAAAAAAGACATCTACGCCGTTTGTAGACTTTTTTTCACGAATTTCAAAACCCCACGTGAGATTTCCGTCGATCCCCCCCCCCTCCTCGGTTAAATTTCGCCGAACCCAACCCCCCCCCCCCCCCCGTATTTTACCTCCCATAATTAATGGATGCTCCCTTAGCACCCACAAACTACGTAGCCCTATTTTGGCCTCCCGTGAATTCCCCTCCTCCCACGTAGCCTGACTAGCTTTTGCCTCTGAGCCCCCTTCTCCCCGCGTGGCTCGTACCTTTTTGCCCTGTTCATTTTGTAATATTTTCTCTTGTCAGACTATGGTAAATTAAATTCGGAGGCAATTAAATTAAGGAAATAAATATTCACATGTTTTTGTATATTCTGTACCTTATTTAAATTGTGACAAATAATATTACTGAAAAGCTACGTAGCTTGCTACCGAATTCCCCCCACCCCCCACGTAGCCCAGCTAGCGTTCTACCCAACCCCTAGACCTAGCCACGTAGTTTATGGAGGTTCCCTTATGTATTAATGTTTGTGTTCCTGTGACAAAAGTCTGTCTTTCTTTTATTTGAAGTCCCCAATCCTCAGAATTAACTACATGAAGTCGTTCCACCTTTAAATTCTCCAAAGTACTTAGTTTTCTTGCACTTACTGTAGATTCATGTACCTTTTATATTCTTTCCCATTCCTGTCTCCTGAGCAATACTCAGCCACTTGAAGTTATGATAGGAGCACAATTGAACACCTCATCGAGGTTGATACCTCACAAGTAAGCCGTCCATAAAATGCGGCACACAAATGTCATGGTCTTTTTATCCCACAGTCGTCACATTCGTGCGATTAACACAGTTTCACACGCGATATCGTACTTTTCTTTATTACGTATACTTCTATACAGCGTAGCGAAACAAGTTATTGTCTTTAAATTTAATCTTCCAAGCGGAGCGATTTAGGTTATCTTAATTTTGAGCTATTGAGCACGTTTTTACCAAAAAAGGTGTAGGCGAGGATTTTTTGCCAATATATATTTTTAATAGATGTGACGTCACGGAGCTTACTACTCATCCTTTCCCTTGTCACGTGGTGTCACACTTTTTGTAACACCTCTCTGCCCCCTTACGTGTGTCGTAGTTTATGGAAAGCACCTGACGTTCGATGCGTTGTAGTTTCGCCTTAATATGCCGCTTCCAGTCTCGTGGATAAGAGAATACGGAGACGTCTGTGCCGTGGGTCCAGGCTGGTGCATTGGCGGTGAGCGTGGGTGCGTTATCGCGAGCAGTACCTGTAGACAAGGGCAGGGCGTGGCTGCCTCCAAGTGGGCCAGCTGCTGAATCCGTACACACGATTGCGTGCAGATGGCTTTCATACACCACTAGAGCTCGGCGTCTCCTCTACTGTACTTCCAATTGCTTCTGGACCCTGCTTTTCTGCGACAGATGAACTGCAGCAGATGTCGTGTTTTGTTTCTTCCCAAATGCTATGTTAATGCTTGAGAAAATTTAACTTCTCAGCCCGTGTAAAACGCATTTGCTGTTCACTCATTCTTAAATCAATGTGAAAAACAGCAGAAATATTACGCCTGCATTTTGGCACCTATTCCGGAAAAAAAAGAGTACTTGCACTTCGCGAGAAGTAAACTATTAAAACATAGTTGACTTTAAACCATCTGTTCGGAATAGTCTGTCTGCGTAAACCAATTACAACCAACTTGGAGTGTGATGATTATTTTAACATAAATACACTCCATATGAAGTTGATATCTTTGAGATTGACATGAATGCATATTTGACTAGCCATTTTAGATTTTTCTAACCGAGCGTGGCGGTGTAACGGTTAGCGTTCTCGCCTCGCATTAGGGAGGACGGCGGTTCGAATCCCCGTCCGGGCATCCAGATTTGGGTTTTCCGTGGTTTCCCAAATCACTCCAGGCAAATGCCGGGATGCTTCCTTCAAAAAGCCATGGCCGAATTCCTTCCCATTCCTTGCCCCCATCCTTGCCCCCCATCCTTTCCCGTCTCTAAAGACCTCGCTGTTGAGAGACGTAAAATTCTAATTTGATCATTGGCTAGAGGTAAGTTGATACACCTGGAAGTTGATAGATATGGCCGTGCACACGTCAGATGTTGACATGCTCGAGTTTTCGACGAAGCATCAAAGACTCGTGTCAAAAATCCACAGCGTGCCCAGCTTGCAACATGTTGATTAGTTTGTGAGTTGGAGTTGTTTCGTGTGCTGTGTGTCCACTAGCTCTTGCGCCTGGTATCTCTTAATACTTGCCTTCAACACCAGCTTTGCATGCATTGAATAAGCTGCACTGTTCTGACAGGGTGTGTCACTCATATTTAGTGGATTTTAATTTTTTAAGCCGCATCGCTCTCAAACTTTACAAAAATAACTCGTGTTAAGTAGTGTAACTAGATAAGCCGTGTTCTTTTTAGAATTTTTTTCCCTCCAAATTACATATTCGATTCAAGTCCGTTCTACCTTGAATGCAGTATGTGATATTTGTTAATGCAACCGGTAACACAAGATAGAAGAGTCTGGGTTGGATTTCCGGGAGGAGTGTTTTTATTTTTCATTATTATACTAAAGAAATTAAATGTTTTCTTCTGTTTATATTGTAACTATCGAAACTTGTAATGACATTCCAAATCAGTGTAAATCTTTGGTGCCGTTAATTTTTGTGCATTGATTATTATAAATATTTTCATGGCTTTATTATTTTCCGATCATCGCAGAGCAGGATTCTCAGTTTATAAAGATCATTTTGTCCATAAAACGTTTTGTGCCAGAGAGAGTTGAACAGGAAATTTATTGTAGAAGCATACACTTTTTTTCCTGCAAGTTGCGTATTTCGTTTGGACTTCTGAATTCTTTATTTTATTGAGGGAAAAAAATACCTCACTGTTTCTATCCGAGAACTATCCTTGGATTTCCATCTTGTAATGAAACACCTTTCCGAACTCGCCAACAAACACCGCTTGCTGTACGATAACGCTCTGGCCTTGCATTCGTGAGGGCCTCTGTTCGAATTTCCGTCCAGGCATCCAGATTTGGGTCAGTTCAGGGGAATGTCGTTTTCCCAACTAGCTGCTTAGTTAGGCAGCTTGATAAGAGTTGGTTAAAACTTAACACTTAAAACAATTACAATTCTTCGAATATATTTCTGACACTCTCCTTGGTGAGCAGTGATTCGTCGTTGTCCTTACAATGGAACGAGGTTCCCAGCTCCTGTTAATGTAATTCGCGCGTCAGTTAACAGTACTGTGAATGCTGAACTCTCGTTAACAGGAAGAAATAACAAGCCAACGTTCTTTACAGTGGATTCGCAGTTAATCTATTTAATCTCAACTGGCCGCATAGCCTATACAAAAAATAAGGCATTTCCTTTCTTTTTTACCTGAGCGTAGAGATCGTGGCCAGTAATGAAGCTGACCTGTGGGGTCCGCAATAAACAGAGCCGCGTTTTAATTACATCGTTAGAGGCGCGTGCGAAGCGACTGTCTCCATTCAACCACTGTGCCTCGTCGCTGCCGTAACACTTACTCCACATTATAGTGGTTCATTACAGCCGTGGTCTCTGACGAATCAGGTGGAAACCGGGAGGTAAGTATATTTCGTACACTTTTGCCTTAAGCCATGATGGCGAATTATGCCCTTAAAATAGTTCGATATAAATCGTAGATGCCAGATACGCATACCGGTAACTAGAAAAAAAAAATCTCAAATTTTAAGGACTTGAAGCTCATCTAGTTTGAGATGTCTCAGAGGGGCGTTTTGGTGGCTCAGCCTATTTTCCCTCATCCTTTTGCCTGCGCTTTACTGGTGGGTTGAAATTTTTGACGCGAATTCGTCTGTCCCGGATGGAACTGCGTAGCATCCTAGGATCACTAGCTACATGAAAACTGTCCATTTAAGTATCCCGAAAAGGATTTCGCAGAAAAAAAAAATTTCGGGCATTTAAATAGCATTTTCCTACCACGTGCATTTCGGTGCCACGCCCACTTTTCTGCATATATTTTAGACAGTTATAATCCCTAAATTGCACAGTAGGGATTTTTTTTTCTGACTCCTGAGTGTGCTGGCTATCTCTGGAGGGCAACGGTCAGTATTCTCTTGTTTCTGCTATTTTTAAACAACACACCTTGAAACAAGCTGTTAGTTTTGTTTGAGTGGGTTTGCGAGCAGTTGTTTTCTTTAAAGCCAATTTCCCGCAAACTAAAATTTTCAGTACATATGCCCCATTATGTCAGAAACTATCATAGATAAATGAATGAAATTTTCAGAGACTCTGCATAACATAAAAAGCCACCTCTGGTACTACATTCATTAATATTCCCCCATTAGGAAGTTCAAAAAAAATTATTTCTACAGAAAAAGCTTAATATTTTTGTTAATAAATTTATAAAAAAAGTATTTCTTAAAAACTATCACATGGATAAAGTAGATTTTAGTACAGTTGAATCTATTAGCGTCATGTAACATACAGTAAAAATATTGAGGTCCTGCATCAAATAGTTTTTTCAGAAATGGGTCAAATACTTGCCTAAATTAACATGGGTTAGATAGGCAGGGTGTGAGTTTAAGACCAAGCTGAGAGTTTAATACAAAAAGTAAAATTATCAAAATTGGCATGCTTAGAAAGTGTAAGCAGAAGCCCCATGACATTGCAGAGTCGTCGTCCGTTAATTGAGTGGGGGCGCGAGGCCAAATATCACGAAGGGGAGGGGAGGGGAAGGTCTACAGAAATCTCACGTAATCTTTTTAATTTCTTGAAGGACAGTAGAGCTTTAGTAAAAATAAAAAAGTCTCCAGAATTACGAGGCCTTCAGCAGAGAGAGATTGAGGGGCGGGGGGGGGGGGGTCAGAATTTCCGCAAAAAACACCTCTTGTAATTAATGACCGCCCCTTAAGACAGTCTACTGGCCTTTAAGAGTGGTTCCCGCTCGTTTGTTGCTTCACTGGAAATAAAATAATATTTCGTATGGCGGACAATTCAAGACCGTTTGTAGATCGATAAAAGTACATTTCAAAAAATTGCGATACTTTGAAAGTGAAAAAGGCAATGTACACGTTAAGAAAGGGGAAGCAGAACCGGCGGAACGCAGGTGGAATTAAAGCTAGCTGCCTAGCATCATGTAAGAAAACAGAGTTAAAGTAATGCGAGACCAGCGGTGCAGGGGAGGGAGTTAAGACAGCAAAACTTCCTCAGAGCAAGCTGTGCTGACCAGTGGAACACAATAATAAAGCAGTCGATCAGCCTGGGCAGTTTTTACTTCCGTAAACCCACCCTGAAACATGTGTTGTAGCAGATAAGCTGTGGTTGGTAATTTCTCTTGTTGACATAACCAAAATGTAAGGTAATAAGCAGTACTGTGTTTGTTGGTTCACCGGCTATTGGCTGAATAATGACGTATTAAAGTAGACATTTGCTGTAATAGCCACAATTACTAAGTACCCCCCTTTTTTTAATTGATTCACTGAGCAGCATACTAACTTTTGAGCGAGAGTACGGCGGCGGCGTTTGATGCAAGCTCTGCGTGAAGCAATTATAATCGATCACAAAATCAAGCAAAAGGTCTGTGAATCAGAGTACGGTGACTGAACAGAACAGCGAAAAGATGATGGTCGAAGTTTTACTGCCAGTGGTAATTGGTTTAATTACTAGGTTGGTCGGGGGTGTTGTTTTATGGCGGCGGGCAGATCTCCGTTCTCTAATTGGACAGCGGCTGGTGTCGAACATGTTAATGAGGGCGATATTTCGCCAAGTTGGCGCCCGGCCAGTACCTCAAACTCCGGGCCAGGGTTGCTTGCCACTCTTTTAAATATACTTCTAAAAATCCTTACCAAAGTCGAACTTCGGTTAGGGCTTAGTGTTCGATACATCGATCCTGCAAGTAGATGGACGGCAACCTGCGTATTCAGGTCTGTTAAAGTACCGGAGAGTTAAATTTGTCTGTGGTTCTCTGATATCGATACGCTTGAATGTTTTGAGCCCGTCCTCTCTAAGGCATTCCTGGAAGCTGTCTTTGCGACTGTACTGCAGTTCGGCTACCGCTTTGTGCTTTGATTAAAATCAAATTTCGTTCAGCGGTGTTTTCAGCTTGATACAAAAAGACTTAACGATCCATGTCGACAAATTGGGCAGCTTGGTGAATAAAATGTTTGCCATATTTAAATCGCCATCCGTCTACGGTGACGTATAAAAATATCCGTTATACACGTTCATTACTCTTCCACTCACAGGCGGATTGTGGAGCGTGCATAAACCACGTCCATTTTGGCCTCCTGTGAACCCCCCCCCTCCCCGCCACGTAGCGTTTCCCTTTTGATTCCAGAAGACATTTTGTACCGTTTTCTCTTTTAAGACGATTGTAAATTACATAAGGAGATAATTAAACCAGGGAAATACATATTCACATGCTGTTGTGAGTTCTGTTCCTCATTTTAACTGTGAAAAATGTTATGAAAGGAAAGCTATATGGCCCCGTCTCCCCACGTAGCCTTCCAGCCAACACCTCCCCCTCCCCCTGGACCGAACCACGTAGTTTGTGCACGCTCCCTTGGCAACAAGACCCTTAGGTCGCACGGAAGGGGATAAAAATCAATTGCAACAGTGACCAGCAACAATTGGCTGTCAGAAGTCTCTTACCACGGTATTTAACAACCTAATAACTATCAAACTGAAAGTTGCGTACTTTCCGAATCGTTTTTAACTATCAATGTATTTCAGAACTTGGCGCAAAGTATGTGAGTTCAACTTAGAGTAATACAGGAAGCAGGTACGGTGTTTAGTGTAATAGGTACTGACTTTAAGACTTAAATTACGTCATTCGGTTAGCTGCAGGTGGGGGAAGATGTTCCACAAGGTGTCGCATGGCGTGACAAGGGAGGGGGGGAGGGAATAAGCTTCATGAAATCACGTTAATCAAGCTCTAAATTTAAAACTGCGAAATGTGTGATATAAAAAAAACTATAAATCTATGGGAAGTAATTTATGGATGACCCCTAACTAGATTAGCAAGATTCAGCTCATAAAAATCTAAGAGCGGTCTGGTAGCTCAGTAGATGAACTGGCCTAAATTCGTAGTTGCTGGTTCTAGTGCCGGTGCAGCCAGGAAATTTTAGTCTCTGCATTGTTCAATTTGTACGGTAGCACGTTAAACCGCAGGTCCAGCCAAGACAGAGGCGGAATATGCGCCAAATTAAAAGTCTCTTAGCGGACGATTCATTCGAGGACAGAAGACAGTAGCACAAGAATTATATTTTTTTGTGTTGGACAAATCTAATGCGTCCATTGTGTTCCACTAACTGTCCGAAAGGAGCTGCAGCGTGTCAGTAGAAGTATCGAACGTGCTGATTTTGATTTTTTAGAAGCAGTATATCAAGGAAGTTTTTTTAAATGGCTTTACGCCTCGTCGACGTCGAAATCTTTAGAGGCGGGACGTGATCGGGGACATGGAACGGGAAGTAATTCGGCCATGGCCTTTTGAAAGAAGCATCACGGCATTCGCCTGGCGTGATTTGGGGAAACCATGGAAAACCCAAATCTGGATGCCCGGACAGGAATTCAAACCTTCGTCTTCCCGAATGCAATGAAACAATCCACTGTTCATTTAGATGACGGTTGAAGGATCATTCACCTTGCTCAGAGTGAAGTGACACGCGACTTTTTGGATATCCAGTGAACAATGTCACCCATCACGATTCCCATAGTAGAACACTACCACCGTATGGCAGACTGTGTTACCGTTCACCGAGATTTTAATGTCTTAATGTTAGTTGACACCAATGGTTTTTGTTGTCTTTTTTTTTTTTTTTTTTTTTTTTTTTACAATTTTATTGATTTTTGAGTCCCCTAACCCGGCCCTGGAACCAAGATCTTTTAGATGTCCCTTTATCGGCATGTAAGTCCAATCAAATTATTGACCTTCTGGTGTTTGATTACATTGCGTTTCGTGAAGTCTGTCATCTGTGCAGCAGCCTCTGATTTCAGGACGCGCTGCGCCTCTTATTTATTTACCGAGCATGTTTTGGTTCATCCTCTCATTGGATGAAATTAATAGGAAATGCATACCCGATTTCACCATATGTGGGTCACATTACATTGTTACCCATGCCATGCGAGAAACAGAGTAATTCTTCACCCTTGAGTGGCTGTTTCCCTGCACACCCATTTTTCCACTCTCCTGTACCCGCCTACTCTAAACCTCTACAAATTTCAGCTTTAAATTCTTTTAGCCTGTTTGGTAAATCATCCGATTTCTCTTCGTAATTTATTCCAATCCCTTACGCTCCCCCCACCCCTTACCTACGAAAGAAAATCTTCCCACACCCTTATGTCTGAAATCAAGTGCCCGCTTGTGGTATGGTCATCCCTTCACTTACTCACCTCCCCTAACTCTCCCACCAACGTCTTCCCACGCCTTATCACCAATATACGCCGTTTACACTCCCATGACTCTAATCCTATCTTCCTATGAGTCCCATTCCATCTCCTTTATTGTATCTAGGGACAAATCTAGCAGCGCTTATCTGCACTCCCACAAACTCCTAAATGTTTTGCCCAGTATGTGGGTACCATCATACACCACCATATTCAATCAACTGTCAGACCAAAGTTTCTAATCCAGTTCCCTTACTTCTCTCGTACATCCCCTCATCACTGTTTCCAACAAGTGAAGGATTTTGAAATCTTTTCCTACTACCTGCCCAATGTATCCTGCCTAGTGTTGCAAATTGAAAAAAAACAATGTTTTTTTTCAGCTTTGTGAAAAAAAAACTTAGAACCCTAGTTTTTTTCTATTTTTTTTTTTTTTCCAGAAACAATAAATTTGATAAATTAAAGTTTTATTTACGGAACTTACATTTTACATATGTGTTTTAAATCTTACTGAATCATATAATGTTTTGCATAATGATTCATAAATGTATCTATATAGGTAACAATTTTATTCATTCTCAATGTCAGTACCACATTCACTAGTATCAGCACCACCAACATTAGTTCGGTCGATGTCAAAATTTTCTGTTTCTTCTTCTGGCTCCTCTAGATCCATAACTTCAGAAATAGTTAAATTTTCTTTTACTGGTTGTTCATGTATTGTACGCAAAAGATTTTGAGATTGCAATTTTAAATTGTGAGCAAAGTACACACTGTGCATAAAGACTGAGCTGACAATTCTGTGTTACGGTCTTTTAAGTTTGAATTTAAATCTATTATCATACAAAATAGGAGCTTTATTTCTTTTTACACCGACGGTCGCAAGGAAACGATTCATAATTACTGTCAATTTAATAACTCAGTATCACTATACGCTGAGTGTCTAACAAGTATACGAATATAAGGAAAGCACAATAAGTAGTAAAAAGAGGCAAAAAAAAAACCGGAGATAAATTTAAAATTCCTATTTTTTAAAAAAGATCTGTAGGGCTACTGATAAATTCGTAGGGTTGGCGGCACTAGTTCAAATAGCGAGTATCAATCCAAACAACGGGAAACGAGGATTCCTTCTCGCGCAACCAAGCCTCTTCGGGATGTCCCCGATCGTAAAAGAAAACTTCTATGTTGCCAATATTTTCGGAATTTTCTTTTCTACTGAAACAGAAAAGTATAGTAGATTTAAAAATTAAGTAGTTAGTATAAACTCTAAAACAGTCTTATTAAATGATAAATGCCTTACAAATTTGAGATTTAGTAGTTATGAAAAAAAACGCGTCCCAGATAAAAAGTGGTTTTTTCATAGTTTTTTTTTTTTTAAGTCGGAAAAAAACCGTTTTTTTTTTACAACACTAATCCTGCCCAGTTGAGATTATCAAATATTATTCCAAGCTATTTACATTTCAAGTCTTCACCGAGCAATTCTTTTCTCATTTTATAATCATAATCAACCTTTAGTTTTTCTTATCTGTATACCTAATAAGCTTACTCTTCTTTGCGTTTATCTTCATCCCTGGTAGACCTCATCATGTCCAGATCGCCCTGTTGTTGTTCAGTATTCTACTTATTGATAGCAACATGTCATCTGGATCAAATTTTCGGATGAGGATGCTGATACATGTAAACTGTGTATCGGGGTTTAGTTAAACTGCTGAACATATGAGGGTGTGTGTAGCCCTGCGCGCAGCTGTAAGCAGACAAAGGCGGTGGACTCGGCGCCTGATCGACTTGACAATCTGTGACCGCCAAAGACAAACTTCCGCCGGTTGCGGGGACAAAGCCGACCTCACAAACACCTCCTGCACGATGTCCCGTTTAATCCTGACAATATATCTAATAGATTTGATGTCGAATCTACGTGTTTCTTCTCTAGAAATGTCTTTTCTCCGATTAATAATAATTTTGCCAGCATGCGCATAATTTCCATCTGCTGCACTATGTTGTGGTCAGTTATCGAAACGCCGTCCCTCATCAAATGATTGTTACCTCCAACCTGCTCAAAAGATCGTAAAATGACGGTTGCACATGTGAATCACGTAAGCAGCGGTACCAACTGGGCGCACCTAACCACACCTCGTGCAGTAACTGTCCAAAATACTGCTATACGACCAATAAATAAAACATCACCTGGTTATCAATGGGTCTACATCCTTTTTAGAATTTTTCCTGTAATAAATTAGGCTTCCGTTATTTTAGTGAAAGTGGTAGATTAATCTAACTGGGTGTTTAGAATTTAATACAGTAAAATTCAATAAAATTATTGTAAAATATATGAATTGCGCTAACAAGTGCCGCTGTTTTAGATGAAATAATCTAATAGTATAAGGAACATTTCTCATACGGAGACGTCATATTTTTGTTTCCGAGCTTCAAAATTGTTGCCTTGATGATAAAGTGTACTCCGAATTTCTCTTGTTCTGAATTATGTGCCCTTGAATATTCTCGTTTTGCTCTAATTTAAACGAAAATGTGCGTAGTCAGTAAAAATAAGGTTGCCAAACTGTAAAGTTGCGAAATCCTTGATTGTGGTTAGCTGGGTGGCGATTATTGTATTCAGACGAGACTGTGGTTTAGTCTGTTCACTGGCCTCACTATCAAAGTGGGAGCTCGCCTGGAAACATCATTTGGGAACAAACAAGTCTTTGATCATTGCAGAACTCATATCATGTTCCCAATACTAGACTTGCACAAAGGGAAAACGTTAACCCAGAGTTACAAAGCTTCTCAAAATCGTTTCACAGTTATGGACGTGTTCTGGCAGATGCTGTGCGATGGTGTGAGTAAAAGCGATAGAAAATGTTTCAAATTATATTTGCTATTAGCTCGTACCCGCGACTTCGTATGCGTGGATTAAGAATTTTTTTGCCAGTATTGAATATAGAAAGTTGTTGGTAACGAACGATTGGTCCCAAATAACACCGAGTCGGCATAATATGACAGGAAAGCTATCACTATATCATTCTACCGTCGAACCTGTCTCTTGAATAGAATCAGTTTCCAACATATTTCTGTCACAATTCGATAAGGTCTTAAAATTTCGTGACTACAAGTGTTAATCATACTGGAAAAATGTCCTGTGCCCTTCATACAGATTTTCTTACCAAATTCCATCAGTATCGATATAGTCATTTAGTCGTCAAAACGTAACAAAAAGACAGAGTTACTTCCGTATTTATATTATTACTACGGTTCACACACACACACACACACACACACACACACACACACACACACAGAGAGAGAGAGAGAGAGAGAGAGAGAGAGAGAGACTGCGAACAACCCTTGAGGGATCATTATAACGTAAAAAGTGTACACCTACAGCATTGCAAGACTACCTACGATTTTCCTCGCATTGCACCCCTAACTTTGTAATATCTTCAGTTTAACATTCAATCCGAATAACGGACGGCCCAGGCGTGACTCTTACGATCAAAAACAATTTTTTAAAATCTTAGCCTCCCCGAAGATTTGAACCGGAGACCACGACCCAAACATTAGTAAGCCAGCGTTTTAGCCACTGAGCTACATGACCGCTACATGAAAAACAGTAGAGAGACCTCCATATCCAACGCGTCTGTCTATCGCCGTTCAGTAGTATTTCGAAATTATGAGACAACATGTATTATTTATACAGATAAATTTCCAACCAAATGTAGACAGTATTTTTCTCCTTGTTTCAAAGGATAAGTGTGCAAAGTTTCATCGAGATCGGATGAAAACTGTGGACTTGTGTGAAGAACAAACAAACTAACAAACAAACATACATACATAGATTCATCTTTATATATATAGATAAGGTAAATGCCGTTTCTACGTGCTGATTACCGTGGTGCCTTCCTAAACCAATTGCAATCTGCTTACAATCTGTCATTAGTTGCAAAACAACGTTAGCTCGAATGTCTTGCTAAACTTTGAACATTGACGTGTGTGTTCTTAAAATGTGATCCTGGTAAGTGTTTCGTACGCGATTTTTTTAAAATTTGTTTTAAACAGCTAGGAGAAACTATCACATAGGTTCGACGTCACCATTCCAATTCCTCCCCAGTAGTTTAGTGTGAGCGCAGCTTTCCTCCGGCGCATTAATCAGCTCGTCAGGGTAGCTGTTATTATTATGGGCGGCCGGAGATTGAAATTGAGAGCGCGATGTTTGAGGGGCAGAGGTTATCGGCGTCCGTCGCCATTAATATGCGTCTCCGCACAGCCTCGATCTTCATCCGGCCGTCTCGTCATCACTCACCTTTCTTCTCGGAACACTCCGCCTGGTATGTCCGGTCCAACCAACGGCCTCGAAACCTTCAACGCCGGAGTCTGATCGTCAGACATGGTTGAATTACAGTCTTAGATGACACATTGGCGCAACGTGAACTTTATATACTGTAGCGTTGTCTCTACTGCATTCCATTCGTTGCGCGGTGAACTGTTATTAAACAGTGTCAGATAGAAAATGTGCGGCAAAAAATGAAAAATAAAAATCAAATACTGTATCATAAAAGCCTCCGCGCATATAATTTATCCATAGAGTTCTCTCAAATACCAGTATACGTGATTATCTTTCGTATCTTTTGTCTTGTCAGTGAAATAATTCTCTTCCCAAATGGCTTCTTCTGAAAGGCGCAAAGGAATAATTTGTACTTCCTGCTGCGATTTTAATCGATTATGGACTATCAATAAATTACGTTATATAAATTTCATTATTTTTTAACTTTTCTTGTCACTTCGTGAACCTCACTTCCCCCGTTAACATCACATATTTTGCAATTTTAAATTTAGAACTGATTTTAAACAGCACTTCCAACGTGAAGTAATGGAGCCTGTAACCACCAGTTTCCCCTTGTCACACCTTACGCGCATCTTTTTTTCTTATTAACGTGTGACTTAATTTATGGACAGCCCATTAGTACTTTTAAAATATGTTATTTAAGCCTAATCGCTTACTACTGAATCTGAGTTCTTAGCGATGTCTTCATTCCGTTTACAGCAGACTGATGTGTATATTGGTTTTACTTATCTCTGGGGAAACTTTTGACCCGCCCTGTTGGCAACCGTGGCCAAGTCTGCGATTGCGTCTATCAACCAGCTGTGCTTCAGGTCTCGTTTCTCTTCAATCGATCTCGGGCGTGTATTACATGCTCTAGGTTTAGGTGTGCTTTCGTCGCATATAGTTTTTTTTTTCAGTTTAGAATTTATATTGTTCAATAGTACACAAACGCTACTAAATATTGTTGTGAAAGTTCGTGAAGTTGCTTAGCGGCACGCCCAGCGTCGCTACTCAAGTATTCGAGGCGCAGTCGAAGCATCCGGCGTGACTCAAACCTCTCACTTTGTCTCGCCGAGGTTGGTAGTGATGCTTCCACTTATAATAGCGACAGTCGCAAGCTTCGGTTTTTCCGATCGCAAGAAGCTGTTCTCTAAGCCAGTGCTTCCTAAATGGTGGTCCGCGGAACCCTGGGGTTCCGTGGAAGGGTCGCAAGGGTTCCGTGTTCCCTCCGAGAATTAAATAAAATGTTCGTTGAAAAGAGTCGTAACCGCGCCGTGAGATGGCTATCATGGTTCTGCTTCCGTTTGTGACGACTTACCGATGCGAGACTGGTTTTTCAGCTTACGCTTATGAAAATGGGGATCCGCCAAAAAATGTATTATCAATTAGGGTTCCGTGCCCAAAAAGAAATTAGGATCCGCTGCCCTATGCTTTCGCCTTATTTCCTTTGTCTCACAGCCCTGAAATAATGCTCCGGTGTTGAAACACATGCAAACCAATAAAGTGGTAAGATTTAGAATGTGTTTCAAGGAGCGGGTGGTCTGTTAGCTGCTGGTAATGTGGACTAGCCTCGTTGTCGAAGCCGCCATGACAGCACAGCACAGCGCTGTCTCGCGCTGGGAATGCGGTTTGCTGACCAGTTCGAACCCCGGTGATTGAGGGAGATTTCATCATTCGGGAATTCCCCACCAGAATAGGAGAGGTGATACCGCACAATTCCTAATCATTAGATTGCGTAACTAACGGATTTGATTAATCCCAAGTCTGTCAGTAGTGCATATGATTTGAAAGCGAACAATGTTGGTGATTCGTTCTTCGGATGGGGACAGGGGCGGATTCAGGATTTGGTTTGGGAGGGGCTTGAGCGGACTTTGGTTTGAAGGGGAGGGACTTGGCTTGAGTCTGGTGAGGGTCTCCAGAGTCTCTTCGGTCCTCTGATTAGTAGAGCTAAAAAAAGGCTCCAAATTACAATACTTTTGGAGGGGGGGTGCTTGAGCCCCCCCCCCCCCCTGGATCCGCTCCTGGATGGGGACGTACAACTTGGCGACTTTAGGCCCGAATGGCCTGGCCTGCTTTTATATTCATATATATACACACCTCACTTCACATACAATTAGTGACACTCTTCAGTGATACAACACGGAGGACGGAACTGCCTTTGTATGCAGGCTAAGCATAGTGTTGCGGAGCACACGTGACTCACACACACTAATCGTCATCGGTCGCAATGGACAACACAAAGTACCACTCAAGTACATTCAGTATGATTTTATTTTATTTGTGTTGAAAAGATGTGGATGTTCAGTAACAAGCTGAAATAAGCAACTGCTTACTGGCAGAAGACAGCTAACAGAAATTGACTGCAAAACAGAGAATTTGTCACGGTTTTCAGTACTTTCATACGACGTAAGCTAAATTTTCAGTATATACAAACATCGTGAAATAATATTTAGTGAAGTAAAACTCTAGCTAACACTATCCAATTTTCTTATGATGCCGTGCTCGATTTCGAACATAGGGAGTTACCCTTGGGAAGATGAACTTGCCTACTTTCCCATTGTCTTCTCCAGTGTGTGTTCATTTGTGTGCATGATTGTGATAGTGTGTGTGTGTGTTCACTATAGTGTGTTTGTGTAGTATGAAGTGAGAGATGAAGAAATGATAAAGGTGGAATCCGGAGCCGACCCGTTCACGCCTACTCTTCCGAAAGTTACATTGGGAGCCGCAAGGATTAACCTCCCCATCCGTCGGTCGTATCACAATCAACAGTGCAGCTGGTGTTTAGCCCAGGACTTTGTTGCACAAGCGGGTAATTAGGAATTGTGCACCACCACCTCTACTTCCTTGCCGGACAAATCCTAACGAAATTTTTTTCCACTCCGAGGACCCGAACCAGCTATCACCATCACTGGACCGCAAGCAGCGGGTGTCGTCAAATTGAACTTCAACCAAGACTAGAAGTGTACTTCAACCATTATTGCAAAATACATGAGACATTTAGGTTATTAAATTTTAACGGAATATTTACAGATATTTGTAAAGTAAACTTGTTTAACACTGAAATTTTAACAAATATATAGCACCTTCCGAAGATGCTTGTTTTTGGAGGGCTGGTTTCTGGACTTCATGATACAGAGATAAATTATGGTATAGCGAGGAAAATACTCGTTTTGGATTATTCTATTTCTTCTACTATTCGCACTGTCATCTATTTAGCACTTGGGATAGTCGTTCCTGGCTGAATTTTGGTGCTGAAGTGGAAATATTTTGACAGTTTAAACCATAATAAAAAATTAACTGGTCAGTCCGTGTGCTTATTTGAGGAGGTTTACGTAGGCGTCCTAGAGAACTAATGATGCAGTCGATTGAGGGCCTAAAAATTCTCACGACAATCATATTTGTTTGAAATGCGGATGACGAACGGTTCTTACTTGGCCGATTCAGTCTTCTTAGAACTGTCACAGAACTCAAAATGTAGATTTCTTCGTAGTGTTGGCAGTCGGTAACAACTGCAGTGCATAGATGAAGAAGGCTGGCAAAATTCGACAGTAGTTAATTTACCGAATGAAGGAAAATGAAACTGCTGTCAACGTCTTCACAGATCAGTAAGCAGGCTTCTCCGTAAATTCCAATGTCGTCACTTGCTCCTAATCTGATTGAATGCTACCCCCAGCACGTGTCATGCAGTAAGGAGAGCGTGGAAAACATTGGGTAAAATAATAAAATACATTGAGTTCTATCCGCACTGTGCCGTAGATATTTGCTTATATTAATCCAAACAGTTCTGACGTTTCTCTACAGACACACTTTCATCCCGCCATTTTCAGAAAATGCCTTTGTGATAACAGAGTCGTTTGACTTTAAAATAAATTTTAAATTTAGCATATAGTAAAGGAAACAATCTCCCAGATTGCGATTGATTAGTTCTAAACTATTATACTCGTTAGATTTTATTTATTTGACAGGTGTGACCCGCGTGAAAGTTCGTCCAGGCTTGGAACAATTTAGTATTAAAACTCTTGCAAAAGAAAAACATGAAACTACCAAAAATTTGTGGAAGACTTGAGACAATTTCCGACATAAGCTTATAGAAACAAAACTTTGGAACATGGCCAAACCCGTACAGAGTAAATGAGCACTCTCGAAATCTTAAAACTTTGTTTCTTCCTCAACGAATATGTAAGCTACAGGAAATCCTTTCACATACTGCATTCAAATATTTTTTACTGATCGAACATTCTAAAATTTGGAAGGCTTACTTTATTTTGTAGTTAAATTGAAACCATTTTGTTTTTAAATGAGAGACATAGCTATGTCACAATTAAAATCATTTCAATTTTTTATTGTAACGTGAAAATATTGTATACTTTAACGAGCAGGACGAGAATCTGCCGCTCCTGATTTAATAAATTTTTATGTAAAACACAAGTTTGATCGCGAGAGGGTGTGGCGTGATACTACTCCTGAGTTCTTAAAGGAAACATGTATTCAGTGCTGCAGCGGCGTAACTTGTATTTTTTTATGTTGTGCAAGTGTATAAGTTACTACTGCTGGTTGTACAGTACTTCCGGTGTGGAGCCTCAAGGCTCTAATCAAAGATGTTCGTACATTAGTGAGCGTTAACTGGGCGAGCATGCCGACAAAATTAGTCGTCTATAGTTTCGTGAAGGGTGGCTGAAGGACATCCTCATCTCTATTGAAGTTTCACACACTCTCTAAAAAGGCCTATTTATTTACTTAATAAATATAGTGCAATTAACTGATTTAAAAGTATGGTTCCTCATTATTTATTACTTAGTATCTTTTTTTTTTTAAATCTTGCAAATATGCTAGCACCTATCACCCTAAATGACGCAGAAATTGTTTAAAGTTTGACGGTAATTATTTTGCCCTTTGATAAATAACGAACTAAAATCTTTAAATACAATTTTATTGCTCTATTCCTTCGATTTTATTATTTTTTTCCAGCCAATTTCAATCATTAATGATGCGGCATCTTTAAAGTATCAATTCCTCAGAATGTGAAGCCTTTAACCATGCCTACTTCAATGACCGATTCCGTTCGTTCGCCGACGCTTACTCAATACTGCAGCGCTTGCTATGGAGTCTGTTTGATTGGGGTTCATTGTCGTCTATTTTATAGGCGTATCACTAGCCTCGGTAAACTGAGTGAATTATTGGGAAGTAATTAATGGTCCTAATTGCATAATCAAGGCAACGTGGAGTGCTGTGACACTGAGCAGACAGGAGCAATCATCCGTCTTTGTCTAGGATGACCTTCGGCTGTTTTCTTGCGAGTGACGTAAGCGGAGTGAAATGTAAATGCGCGCTGCATACAGGTCTTGCCTCTGCAACCAGAAACTGGCCGCAAGGCGGTTGACATTTATACGCTGTAAGTTCTTTGTATCACGACGCCATACTTCCTTTAGCTTGTCACGCCCCTCAAAGATATATGTTGCAGAGTCGTGGAACGTGGAAAGGTTCCCAGAGCATAGAACACTTATCGATTTCAGTAGTTTAAAAGTAGAGACTAGCATCTGATAATTTTAAATCGGGTCCTTAGCTTGGGAAGCGTGGAGGTACTTCACGAAACTCAAGAGCTGCTTCCGTAAACATTAAGAGCACTCCGCTTCTTGGACCAATCTGCACTGATTGCAATCTATCTTTGCTTGCTGCTGATAAAATATTTTACAAGTTAGTGCCATAGTGTTGTTTCTACATACTTTCTGGAATAGTAATTTTGTAAATATAGAAAATGTTTGTGATCTTTGAAATATCCGTACGGACTACATTAATAATTAATGTAACTTCACTTCCTCATTTACTTGCCGATGGCATTACTTCTTGCCACCCTAGTTTTCTTGGCACAAACATCGGTTATAGCAGCAAGTAAATAATATGAAGACAGCACTGTTATCGGTCATCTTCTGTCGGTAGTTTCCCCACAGTAATCAGATGACTTTTTCGCTTGTGAAAGTATTTGATCGGAAGGAAGATTCCTACTCTTGCTTCCTGAGATTATATAATTTTATGATGCAGGTACCCCAAGGAATCCACATAAAAAAAATAGGGAGGCTTCAGGTAGATTTTCTATCTTTCAAAAGGTGAATCCTTTTTGGCAGGAGGTAACATTCATTTAGAAGCTTGTTTCTCTCTCTCTCTCCCGTTATGTTTGGTTGATATTCTTTTATTTTGCTGTTGCAATTTTCCTTCGATACGTATTGTTCAGAAGTCGTATGTAAACAAAAGTCCGCTGTGTGGTAATTCCTAAAAGTATTTCAAGCTAAGGAGTCGACGTACAACGTTTGTGCACACCATTTTCTGGGCTTTTTTTTTTTTAAATCGCGAATTGTCACCGAAGTGCGACGTTACCTTATTAACTGGACCGAAATATCTTTGACGAGAAAACAATCATTCTGTATTAGATCACCTTTATTATAAACTGTTGGAACGAAAGACGTACAAATAGTACCATTCAAAATAGCACTGTTCAGGTTTTTCCAAACACGTAAGTCCCTCCGTATTCTTCCGTTACAAAGTAGTAAATTGATTTTAAAAAATGTATACTAGTTTTATTCTACACTTCATTGAACTCATTGATGTAGTCTTCTGTAGAGCCTAATTTGAGCAAAAGATAACATTAGAAAAGCAGAAATAATTTTTAAAAAATCTTAGCTGTACCATGTTTGTGTTTATTATTTCGTTATTTCCTCGACGGTTTTAAGTAACCGTTGTAGTTATTTTTTTCAATGTCTTGCTTAATTACGCTGAATTTCCGCGGTTTTGTTCCGTCGTCTACAGTACTGGTTTAATTTAGATCCTTCGTGGATTTCGGAATCAGTTTTTATTGGTGTGGCTCCTTTCACGTGGAGGTTACTTTCTTTCCAGTTCCTCTAACAATTCACCCGAATCTGCTAATCCCCGGGCTGGAATGAGCTCGTTGTTCACGGGACTTGGAAACCATCAGCAGACTAATGCCGTCGAGGACTCGATAGCTTCGTTTGCATTTGGCGACCGTTGCGGTACGTGCTCCACGCGCGCTATCTGTCGACGTTAAAGTTAACTGCCCGGCTCCTCCCCTCGTCCCTCCCCCTTCCCCCTCTTTCCAGACTGCCGTCGTGGTGTGCACTGGAATGTCACGCACCTGCCTGAACGGACGCTCCCACGCGATTCTGTCACACCACGCTGACGGGCTTTGTGGCTGTCCCAACGATAACCGCGAGGCTTTCACTTTCTGGAGAGCACGATCGTTCACAGCCTCCCCCAAAATTCCTCCCTTCTTACTCCCGCCCCCTTCTCCCCTGTGTATAGTGTGCGTTTATCAACAGATTTTCTGCCTGAAAAGTTAAGAGTTATTAAAGAAGCTAATATGGAACTGCACGACCTCAGATATTTAAAACTGGAGGACGTGGGCTTAAATCCCCGTCCGGCCATCCAGATTTCGTATTTTCTGTGGTTTCCCGAAATCACTTCTGGCTAGTGCCGCGATGGTTCCTTCAAAATGCCATGGTCGAACCCTTAGCCCGAATCCTCTCCCGCCCTTAATGACTTTGAAGAGGCGTAAAACAAAATACGGATTTTGAAAGCTGCCACTCCAGAACTGTTTGCTGATTAGGCTGCTCCCCGAAACAAAATTCGATGAGGCCATACTTAATTAAGCATCAGTATTTGCTACACTTTCTACTTGTTCCTTACATAATAACTAAGGTATTGTAACAATGTAAAATTTGCGATCTTTTTTCCACCATTGAGGTGTTACACGGTACTACGCGTTTGTCTTGTAGATTTTGTGAACACGATGACGAGAGTGGTAATAACTTCTGTTACAGCCATTGCTATTAATTTCCCAATCAAGGTTCTCCAACATTAAACATCCATTTCCTTCGAGTTTTTACTCATCGATGGAATGGTCAAATCTGGAACATGCCCTTGCTGATGCCAAGTATTTTTACACATAGCCAGCTCGTAGCAATTACTAATGGAGGGAATGAAGTGTTGCCCTGTGTCTGTGAGTTGTGTAGTTTGAGGCCGAGATTGGGGACAGTCCGTGCGCTCGCCTTCATGACGGCCCTCCCTCAGCGCACTGAGCCACGCTGGCTGGTACGTTGGTTTTCTTCTTCCTCTGGTAACATTGTTAATGTTAGAGTATGTTAGTTATAGTCAGTGTTAAGAACTCCACTACATCCCTAACTTCTCTGACTATATATAAATTTTTATGATTAAATCTGATAATGGCATTGGTTTTCTTACAATTCAGTACTGAATGACGAATGGACCAAATTAACCATTTCAGGCTAGAAATAAATGGATTTACATTTGATGTAAATGTCGCATTCTTTAGTTTTCCAAATGATTATGTTCTGGACCTACTAAGATCATGTTCCCTACCATAATTATTGTTAATTACTTCCTCCCCTTATCAGGAAAATCTGATTGTGTGGTAAGCGTAAATAAGTTATAGATTACTTGCAAGTCCATGAATTAAAAACTAGGATTTTCTTAACGAATATCACAAATCCAAGAAAATTAGAAGACGGACAAATGGTAGTCATATAGTAAACTCCCCTCCAAAGACCAGTGTCTCAACTGTTTGTAGCATCTGACATCTCTTTACTTCATGCAGTTAAAATTAAACTGATGACATTCATAGCAAATGACCAACCTGCACTCTAACAGATGATTATTTGAAAGAAACAGTTCGTTCTTTATGTAAAAGTCTCCAAAACCCTAGTCTCATAATTTTCCAAAACTAGAAACATGCGACCCTGAATATAAGGCAGTACCATTAGAAACATATCCAGTTCAATTATTTGGAAGTAACTATGGATAATCTGCCCGAATCGAAACGAGAAATTAAGTCTACGGTTTAACATACTATAAGAAAATTCATAAGGAATTCAATATTTTCTCTTTTTCAATACGGATAATAACACACTGAAACAATTGCCACTTCCGGGTCCCGTCTTCATATGTGAACAAAATTTCGAACGAAGAGATCTAATACAGAAGAGAGAAGTCATCATTGCTTACACTTGCATATAAAAAAAGGTAAGCCTCAGTGTGTGAGACATTTCATGTGAGATGAAAGACGTCAGCAGTTAAACCTTATTATATTAAATGGAAAATACAGAGGAACGAACCAAAGAACATATGGATCGTACCTATCGGCAGCTTTTAAAGACAATGTCCGGCCTGCAGTTTCAAAAAATTCATACACATTTGGTTTGACCATATTAAATATGTGATGGATGAAGATTATACCTTATTTTCTTAATATTGTAAAAAATTGAAACAGGGAAGAGATGGAGTGTATGCTGGTTATAATCGACGAATATAATATCGAAAGTTGTTAAATTGAATTTGTTGGCGCGTAGTGACGTCAAACGAGACGACACTGCTTAGGGGTTACACTTTTGAAACTCGATTTTCATCTTTTTTAAAAAAAAAATTCCCTAGTTTCCAAACCTCATAATTTGCTGTTACAGTACTTGACATTCAGGTAATTGGATTATTGCTTTTTTTTGCGTCACTGGTAAAAGTGAAAAAAAGCAAGTTGAATAGTTTTTATGACCTTGGCTTAATTTAATTAGACAATTCCGAAGAAGACTCCATCTGGTACGTCTTTGCTCACTAATCAGGTTTAGTCCTTTTCTTGAAAAGAAATGAGAACTCACTTTCTTGCTGACTGAAGCAAGAAAAAAACTATAGAAGCGTTTGCAGTAGTGGTTAATCCATGCGAACCGTCTTTTGGTGAAATAGAGTTGGCTCTGGGAGTACAAGATGGTATCCTTGGTGCAGAGAAAAGCGAAAGGAAGTCGTTGAGGGGGGGAGACGACTTGACAAGCCATTGAAAGCAGAGTGGCCAACTGAAAAGACGCCCCTCTCCAGCCGCTCCAACACAGAGATTCTATTCCTCGTGATTCTCTTTGACGGCCAAGTGGACAGCCCCACCCTGCTCCGGCGACATCGATTTTAAATATTTCTTCTGCCTCTTACTGCTGTTGTGTTTCCACCTTCCTACTCAAATACGTTTTGCTTAGGAGTAAAAAAAGGTTTCGAGTACTTCTTTGTGCAGGAATCATGGTATATTGTTCCTTCAAAATTCCCATTACTATGCCATACTATATCATCGGACGAGATGCTTCGAAATTTTATACTAGCTGAAAATATCTGAATACTTGTGGCGTTATTTCATTGAAATAAAATATTTCGGCGGATATCCATGTGGCATCATTGGTTTATATTGACGTCAGTGAAGATGACTGCTCAGTTGTCCGTAATATTGTTTTATTCAACGAAATGACCTCGCAGAAAGGTCGAGAAATGAAGGAATAAAGAGGAGGGATTTAATCCTGAGAACTTAATAACTTCCTCAGACGTTTCAACTATCTATCAAGATCTGTTCGTAAAGCCCTACAAACGACCGCACACAACTTTAATTTAATTGCAATGGAGCACACGCTCCGGTGGCAATTTCCCTACACACCCAACTTCCCGCTATCCTTCACTCACCTACATTTGCCCTCTACAAATTTTAACTTTAAATTCTTTTAACGTTTTCGGTAGGTTATTCATCATTCCCCTTGGTAACTCATTCCAATCCCTGACACCCTTAGCTAAAAAAGAAAATCTTCCCACACCCTTGTGCCTGAAATCGAGGGCCAGCTTGTGGTCATGGTCATCTTTTCCCTTCCATGAACTACTTTTCATACCTACTGCAATATCTTTCCATGCCTCATCGCCAGTATACGTCCTGTACACTCTCATGACCCTCCTCATCCTCCTCCTATCTTGCAATGAATCCCATTCCAGCTCCTTTATCATATCTGCGATAATTTCCAGAAACAAATCTAGCAGCCCTTCTTTGCACTTTCTCCAACTCCTGTATTTGATACTCAAACTGTGGGTCCCATACTACACTACCATATTCGAGCAATGGTCTGACCAAAGTTTTGTAAACCAATTTCTTTACTTCTCTCGTGCATCTCCTCATCACTCCCTCCAACAAGTGCAGGATTTTGAAACCTTTTCCTATCACCTGTCCAATGTGTCCTGCCCAGTTAAGCTTGTTATCAAATGTAATGCCAAAGGAGAACACGGCGAAAAATCTTTTTCTCTAGACTAGGGGTTCACAAAGTTTTTCATACTACGCCCCCACACTCCCCATCCCAGCTACAATTTTATTAATAAGGTAAATGCCTACTTTTTAGTACTAACAAAGGAATCTTAAAGAAAATTCACTAGGAGACATCCATAAATTACGTGAGGTGAAATGGGGGAGGGGGGGTCCGGCGAAATCTCATCAGTTCTCAACAGGGGGGAGGGGGGGGGGTCTACGGAAATCTCACGTGAGATTTTGCGAAAAGTTTGGGGACAGTAGAGCAAAAAAAGGTTTACAATTTGCGCCAAAGTCGATTTTAGGAGGGTATTTCGTCAAAAAAGTTAGGGTGTGACCTAAAAAAAAAAGTCTACAAAAGTTTCCAGGACGATTTGTAGGGGGGGTTCTCACGGACCAGATCTCACCAGAGGGGGGGGGGGGGTCCGGCCAGATCTCACGAAATCTCACCAGGGGGGAGGAGGGGGTCCAGAAATCCGGAAAAACACCTCACGTAATTTGTGGATGCCCCCTTACGTATATGACGTTAGAAAAAAGATTTTCAACTCTAGAGGCGGCGAGGGAGACAGTACATAGTGCCTGTGATGGAGTAGAATTATGGTATCATCCACACTGCGATGATGGTACGTAGGTCCTCGCCCCCGTGACAAATCTTCGTGCCCCCCTGGGGAACCTCCACTTTAGAAGGTTTAGGTTTGACTGGAGAAATCTGTTGTAAACATACTGTTCATGTTGATGTAACTTTAAGATAGACATCGGAGGGTTCGTTTCACACTTGGCATCGCGCTTGCCTGTAACATACGACTTGCAGCAGACTGAAATTCTCTGTTACTGACGGGATGTGTGGCGTAGCCGGCGAGGAGTTGTGGAGGGAATGACAATGGGCCTGGCCTTTTGCCACCGCAATACGCGCCCATAAAGCAAACACCCTCCGAGGAAAACTCCCTGCTTTATCGATTTGTTTACCACTGGTCTAGTCGTAGATTCCAGCTTTCTTCGCATTTCTTCTTGCTGGAAGACCAAAAAATGTCAGAACTGTCGTCGTAAAGAGAGCTTATCAAATGTCGCTTGGGGGTGCTCACATTCAGGATACCGTAAAACGTAATATCCCAGGATACGGCAACCAGAAACGAATCACCAGCTACTTCAATCTTATACTTGAGTACGTCATTGAGCCCTTATTCTTAAAGTAACTTTCATTTTGTAACTGAGATAAAGAAACTATATCAAGCATCCCGAATAGCTATAGGTAGTACTATAAATTTGTCTTGGCTAGCCAAAGCCATTCGTCAATGTTGAGAAAAAGGAAGAAAATGAAATCGGATATTTAATTCACTGCCAAGGAAGGAAATGGAAAGCAGCGTCGTCCACCTTTAAGAACCTGCGGAATACTTTACTATCAAGTAGTCAGCTGCTGTGACAAACCAATATCACTGCACGTTGTTCAAATTAGTAGATCATGTAAATTTAAATTTTCTTGCTTTCGGGAGCTAGAAGTGAATTATTATGAAGAGCCACCTGCGACAGGAATTTACCAAGTTATCCTCAACATTAATGCTTTTCACAGTAAATTACTTTGTCTTTGACTAATTACGGATGCTATAAATTTACGTGTTTAAGTTTTCGGGACAAAGTGTCAGAATATTATGAAAGGGAGTTTTCTCACCTCACGATTTTTGTTTTAATTTCTTTTTAGTTTTAGAGCATGAAGTGAGCTGCAGAATAAAATTGTACGGACTTTTGGTTAAACTGAAGTAGTATTCAAATCTCTCGCTGTGTTTACCAAGAGATGTATATTACGCTAGACTGAGCAGCCCTCTCTCTTCAAAAGTTTGCTTTGCCGCCAACAAATTCTGTGTTGTCTAAAATATTATCTGAATCGGGGTGGGTTTAGCTGCCAGGTTGAAAATTGATATTGCACGAAATTTGAACTGCAATAGCTCAACAGGCTATAAAATAGGTATATTCATAGTCCAGAACTTGACGGCATGGTAGTATATAGATTGAATATGCCACATTGTGTAGGAGCGTGGAGTATTGTATAACTGACAATATCTTGAATCTCTTTGTGTTTTTGTGTTATGTACATTAACCGCGAAAGACTGAAGTTGGAGAATGTTGACTTTCGTTGGTGAATGTCAACACATACCAAATACGTCGTTGGATATATGCTTATACATTCGGACCATCAGCCGTGTGTGTCGACAAACGTAGATATGCCTTGGTGGAAGTCGAAATCCTTTGTTCTGCTGCGATGGAGGTCATGTAGCATCTATTTTTTATGCTCTGGAACACTGTTTGTCTGTCTTAAGCTAGGTTAATGTAGCCTTGACCACAGATAAAAAATTAAAATAGGACATCCGCAAATCGTGCACTACATGTACGATTTCTACATCTACATCTATACTCTGCAATTCACAATTACTGTGGGTGGCAGAGGGTGCTAAGCACCAATCCTATTTTAGAGTATTCCAATCCCGAACAGAACTAGGAAAGAAAGAATACATAAATGTATCAGTACGGCATCTTATCTCTCGAATCTTATCCCTTCTGTCATTGCGACCTAAATAGGTTGGCGGAAGAAGTATTTCGTTGCACTCGTAAATTAGAGATTTTCGCATATTCCCCAACAAATTTAAACGAAAACGACGTCGTGGATTTACTCTGATCCAGGCTACGTTATCCACATGACGATTCAGATTTTCGTTTTACTTTTTTAAATTGCTCAAGATTTCTCCTATTTTGATATTAATAAAGTGTGATTTAATATATTTATTCAACACTCTCTATCAGCGCATAGTGAATGTCAACATTTCCGGTGTAAATCAGAAGTAAGGATATTCAGCAAATATTTCAGACACACACCAAGCGACATTCTTCAATTTCGGTCTTCCACTGTAACATACATGTTCATTGCTTGTTAGTCATGGCATTTACCTTAATGAGTACATTCTGTACCTCTGGCGAGTAGGAGCATGTATTAGAGACATAATTGTAACCTTAGCAGTATGGTCTTTCCAGTTTCCATGATCATAATTTACTTTTTAACCACTTTGGAAGCTTTTCGGAGACACTCCGCCACGTTCGAGTTGGCTATATTTTCTGTATTTGCTTAGTGAGAGGTTCTATGTGTACTTAGTTAGGCGTATCGACTCTACCACAGATCATAGTTGTTTTAAGATAACGCTGCACCATTACGAAGCCAGACAAGTAAGCAAGGCTAAAGTGATTTTCCAAGTTCCGCTACTGTGGAAACTAGGGCTTCTGTGGGAGCACTGGAGGGCAAGCAATACATCACATCTCCGTGCTGCTGTGAGCCTGCCATTAAAAGATTATTTATTTGTATCCTCGGTGATTTATTGCAACCTGAATTGTTTATAGACTGAACGGAAATCAACATTTCAAAGTTTCGCATTTTGTACCAAGTATACTGATATCAGAAAACATCTCTCGTAATCCTTCTAGTTAGAGCCTATATCGTTATAGCTTGTTAAAGAAAACTACTAAGAATTATTTATTGTATCACCCTATCCGGCATTGGCGAGGAATTTGTAATTTCAGAACAACTTAAGTAGAGCTGTAAGGGAGCCCACTTCCAGAGATGATGTCAGGACTGTGTTTTTTTTTTAAGTTAGGATCTGCTGGTGAGGGGATGGAGATAAAAGATCAAAGTGATAATGTATGTACATCCATGATTAAAAAAAACGCAAATGCTAAAGAAACGGATGAAGCTGCTGAAACAATAACTGACGGGGACATAACTTGGAAAGTCGAAAATATCGCAAAACTAAGTAATAAAGATTTAGTGGTGCACTGTTTAAGTGTAATTAACAAAGTAATAGAATTTTCAAATTTAATAGACACACACGAACCATAAGTAATTTTAGGGGTTGAGTGTTGATTAAAGGAAATAATAGACGATGCTGTTTTTCCAGATGGATACTGAGTGTACCGCAGCGACAGAGAAGTAATTGGTGGAGGGGTTTTCATACTGGTTAACAAAGACTACTACAGTTCACTGGCGTTTATAGATCATAACCATGAGTTACTTATGGTAGATTTCTGGGGTAATAAAAAAGAAAAAATCAGGGTGTTTGCTGCTTACCGTAGTGGAAAAATGAATGATGAAGATGAGGCTCTTGTGGGAGAAACTAAATTCATATTCACAATTCAGAAATAAATGTAAAATAGTCACTATTGGAGGGGATTTAAATTTACCAGATGTCAGCTGGGTAGGAAATAAGAAAAATAACACAAGGAAAGAGATTTGTAAATAAGGGAACAGTTGCTTAATACGGGAAGGAGGCTTTACACAAGTAAGTGGTAGAGCAGAACACGAGGGAATAACATATGTTGGATATCTTCCTATTAAAGCCCAATGATAACTTGTGGGTTGTCAGGTAACTGAAGGATACGTGATCTTGAAGCAGTTCTAATGGATATTACGCCAAAATTGAAACGGGGAAATAGGTAAAGTTATAAAAAGGCACAAATTTCGAAACTGAAAAAACATTTCATGGAAAGTTTCAGTAGATGGAAGGATTGGGACAAGTACAGTCGAGATGAAGAGGGGAGACTTCAAGGAGATATGAAAAAAAAAGGTGAAGAAATATTTATTCCAAATAGACAATACCCTTACTACAGTGAGGCGATTAAATAAGTTGGTGATAACCTAAGAGTTAAGAGACAGCAGGGTAGAAGGGAATATTTGAAACAACTAAACAAGGAACTAATAATAGCAGAGAAGATTACGAAAGATGGGTTTATGAAGAATATTATAGGTGCAGGTGTACTACTGATGGATGCGTCTAGAAATTTCTATGGCTATGTTAGAAAACTGAGGGGAAGGGAGGGTGTGGAGACAACTATAGTTAACGAAGCATTAGATTTACTGAGGATTTGAAAAAGGCAAAGATTTTAAGTAACTGGTTTAATGAGACCATTAGGGACTATGATTCAGGAATGGAAGGGTATAATTCAGAGAACACAATTAGAAGTGAGCAGACTAAATAATCTGAAATTCATCCTGAGGACACCATGAAGAAATTAAGAAAACTAAAAAAATAAAGGGGCTAGTATAGATAATGTTACTATGTATGTATAGTAGTATGTGACATTGTACCTTATCTTGAAATGTTATTTAAACTGAGTCTGGACACTTGCTGCTTACCAGAGTACTGGAAAGGTAATATCGGTCCGTAAAGGAGGGGTGACATATAGGATAGAAAATTACAGGCCAACCAGTTTGACATCAGTGTAAATGGAGTGATTGATATGCAACCGCATCAGAAAAGTCTTTGAAGAGCCAAAGTGGTTTTCAAGTAGACAACATAGCTTTAGGCAAGGATGTTCATGCGAATCTGTTAGAAGGCTATATGCAAGATATTTCGGATGAATGGAGGCCAAATACATAGTGTAGCACTAGATCTTGCTAATGCTTTTGACAGAATGAGCCTTAAAATGCTGGTAAATAAGTTAATAACTATTGGAGTAGGAGAAAGTGATTTGTTGGGTGGAAAAATTCTTGAAAGGTAGAAAGCAAAAATTTCAGGTAGGAAATGCAGTATCAAAAGAAGTTGAATTGAAATTGGGAGTGCCACGGGTAGTGTACTGGAACCATTGCTATTCATTTATATAAAGAATGATTATGTTGATGGTTCACTATCATAAGTTAGGTTGTTTGTAGATGATATAATGCTATATAATATGAACAAAACTGCTGCAGGATCTGGACAGGATATCTAGCTGGGTAGATCAACATGGGATGAAAACAAATGCAAAGAAGTGTCTGCTTAGTAGGTATACAAATAAAAACTTAAAGACTGATTATGATTATAAGGTGGTGAGAGAATTTCTTGTTAAAGACGTGATATGTAAGTACCTTGGCATAACATTTGATAAGAATCTCAGCTCGGCAGGACAGATAGTAGGAAAATCCTTAGTTTGCTGGAGAGAGGGGGATATACCAGAGAAGTAAGAGAATTGGGTTACAAAACTATGGTCTGATCATTGCTTGAATATGGTAGTGTAGTATGGGATCCACATTTTGTATATTAAATACAGAAGTTGGAGGGAGTGCAGAGGAGGGCTGTTAGATTTGTCTCCAGAAATTACCGCAGAACACAATCCGTACCTGATATAATAAAAGAGCTGGAATGTGGTTCACTGGAACACAAAAGGAGGGTGAAGAGGCATGGGAGTGTAGAAGGCGTTTATTGGTGTTGAGGCGTGGAAAGATATTAGTCGAACAAGCAAGAGTGGTGCGTGTAAGGGGAAAAGATGACCATGATCACAAGCTGGCGCTCAGATTTCAGGCATAAAGATCTGAGAAGATTTTACTATCGTTGATAAGAGGATCAGAGAATGGAACAAATTACTAAGAACGCTGATGAATAATTTACCAAAAACGCTGAACGAATTTAAAGTTGAAATTTGTAGAAGGCAAAAGTAGGCGGGTACGGGAAAGTTGAAAAATTGATGTGTGGGGAAATTACCTCCCGAGCGTGCGCTCCATTGCAATTAAAATAAAGGTTTCTAAAACATAACTTAAGTATGTTTCCTGATTTGATAAACAAAAAGTACAGTATGTAACCGTAAGGGCTGTCATGTTGGCAACTTCCTAATAAAAAACAATTTTTGTCACTTTTGCACAACCCAGCGTTGAGGTGTGTGCGAGATCATATTTGTTGGAAGATGAAATTGTTTTCAATTGGCTGTTGGTAGAATACCTACAGAGAGGCCTTCTATTCGGCAGTGTAGATGAGATTAAAATCTCTGGCTGGCTGTAGCAATCTGAGGCATGAGGGACGAAGCCGCTTATCTGTGCGCGCCAACTGTCCACCAGGCAATACCGTTGGGCGAAATAGAGGTGGCCGGGGACCTTTTTTATATTATTGTTGTTGCAGGGAGACCTCGGCTCTTTCAGAACTTCACAGAAAATACAATATCGCCAAACACAACTCAGTCTAATTCTAACGCGAATAAAATTGTCTAACTTTTCAAATAATTTTTAAAAACGAATTACGCTCATAATTTTCTTTCGCTACCGTAAACAATCTTGTCAATCACTGGATTATTCACTATTGTTTTAATTTCATAGAATCGCACTTTAAATAACCAAAATGTATATCAACAATGCCTTCAACAACATTGCATTAAAATGTATATCAGTTTCATGTCAAGTCTTTACCAGTTATCAGTTAATTAACACTTATCGGAATAAAGGTATCTATAAATTTATGTTTAGATAATTTTTAAAGAAAAGAATATTTCCCAGTTTAAATTCAAGTATGATGAAAACTATTTTTTTACAGAAAGACTTGCTTCAATACTGCTAGTCAGTTTATACTTTTGTGCTAACTTATATCAAAATTTTCTATAGAACGTTAATTGCTGTACCGGCGGGACTTTAATTAATGTTGATAATATTTTTACGTATAATTTGCAATCTTATTTTGTTTAACTTCTATGCATTTCTTCATTACATAGTAGTTTTCAAAACGGCCGTAATTTAAAGCTTCGGGAACTCTTTTTTTTTTTTTTTTTAAGAAGCCATTGATTCGTCTTGATGGCTTTTACGAGACAGTTTCGGTGTTTGACTAAAATATGATTGGAGGAAAATTGAATTAAATTTAACTATTCGAATCAGTGCGGTCTAATCAAACGTTAACAAAACAAAGGATTTTTTTTAAAACGTCGAGTGTGAAATCATTCTGTTATCGAAAATTGCATCAAATAAGCACGTAGGAAACTGTAAAAGACGGTTATTTTTCTTGGACCGTTTTTCCTCTTGAAGTATATCAAACTTATAATCTAGTTACTCTGTTAAATCTTTAAATCATTAAATTCTTGGCGTAGGTGCACTTGTGTTTTCAATCGGCAAATGAAACTGATTTCTTACAGTTCTTAAAGATTTCTTCGTTTGTGTTGCATCTTGGATGAATTGGCGATAATACATATTTCAGAAAGGTAGCTGCTGTTTTGTGGATGTTGAAACTGTCTGTACCAAGCTTGGTGCGTTAATTTTCAGTTATACTGACCTTGTCGTGGTCTAGAAAATTAAGAATGGTAGATTCAAAGTGATCTGATTTATTAATTCCTTCGATCCTTGCGCTATTAGTTACTGAAGTTGTGGGCAGAATAGTTGTAGTGGTGCTGTATCAATTCATGGTTCAGAGATTCACATCATATTGATTGCCATTTTTAATTTTATTTCACGGGTGGATTTCGGTAATACACGATCTGAACTCAGTAACGCTGACGGATAAAAACCAAATTAGAATGAGAAGTCTACAAAAAACAGCTGAACGCATATTCGAATCTAAAGCCAAAATTTTTCGTTAGGATGTCTCAAACAAACATCAATCTACAGAGCAAGTTATGTCTTTAGGCGCTTTATTAATTTAATAAAAAAAAAAAAAAAAAACGTGCGCTACACATCACGTCTCTTGGAACTAAATAGTTCCATAGCTATAAAAATATTTTTTAATCCTGTTTTGGCGTTTCACGAGTGATGTCATTCCTGGTCGTTCTCACAAATTTAGTGGTTTATTGAGAATTTCTGCGAGATTAAATAAAATATATAAAACTGAATCTTGACTACTATATACGGAAACTATTAAACCTAGTACTGTATCTTTTTTAACTTTTGTTCTATCTATTTTATTTATTTTTCCACTCTGGTGTTATGCCTCGTCGTAGACGAGGCGGGAAGAAATTCGGCCATGGCTTTCTGAAGCTACCATATCGGCTTTATTTTATTTTTTTAACATGATAGCTTCTAACTATCCACAATCTTACACTGAAATATGCTACATGTCTGTGAACTATTAATATAACCGTACATAAATTTCAAAACTGACTTTCGGACAAACAAAATAAGTGCAAGAAGCGACTGTTAGTGCAGTTTGGTTGGGTAGGCTTTACTTCTAGTGGTCCGGTCAAGAATTTTTCCTTGGTAGTTTCTAATTTATCGGTGTCGTTTAATAACGAGCTGCGGTCGTTTGTCGTGGCCTTAATGAAGCGAGACATCCATTTTGCGTTAAGCTAGGAGAGACGCAGGGCATCCAACTTAGGAAAGTGGGGCGAGTTGGCGCTAACTGCGAGCAGCGCTAGAAACTTTACACCTCTCCCATAGGGGGCAGGTCGATAGCCCGTTCTGTGGCGGATCCTTGCCCAGCCTAAAGTACAAATCTTCGCCACCAGTCGGCGCCGCAATCGACCACGCCATGGTTCATCTCTTTGCCAACAGCCGGCGCCCTGATCGAGCCGACGGGAGCGCCAACTAGACCAGGTGGGAGACAACCGTACTACTTGGAGCCAGTCGGCTGCTAGCCACGTGCCGCGTATGAACTTGTTATCTGTGTCGCGCTACCGCGTGTTCTGTTTTTGTGTATGCAACCTCTTGCATAATAAAAAGCTGTGCTTAAGTACACCTCAGCTTTCATTTATTACTGTGTAGAGTGTAGTTACTCCATAACTGGTGACCCCGACGTGATTGTGTGCGTGCTTCGTTGTAGCATAGAACACATGCTTCATGCTTCAGCTAACGCGTGACTATATCGAATTCTGTACTCAGTGTTAAACTGTGTGTTGTGAAGTTTTAAGTGCTTTGCCGAAGCGTTCTCCGACGAAGAAATCACTCGAAACACGCGCTCCAGAAACCATCATGAATGCAAACACAGATACTTTGCTTGAAACGGACAACAATGACAAGCCCACACCGCCTCAGCTAACGGACGCTGCCCCGACTGTGTTGTCTGCCGGCGCAATGAAGTTGCCGCCGTTCTGGAAACATTGCCCGCATATGTGGTTTATTCAAGTTGAGGCCCAGTTTTACACACACCGCATTACTTCCGACGCTGCGAGGTATAATCTTCTTGTTGGCGCACTTGACTCTGAAATCATGATGGAGGTAGCAGACCTGCTGTCTAATCCGCCTAAGGAGAACAGATATGATCGCCTAAAAATCGAGATTATCAGCCGGCTGACAGATTCAGCCGACCGCCAACTTCACAAGGCCCTCACCGAGTTGGAGCTCGGCGACAAAAAACCAACACAGCTCCTCAGGCAAATGACTACCCTGGCCGGCGGCAGATCAACTCCGGACGTCATCAGGGTTCGCTGGCTTGCCTTGCTGCCTCCGTCAATCAACGCTGTTTGAAGCTGGTGAAAGGCATCTCCCTTGACGAACAGGCGAAGATCGCGGACGAGCTACATGAGATGCAGTCTCCTCCAACCGTTATGGCCACTGGCTACACGCGTTCCAAGTCACGATCTCCGGACCGCCTGCCTGCCGATCCGCTCGAATCGCTCACAGAAGAAATCTCCAACTTGAAGCTGGCCGTGGCTGAGCTGTGCAAGATCAACGCCATGCTCATCAGCAGCTTCAATGAACGTGGCCGCGCACGTGAGCCTAGCAGTGTTCGCAGCAGCTCTCGCTACCGCAGACGATCCCCCATCAAGTGCCACAGTCTGTTTCTATCACCGCCGCTTTGGAGAAGATGCTAGGAGCTGCGAGCCGCCATGCTCTTACGCATCCAGACAGTCGTCGGAAAACTAGAGGCGCTGTCGATCGTTCAGGCGGCCGGCGACAGCGCCACAAACGCCCGCCTCACCAAGGAATACCGATTGCACCTCTACGACCGTACAACGAACATGAGGTTCTTGGTCGACTCTGGCTCGGTTGTTTCAACTGGTACCTAAGGCCTCCATTTCCGGATGTTGCAAGAAGGATGACTTCCAGCTGTACGGCCGCCAACGGAACCGTCATTCACACCTATGGACAAAAACTCCTGGCGCTGGATCTTAACTTACGCCGAGCATTCAAATGGTCCTTCATTATTGCTGATGTCAAGGCAGCCATCATTGGAGCGGATTTCCTAGTTCACCACTCTCTGCTCCTGGACCTGAAGGGGAGATGCCTCATCGATCCTCTTACATCTCTGACGACCACGGGCCAACTCTGTGAAGCCACCATCCACACAGTCTCAACCCATCAACCAGAACGCCTGTATGGGTGACCAGGACAAGATCTATGCCGACCTGCTCACACGCTACATAGACATCACGAGGCCTAACACTGTTCCTGTCACCCAGTCTGACAATGTTGTGGTTCACCACATTGAGACCACTGGCCCTCCTGTCTTTGATCGCCCTCGCCGACTTACTGGCGAGAAATTGAAGGCCGCCAAGGAGGATTTCGACCTGCTGCTGCATCACGGCGTGATACGACCCTCAAACAGTCAGTGGGCCAGCCCGATTCACATGGTTCCGAAGAAACTCGGTGGTTGGCGAACTACCGGCGACTACAGGCGGCTGAACGGGATCACTGTTCCTGACCGTTATCCTGTCCCTCACGGAGACAGCATCCTTCAGCGTCTCCATGGCTGCTCAGTGTTCTCCACAATCGACTTGGTCCGTGCCTACCACCAGATTCCGGTTGCCAAGTCAGACATTCCAAAGACCGCAGTGACGACGCCCTTCGGACTTTTTGAGTTCGTCGGCATGCCGCCCGGGCTACGCAATGCCACACAGACCTTTCAACGCCACATGGACAATCTGCTTCGAGGTCTGGACTTTGTTGGCTGTTTCATCGATGACTTGATCATTTTCTCCAAATCACACGAGGAGCACTTAAAGCACCTCACCACGGTGTTCGACATCCTTCGTGCAAACAGACTAACAATCAATCATAAGAAGTGCCAGTTCGGGAAGTCAGAGGTCATCTACCTTGGATACACAGTCAACGCTTCCGGTTACAAACCCCCGGCGGAGAGAGTCCAAGCCATCGCGTCGTATGCGCAACCTCAGACCATCTCCGATCTCCGTCGGTTCCTGGGAATGGTCAACTACTACAGGAGGTGCATCCCTGGCGCTGCACAGATGCAGGCCCCACTTAACGACCTGCTGAAAGACTCTAACGAAACGACAAACGCCCAGTTCCTTGGACTCCCGCTACTGAGCAAGCGTTTGCTGCCTGCAAACGTGGTGTTGCCCACGCTGTACAAACGACTTTCCTCTCGCCGTCAGCGAGCCTTTGTCTGAGGACTGATGCATCCGACACGGCCATCGGAGCCGTTCTTGAACAGCTTCAGGATGGGACCTGGAGACCACTGGGGTTTTTCTCACGGAAGCTCATCCCAGCTGAAACCCGTTACAGCACATACGACCGAGAGCTTCTCGCAATCTATGCGGCCATTCGTTTCTTTCAGCACATTCTTGAGGGCCGACACTTCGTCATCCAGACAGACCATAAACCCATCACGTATGCCTTTTCGCAGCGACCGGAGAAGGCATCTCCACGCCAGTTACGCCACCTGGACTATATCTCACAGTTCACCACTGAGATTGTCCACACACGGGGTGAAGACAATGTCGTGGCCGATGCACTCTCCCGCATAAACTCAATCTCCATGCCAACGACGATCAGCCACGAGGAGATCCACCAGGCGCAGATGGCCGATGAAGAGCTGCCAACACTCCGGGAATCAACACTACTCAACTTGCAGTCTCTGCGTATTGACGGCCTCGATATAATTTGCAACGTTCTGGAAAATCGAGTGAGGCCCTACATACCACAGAATCTCAGGCGACGGGCATTCGACGCCGTTCATGGGCTTTCGCATCCTAGTGGCAGAGTCACCGCCCGGATGCTGAAGGAACGCTACGTGTGGCCAGGTATCAGACGGGATGCACTCCTATGGACTCGAAGATGCATACCGTGTCAGCGAGCTAAAATTCACCGTCACAACCGACTGACACCACTCAACATTGCTGTTCCCAATAACCGGTTCGACCACATCCACCTGGACCTCATCGAGCTGCCGCAGGTCGCAAGTCTCCGGTACTGCCTCACCATTATTGACCGTTTCACCAGATGGCCAATGGCCATCCCGCTCAGCAACATACTGGCTGATACAGTTGCATCAGCCTTCTATACACAATGGATCTGTCTATTCGGCACTCCACTTACGATCTCCACGGATCAAGGTCCACAATTTGAGTCAGCTCTCTTTACCGCACTATCGCGCCTGATAGGAGCTCAGCGAATTCGCACCACGCCGTACCATCCGCAGTCCAATGGACTCGTCGAACGCTGGCACCGTTCGTTAAAGGCCGCTTTGATGTGCAATACTCACCTACGTTGGCCAGACCTACTGCCAACCATTCTCCTCGGCCTACGCACCGCCTACAAGGAGGATCTGAAGGCCTCTCCAGCTGAAATGCTCTTTGGGACGCCGCTTCGACTGCCTGGCGAATTCTTCACCTCTGAAGACACTCCAGCTGATCCACAGTTCTTCCTGGAGAAGTTTCGAGAGCACATCCGCGCCGCCAGGCCCACACCAACGGCTCACCACACCAAGGCTCGCCTGTTTCTACTGAAAAACCTATACACCTGTACCCACGTCTTCAAACGTATAGACTCTGTGAAGAAGCCTCTTGAACCACCTTACACAGGGCCGCATGAGGTCGTTAGGCGCATCAGTGACAGAGTGTTCGTGATTAAAATCAACGGGGAGGACAAGGCAGTCTCAGTGGACATGCTGAAACCTGCCTTCATCGCCAAAACAGACCACGACCAGACCGACGCCCCCGGGCAGAACATCCACCAGCATTGACGCACACATCTACATCAATGGACCGACCCATGAGAACCTACGCGAGGGGTTCTCGTGCAGACACCAGCACCGGTGGCAAGAAGCGAGTCTCGTTCCTTACTCTCCCTGAGTAAGTCACTGGGGGGAGAGTGGTTGTGGCGGATCCTTGCCCAGCCTAAAGTACAAATCTTCGCCACCAGTCGGCGCCGCAATCGACCACGCCATGGTTCATCTCTTTGCCAACAGCCGGCGCCCTGATCGAGCCGACGGGAGCGCCAACTAGACCAGGTGGGAGACAACCGTACTACTTGGAGCCAGTCGGCTGCTAGCCACGTGCCGCGTATGAACTTATCTGTGTCGCGCTACCGCGTGTTCTGTTTTTGTGTATGCAACCTCTTGCATAATAAAAAGCTGTGCTTAAGTACACCTCAGCTTTCATTTATTACTGTGTAGAGTGTAGTTACTCCATAGTTCTAGTGTAACATACGCTTGGGCATCTGTCCAGAGGTGTCGGTGCTGCGTTGAGTTTTCACAAAACGCACGATGCTGTCAACTGCTGCTTGCAGTCTGTTAGATACTCATGGATCCACACATGAAGGGGTGCACATTTATTCAAAACTCTAAGGCAGGCTTTTTCAACAGCAGACCCCCTATAGATTAGCCAGGACCCCTTAATAATAGCAATACAGTAGAGTGTCAATTATCCAAACAACTTTTTAAATATATTTTTTTAACGAACTGTGCACTATTTTACAGAAGTGTCAACTTTGTTTCTATTTACAGGTTTACATTTCAGAACTTTGTTTCTATTTACAGGTTTACAATTCAGTACACCTTAACATATGGTTTTTGTTTGGACATTCTACTAACAAAGAATAAGGTGCAATGAGTTTGTACACCTTGCGTTTGTTATTACTACCGCAATATCCTCGTGACTAACCGCACATTGGCTTTGGTGCTGAATGTTTGTTCTAACCTAGACGCGACAATAATTCTTTCAGAGTGATGGTAGTTTTGAGTTTCTTTCAGAAATTTGAAACCCGCCGTGTTCGTACTGAGCCTTTGTTATTGATTTGATGCGCTGGTGAATTCTATTGAGTTTAGTGTCTTGTACTAAAGTTATACGCATACGATAGCATCGTTTTCATATTGTAAAAGGAAGCATAATGTCTCCAAAATGAAGCAGAAGAAAATAAGACTTCTTTTGGATGGAGTATATAAAATTATAAAATACCTAATGTAATTTGAAAGGCAAAATAAAAAATACACAAATCGACATTTGGAAATTATTTACTCTAGAGCTGTTATCTGAGGGCCCGACTTGGTCTCTCACATTGTGGCCTGATTTCCCGTCTACTCACGCCTCCATTTATGTTTTCGTAATTATTTTCATTTTACCAGTTGACCCCTAGGGCAACGTCCCCCGAGGGTCCGCTCTATGGAAACAAATAAGCTAGTCAGTTGACATTACGTTCCTGAACAAAAATCTCTAGTCTTTCTTTCCTATTTCCTAACAGCTTTGAAAACGTGAAAGGGTAAAATAATAAGTGGTGAAAGTAAATTTTGTCCAGTTCAAATTGTCGAGGATCACACGGAGGTAATCTTTTATCCTACTGTAACGAAAGTGACAAAATCGACATTTAAGTTCAAAAGTGCAGTTTGGCTAAACTGAATTCGTACATTTCACCATTTTTTAGTGCGTTAATTTTGTTATTCTTACGGAAGTGGTCTTGAAGTCATTTAGAGTGAGACTGTTAATGCTTGCTTCTTTGTACGTCGGCAACAAGGGCTGTGAGAAGTCGGCCGTTATGTTTCCCACTAACTTTCTTCTTAGAAATGGACGTAACTGCGAGTAAGTCCTGTTGCAGAGGCGTCGCAGGCCGGTCCGTTTTCGCGGATGATAAAGCAACCTTCCTCTACCATTCCCGATCTCAGTTCATTATCCACTATCGGATTATTTCGAGGTATTAATCAACAGCCGCTGTTTTTCTTCCTTTAATCGTTATTTCATAGCTCTCTGTTGGGAAAAGACCTTTGGGATAAGGAACATTTCATGCTTCGCACTTTAAATGATTAACGTTAGTGTATATTACACACACACAAATTTGAACATTAAAATTTTAAACTTTTTTTCTGAAGGACATAGTGAATAGTTTTGTTCAAATCTGTGGATGGAGTTACGAAAAAAATATTTTCAGTTTCTCTTTAAATACATCTTAATTATCTACAGACTGTAAACTTCAAGTTTATGAAGCAGATGTCTGCTAGAATAATTAATACCACTGTTTTAATGATAACAATATTCGAGTTTTGTATAAAGGGGCATCCATAAATTATGTAAGGTGTTTTCCGGACTCCCCCCCTCCCCCACCGCTCTTGTAAGACTTCGTGAGATCTGGACCCCCCCCCCCTTCCGGTGAGATCTGGTCAGTGAGCCCCCCCCCCCCTAGAAATTGCCCTCGCAACTTTTTGAGACTTTCTTTCCCTCACCCTTCCAAAAGCCGGTTACACCCCCACTTTTCGACGAAATACCTTGTAAAAGCGACTTTCGCGTCATTTGTACTTTTTTTTTTTAGTTCTACCGTAGAATTTTTCGAAAACCTCACGTGAGATTTCCGTAGACCCTCTCCCCCTCTGGGTGGGATTTCACCTGACTCCCCCCCCCCCAATTTCACCTCACGTAATTTATGGACGCCCCTAAGTCATTTTCGTTTGTTGTATTCATATTGTGTGCTTCGGAATCTGATGTAAAAAATAAAAAAATTCCGTGACAAAGCATATAGGGAGATTATGAATACTTAAGTCTTTGTAAGAATACTTAAGAATATTAAACTTTTTAAGGCGTTCTCTGCAAAAAGATACATCTTAACAGCTCTTTTCCGTGTTATGAAAATCTTTTTTAATTCTTGAAAATTTTCCCAAGAAATTGTCATTAGATAAGTCTTGAAAATACGAGGAGTAAACTTGCTTTATAAGCTCTAGATCGGCTACTAGAGAAAGTGTTATCATTGCACATATCTCATCGCATAATTTCTTCTCGAACAATTCTAGAAGTTTAGTTGAGAACTTATTTCCCTTCGATAGAGCAGAGACCGCCAGCACAAATAGGATTATAACTAACCCAAAACAGCGACTAACAAGACGAGTTTCGGCAATTGTGAATGATTTCAAGATGTACACAATAATACTTAACGTTGTAGTAGTCACTAATGTTACCATTCATTTATAATGTTCTGAAATGAATATAAATAAAATATACTAGTTACAAAATAATTGTAACTTCGATGATAATTTATATTAAGCCTAAAGCCTCCTGCAGCGTCTTTCGTTTAAATCATAAAACATTACCCTCATATGAGAAAAATTTCTGGTGATTTTGGCATTGCTTAGCTTTCTCTTAATATTTTCAAATTTAAATACTTTGCATAAGGTGTTATTTAAACTACCGAGGTGTATGATCATCAGTGTTGAACATACCAATTTACCAGGGAAGTTATCACTCGGTGCAATTACTGCTGCCTATAATTAAGTCTTCAGTCTCATTGCAGGTGCTGTAATAACTTGGGCGAACAAACTAATTTGTTTTTATTAAAATCCTAAAAGGAATGGAAAAATAATTAAAAGTTGACACTCTTCGAATTGTAGAAAGCATTTTACGTTCCGTATGAAACTCCATTGAATGAAAGTTTATGAGAGAATATTTCTAATTATGCCGTAAGAGCTTTCATTTAAATGCAAATCTCTAGACCTGGAACAGCTTTATAACGCATATTCTTCATAAACGATACTTGAGAAAATATCGTTAGCATGATTTTAAGTGTACTCTAGGTGACGAGGCCCACGGGAATCAAAAGTGTGGAAGGATTGATAACTTGACAACTGAAATCTCTAAGAAAAGAAACCCATTTGTCTAAGATAACAGGTGTAGTTCACTTTTAAATCCCGGTTTCTTTTTCTTTCTGTTTTTAAACAGATATTACCGTTGCATTTCTTCTTGCAGACTGGCTACAAATACGGCTGAATAGCCTGTGGCGCGATTCCAAGAGATAGAAACTAGAAAGGCTGTACCTCCATAGTTCCACAAAAAAATTAGACTCATTCTTAGTTAGCTCGAAGGAAGATAATTTTTGTCACGCTATAATGCTGATTAACGGAGAGAATTGAGCAAATTTAAGTAATGAACAGCTTGGCGAATGCTACAGTTTTAGTTCTATGCTTGTTATTTTATCTACAGCAGCGTTTCTCAACTTTGTTCAACTGGAGAACCAGTGAAATATTCAAATTTACATACCTCTAATTTATACTGGCCATTTTTATTATTGCTATCTGTACATCTAAAAGGCCTTCATAGAATTGTCATTAATTCGATCCATAAAGCAACACCGCTCTCTTTTATGCCACTGGAAACTAATTTTATTACAGTAATAATGGATTCTTATCCTTGTATCCTGGAAATATCAGATTTTTGCCTGGTAACTGATTTTTTTTTTTTTTAAAGAAAGTTTTGCTTATAGACTTAAAGCTTATATTCTCTCGTGCCCTTTTACAATACGAGTACGGTATGCATTTTACTAATTAATTTTTTCTTCAACTAGGATTTAATGTGTAATATTCTACCTGTGGGCCACCTACCTCATATCAGCCGACTAAAGCTTGAAAATCATTGATCTGTCCGGCCATCTAGTTTTCGGTTTTCCATGGTTACCGGAAATCGCTCCAGGCGAATACTTGGGTAGTGCCTTCAGTAGGGCATGCCCGAATTTCTTCCGATTCTTTTCTATTCAACCCTGCTCTAATCACGTCGACTTCGAAGCAAACCAAAATTTAAAGAGAAATAAGTAAAATAAATAGCAGTTTAACATTTCTTTTTTACTTCTGTCTTTACAGATCGTCTCCTTTCTAGGTCATTAAAGCCGAGAGAGAGAGTTGGGGGAAGGAATGGGTAGGAAAGCTACCATAGAGTTTCTGCCCTACCCCTGTAGTGATATCTGGAAACCATGGAAAATGATAGAACGGGGAATCGAAACCACTTCCCCCAGACTGCAAGGCCCTACCGTTACCGCTCACCTACCAGGCTCTGTCTGATATGCCGCTCCTTAGACTTGTAAGGGAATGCGATGAGGTCCGAGGGAACAAAATTAGAGTAACAACACGAATAATGCCGTCAAAAATGAGTGAATAGAAAGGAAAAATTGAAGGGGGGGGGGGTGACATAAAGTGCAGTAAGCAGTTTGCATCACCCTTCCGGATTTTTGGAGGCTATATTCAAAGTATCATTCACGATCGTTGACTTCTAGCCGTTCTCGCTCAAAACCGTTTCGTGCAGCATGCGATACAAGCCTTGGTAAACATTTCCGGGACGGTAGCACTTCAAGGTGACTTTTGCGTATGTATCTACTTTTATAGAGAATAGAAATGACTGATGACAAGTTTGCAGCTCGTTCTGGTAGCCATTGGTGGCGGCTGTAACTCGTCTACGGCTTGCTCGAATATCTCTGAATTGGATAGTTTTGGAGACGAGGCGGAATCATGATGGTAGTAAGGGGCTATGCAAATTACAGCGCTTAAATTTCATGGCTTCTTTTCCCCCCTCCCCTCATATTTGTCACATCCGTGTAACCACATTACCCTGTTGTAAAATCACTTCTATTTCTACTTGAAAGTTAGAAACAAAGCTTCTTATAATAATTTTTATATAAGATCTTAATTGTGATCTTCTGAACACGTTGTCATTTAAAAAAAGTGTTGGTAGAGATTTTCAGAGGGCTTGTTCTGTTTTATTGCAATAGTTGTTATGACTCCTTGGTCACACCTTATGGGTCATCTGCCCCCCATTCTAACATATTTTATTGACAGTCTCTGATAGGATTCACGTATTGTATATAATGGTACAGAGTGTTGTCTAGTGACAGTGTCTTATTCTGATTGTCAGTCGTATCACGTTTGATAGTGGGAACGGTGCCGAAATCTGCAGTCCGAATGTCCTGTTATCAGTTGTAATAATAATCGGCAAACTTAGCTGATCGGTATTTCACTGTAATGCTTTCTCTTGCACCACGCTTTGAATTGACTACATCGCCAATAATTTTTTAAAGCTCTGTTACTGAAAGACTTTGAAACTTCTCACCTCGAATTTTCGTCGAAAACACTGCTGAGTTTGATGTGGCGAGGAACCTGTTTCCGTCAGCTACAACTTGGATTTGCCGATAATATTGGCGGGTAGCGGTGGCAGAGTTTGCACACTCCTCGTCTACCCGATAATCCGATATCGACACCGCCTTCCATCCGTTTACGTGAACTGTTTGCAGCCCTGAACCTTTATTTTAGAGGGCGCTGAAATGACCTTAAAACCATTTCTGACCGAAAGTGTTAGGTGTACGGCAACGCTGAGACCTGGCATTCGGGAGGATCGAGGTTCAAACCCCAGTCCCACCATTCAGATTTCGGTTTGTCATGGTTTCCCGAAGTCACTCCATGCGAATCCACGCCAATGCAGAATTTTTCAGTTTCGCGCCCCCATTCCTCCCCCTCATTTAATGATTTCTATGAGGTGTAAACCAATAAATAAGAAAGGGCCTTTTTTCCTGTTTACGTGTAAAGGGGTCATAACTGGCAGTCATATGGAATTTTCATTTCTACTCTCAGTTACGTTCCGTCTGATAAAATTTAACTACTGAATGTTTCCGAAGAGGGCAGCGGTTGACCTTACGACTGCACGCACCTCTAAAATGTATTCTCCGTTTAGAAATTTGGTAGAAAGAAACATTACGCGCAGATGCAAATCAACGTTTTGTTATAAATGCTAGAGAATGAAATATTAGACTGTACAGTCAGCAGTTAAAAAAAAAACACTTCGCGAGTATGAAATGAAGACGCACTTCTAATCGTCAATAAACCAGTTCAGTTGAAAAAGGTACTATTGAAAACTAAAAAATTTTCCACTTGTCAATTGATCGAAGGTTTAGATTTCCCTTGAAACTACCTTCATATCTTTCCGTGGACGTCAGATTGTTACGGATTTATCTCGCTACTTATTCTAACCAGACTTCGAACCTTCGTTTAATGCATGCGCTGTTTTTGCCGAATAGAAAACCTGCGGAATTCACATCTGATTACTTGAATTCATTATTGGCCAATGACCACTCAAACATTGCCTGATTTTGGGCACATGCTGTTTAAGTGTTATGTAAATAGTAACTTCAGATGTGTAATTGTTAGATTTTCATTTCTAGTGCTACTGACACGAACATGGAAAATTTCCCTTTTGCAATTTGTAATTTTGCCTGCGGAAATAAACCAGTTTCAGGGTGGAAAAGTATTCATATCTATCAGATGCAGATATCTTGATGTCTGTAAATAGTTCTTCTCTTTCTAAGGTACTTTAACAATTTACCGTACTCGTTCATCCTCGTTAATGCATTTCTTTTTCAGGTTTTATATGTGGGAGACCATAATGGTGTAGCTTTGTTCATTTTTGTTTGGTTGCGTGATGGATACTAAAAACTAAAAAACAAACAAGTCAGTTACAAAAATTAAGCAATAAAAAACAAAATAGGAAAAGGGGTGAAACATTTCTGAATTCCTTGTAGACTGTTTCCAGTATTCGTTAAATTTCTCGATCTTTCGCAGTTAGTTGAAATGTATTGCACAAAGACGAAAGTGCATCTTTAAGCATAGTGGAAATTTCTTCGTGTAGTGTGAATTTTTAATTATTTGCAGCATTTTGTTTGGCCTGCGGACGCAGACAATGGCCGGAGGCTAGTTGACCTTGGCTGGCCGTCGAGGTCATTGCACTCCGACACACCTGGGTTCTGCTGGCCAGGTTTCGATACGGCATGATAGTGTGTCCAACGACATTTTCCACTGCGGTTAGCGTCGAAATTCGACGTAGTTTTGACGATCCAGACAAAATATCACAGCATTTAATTTGTATAAAAGCTATTGTGCTTCTACACCGCGTCGTTGGTCAGAAACCAGCGCGTAGTCTGCTATAAACGGGCTCCAATGTTTAATTTCGGTGATAGGAATACAGTAACGTTCTTCCAGTCTCAGTCGTGTAACTTTGATGAATGCAGATTGACTTACGGCTCTGTATTGCTAGTGTAATTCTTGCGCCGTTGCCAAATAAACTGCTCAACTGATGATTATAGCACTTACTTCAATTGTTTAAATGGTTATTACAAATTTGTTAATAGAACTAAATTATATGAATTCTCAACCACAGGTTGAAACTGGAATCCTATGCAGACGGAACAGGTACAGAGTCTAAAAGGACAAAAAGAAAAATGGTTACTATGTTCCGAGTATCTCGCCACTGCTCGAGTCGGCAAAGTTAGTTTCTTTTCAGGGTCTTTAAGCGACATTGTGTACCAAATGCTCCGACTAATTACTTATTTACGATTAACTGCCTGTAAAATGACTGTTACGTCACCTATGCTCAGCCCAGCAGAAGCTGCCGCATGATGTAAAAAGTCGTCAACAACTGTCACGGGTCGTTATAAACAAGAGCACAAGTGATGCTGTTCTGTAAGATTAAGATCGACTGCATTCAGTTTTCACCTAACTTTTTTGGATAATAGCAAAAAGAGCCTTCATGAAAAAGAGAATTCTTTTAGTTTGAAATATTAATCTAGGAATTAGAAAAAAAAATAAGTCTATGTGTGGAGCACAGCACTTTACGGTAGCGAAACATGGACTTTAGGAATACCGGAAAGAAGTAAAATTGAAGCTTTTGAAATGTGGTGCTATAGAAAAATGCTGAAAATTAAGTGGACAGACAAAGTAAGAAATGATGGGAGAGGAGAGAAGTTTGTGGAAGAAGCTTAGGAAAGAAGAGACAGGCTGGTAGGTCATATTTTGAGACATGCTGGATTGGTTAATTTGCAGGTGGAGGCAACGGTCAAAGGTAAGAACTGTAAAGGAACACAGAGATTAGAATATATGAAGCAGATAATTGAGAACGTGGGTTGTAAGGGATATGTAGAGATTAAGAGGTTAGCACAAGATAGGAAGGTATGGAGGATTGCATCAAGCCAGTCGAAAGACTGAAGACAGCAAAAAAAAAAAAAAGTAACATCACGCATTCATCTCAATTAAAAATTATGTATTATAATCTTGGCAGAACTACTGAACATTAATAAATTTCTTCTACAATTAAAATGACTGTCTACGTCACATGAATATTAAAATAAAAGTAAATTGCGTATGTAATTGTTGGCCTTCAGACCCAGGATACAGGAATGGGCGTTTTGATTTGTCGCATGGTGGTTGGACATGGAATCCGAAGAACGAGGCGTCCCGGCATAGCTCATTGATCAAAGCGAAGCCGTTAAAAATTCCTGGTCTCACCGTGATTTGAACCCGGTACTCGAGCTTTGTGGGTGAACTTTCACCTGAAGACACGCCATGTCAGTTTACCATTAAACTTGTGCTGATACTGCCGCGTAATTCACTCGGAAACAAAATACAAACGATCACCTTTCGGCTCTCCCAGGATTATTAACATCTTTGAGGATTTGCTATACCACTGAGATCACTTCCTTTGTTCAGCTCTGCGCCGGGAAACAGTTGTAGGAAATTATTTTATGGCGGATGAACGCTGTTTATGCAGTAGCTCTTGACTTGGCATACAAGTTGAAGTCTCGACTGCAGTGGCTGTCGTAATATTTTCTACTCATGTCGATGCCGCATATCGGTCACTACTCCCCAGCGAAGAACTGGATAACGATCTTACTCGTTGCTGAATTCTGTCCATCATGATTGCTGCCGACAATAACCGAGTTTCGTCATCCGCTTAGCCTTTGATTGCATCCGTCTAAATTGTCTGAGTCGCGACGATGTTGGACTTCTGTCGTTTAACATGGATTTCAACCGGAGACGACTTGTGAGATACATCGATCTTCAATTTTTCTTTTTCACAAATCATTCTTTAAAGGTCAAAATTCGTATGTATCTGAAATATATCTGCTTATATTTCATTACTATCCGATTGGCGATAGCCATCAATAAAGTCCGACCCAAGTTTTACACATCGCTGGTCAGTTTGTTCTTTGTATTCCTGGCCTTCAAGTGTACTTCCAAGTCCACTGAGAAACCGGGAACTGGTTTCTCCGCAAACGTAACGCAAGCTTTGTGATGTCTGTCGTCTTTTTGCCACGTGGAGGTTCCATCTTCATGTAAGATATGTGGTCAACAGTCACAATACTATAGCCGCCTGCAGACGTAAAAGGCTCGAACACAACGAAAGAAGCAAAAATGTGCTTACTTCACAAACTAAAGCTTACCTCACTTCGAATGCAAACCTGGCCATTGTTTATAAATTTTTCCGTTCTATCTTCGGTACTGTAAATATTAGGTAATTTTAAACACCACAGCTGAAATGCTGAAGATGTTTTGAGAAGAATTTCAATATACATTAAATAAATTGATTGTACTGATTGTTGAATAATTTCAATAATTTAATATTCAATTATAGAATAAAGGGAAATATCACGTATGTTGCTTGAACTTCGGGTTCTGGTGAATTTTGATTCTGAGTTTAGAAGAAACGATTTTTTCCTCCTTAAGATCGAGAAATTAGCTCTGTTTTGGAAATGCATTTCTTAAAATTGTGACGTTACCGTACAACTAACGTAAACGCGTACAGCTTAGTGGAAGAAGTTAAGATTAAGGGAGATGGGTTAGTTATGTTGTCTAATTGCTAGTGACAGAATTTCTATTTGTCACTGTTGTAACCAGCCTAGCCTAATCCGGTAACCTACTGGATGAAAGGCGCTACAGTATAACGTAGAATCCGAACCACGCAACATCCTAGTTATTCTACATGAACAAAACAATCTCGGTAGAGGTGAATATCGCTTTGAAGTCTCGTAAAATTCGGGCCGAGGGTGGTATTCGAAACGAGGACCTATCCATCCTAAGCCGCTGGACGAATGACGAGCACAGAATGTGCTGTGGCAAGGGTTAAGTACAAACTAGTGAAACGTGATGCTGTCCGTGCTGCTTCATCTTGGTTTCAGTGTAAGACAGTTGTGTATAAACTGCAACTGAAAAAAATCTCCAAATACCTGCTGCACTTTCTTCTTGTTTAACTGTACGTCATCTTTTTAAAATCTCATGGACAGTAGAGCTTTTTTTTTTTAAAAAAAAAAAAAGAGTTTAAAAAAACTATGAGTTTGGTCAGGCATCAGGGGAAGGGGGAAGGCGGTCCGTCAAAATCTGACGTCATCTTAGGGGGACAGGGTCCTACCAGATCTCACCAAATCCCACCACGGGGGGAGGGGGGGGGGGTGTTAGAATCGTCTAATGTGACTCTACCACGATGCTCACTCCTAAGACCTCTTTAAATGCCAGATCGGCGTTTTTACCGTCATAGACAGCTGTCCGAGGCCTTTTTTTAAAGCTCTCCTTCCGAGGATGGTTGTACCCCCTGAGGTCGGTTTCCTCGTCGATTCTACGCATTTTACCTCTTCCCCCCCCCCCCTCGAAAGTCGAAATCCGCGTCGTTTGTAGACTTTTTTATATAAAAAAGCTCTACAGTCCTTCAAAAATTTCAAAACCTCACATGAGATTTCCATCGACCCCCCTCCCCCTTCTTGAGATTTCGCTGGACTCGCCCCCCAAATTGCACCTCACGTAATTAATGGGTGCCTCCTTTCCTAGTTGAAACCTTTGTTGCACTTTGGTCTTAAAAAAAGTTCTTCCCCGCTGCAAAATGCTGTCGTGACAAAGGCTAGTGATATAGTATTTCCGCAATGTGGGTACTTGATCGAGTGAAGTTCAAGTCAGCAAGAAGCAGACTGTTGGAAAATTTACTGCGAGACAGAATCTCTGTTTGTTAACAAGATATCAGTGCGTTAAGTCAAGAGAGAAAATGAGAAGTTCCTCCTCCGAAAATAGCAAGGACTTTGGTCTCGAGAGGTTGGTTAAGTGTTGTGAGGCCAGTACTGCCCGACTCACGTCCGTTCTTGTCTCACCGTGTTAGCTACCAGGAAGTTAGTTTCCTTAGCATCCTGTCCAAACACTGCCTAAAACACTAATAACAATACAATGTTGAGTAATTTAACAACTTTTTTTTACTCTGATACTTCCAAGATTTTTGAAGGATCTTACTTGGATGATCAGCTGGTTCTATCTTATATCTTAAGATTTCTCAGTTTTCTTCATTTAATTTTTTTAATTTCGATGGCCGGTGGCAATTTCTCTACACAGCCATTTTGTCCCCTTTGTACCCACCTACTTTTGTCCTCTAAAAATTTCAATTTTAGATTCTTCCAACGTTTTTGGTAAATTATTCATCATTTCTCTTGATAACTTATTCCAATCCCTGACCGCTTTATCCACGAAAGAAAATCTTCCCACAACCTTGCGCCTAAAATCGAGAGCCACCTTGTGGTCATGGCGATCTTTTCTTTTCCATGCACTACTACTAATTCTTACATCAATATCTTTCCACGCTTCATCACCAATATACGCCTAGTACACTCAAATGAATCTTTTCACCCTCGTGCTGTCTTCCAGTGAATCCCATTCCAGCTCTTTCATTATTTCGGTTACCGATTTCCGGAGACAAATCTAGTAGCCCTTCTTTGCACACTCTCTTAACTCCTGTACTTAATATCCAAAATGGTAATCCCATACTACACCACCATTTTAATCCAGTTCCTTGTTGCATGTCCTCATCACTCTCTACGACAAGCGCAGGATATAGAAACCTTTTCCTACTAACTGTGGAATGTGTCCTGCCCAGTTAAGCGTATCAAATATTATGCCAAAGTATTTACATTTCAAAGTTTTCAACATGCATTTCTTTCCCAATTATCATAATCAAGCTTTAGTTGTTTTTTTTTATCCGTGTACCTAATAAGCTGAATCTGCTTTTGCATTTATCTTCATCGCATGTTTACCAACCCAGCTATCCGAATCATCCTGCAGCTGTTCACACTCCTACCGTTTGCCTATCGCCATATTGTTAGTTTTTGCTGTCTTTATTTTCATCCAAAGCTTCGTTTAGAAGAATTTTGGAATGAAAATCAATACAGCAAAAACTAAGAGTATGGTGACTGGTAAAGGAATAAAAATGATAAATATTAAGATAGGACTAGCTGATATCATCCAAGTAAGATCGTTCAATCACTGAGCACTTCAGATGCCATCAAGAGGTAAAAACTCGTATTTCTGTAGCGAAGGAAGCGTTCAAGAGGAAGAGGCGATTGTTAACTGGGAAAGAAGATAAAGCGCTGAGGAAATGACTGGGCAAAATGTATGGAGTGTGGCTCTTTATGGGGCAGAAACGTGGACACCGAGACAAGAAGATTGGATAGAAGCGTTTGAGATGTGGTTGTGAAGGTAAATGGAGAGGAAAAGCTGGTTGGAAAAGGTGAGTAATGCTAACGTACTGGAAAAAGTTGAGGAAAGTACTCCAAATCATGAAAGAAACAAATAAGTACTGGATGGGGCGCTTGCTGAGAGGGGAATGTTTGTTAAAAGATGTCCTGGGAGGAATAGTCTGTGGGTGTGAGAGGAAGAAGAAGGAAGTACAAGATCACAGATAACATCAAAGAAAACGACTACGTGGACATAAAGAGACTGACAGAAGACAAAGCACGGAGAGCAACCAAGTGAAAACCTGCTTTAGGGCGCAACACCGATGATGATGATTACTCGGATAATTTGTTCGATAATCTTTTTATCAAACCCGGATACGTAAATATTGTTAATGGTGCTATGCAGTGGAATAACCAGCTGGGCAGTGCAACGAGTTGCCGACCTTGCGCGGCTGAGATTGCAGCCCAACGCTGCGTCACAAATTCCGTTTTGCAGCTGAGTGATCTGATCGTGCGCACATTAACTACGGTCAAGTCTTCAACCAGAATGGAGGTTCATACAATCTGCTGGGCGGTTGCGTCAAACTTAACACAATTCAGGCGAAAGTGTAATGTGCGTCTCGTGTAGGCAATACAACCTTTGTTACACTTACAGTAGGCCTGCTCCAGAAACAAATTGCAAACCTTAACGCTAACATATAATAATTGTGTGGGACACTAATATTTGTTTGCTGCGTGGTTTTCAACAACTTTGTCTTAATCACGGAAACTGCTTGCTGTCTTAATGTTTGTCCCTAACACCGTCAAAAATAAGTGGTTTACATTCCGTATTTGGATTGTCATTCATTTGGTTATATAAATTAAAAATTTCTTCCTTTTAACTAACTGAATTAAAAGCAGTATCTCGTAAGTAATTGAGTTAAAAGTAGAGTCATGGTTAACGAAATAAAGCGATTACTTTCAGTAACGGAAGTCTCGAACGACACAGAGAATACACAAGGCAAAATTTAAGTGTAGGGGCGAAAGTAAACACTATGTATGAATGTGGTCTGAAAAGTTCTAATCCTGACCATAGGTGGCGATTATCGGTGAACTATATAGAGTTTCACAAAAAATTGTTTATAACTGTCTGTAGACTGTAAAATTCCTACTAGAACTGTGAATGATACGTAGAATAGTATTTGCTAGACGCCGAAAATATTCTCTGATGTGTCTCGTTCATTTGTTCCATTCAGTTGCACGCCTGACTCATATAGTTGCTTTACCTATGTCTCATAGCTATGAATCATCCGGTAGCAGTGATGAAAACTGTTAATGCCATTTCACGGAATAATGTTTGTGTGAACCTTTTCGTTTTTTACATTTATAGTTCTCAATTTTTTCGCTCTCCACACAATGTAAATTGTTTTTATAGCTAGTGATATTCGTGCTCTTTCTTGTACGTAGTTTGCTGTATTTCACTTTGGATTCGTATATGGCAGGTCTGTTTCTTCGATTCATAACCGCCCGGCTTGTTCCTCCGTTTTTAGGCACTCTGCCAAGCACCTGATAGAGATTGAAGACGGTAAAACTTTACTGTCGTTTTAGCTGTCTTGTGAAGTCAACGTACGAACGTCGTAAGCCGTGAAACTGTGCTGACGTGAAACCTTTCACCTCCGGTGTGCAGCGCTAACTAACAAGTGGCCGTCGCTTTACTGAGGAAAATCCTGATAAGACTATGGAGCGAGGTGCAGTTGGGTGAAGGTGTGATTGGAGGATGATGTCGGACGATGTTTGGCGCTTTTGTGTGCTCGCTAGCCCAGTCTTGATTTGACCAATTACGGCAGTGCTTCCGCTCTTTGCAGACAGCCGGAACAGATAAAAGCGTAGAAAGGGAAAAGAGGAACAAAAACGGCGTGCTTTCTCCGAGAATCTTGTTTGCAGCTGGTCTGTCCATTTCGGTCGGCTGATTCGAACTTTGTTATCCGTCCGACGTTCGTTAGCAAGACGAGCAAAAGGCCTTTGGTTCATTAGTTTGTCTTCTCACCATCCTGGTGGCTACGAAAACTCCTTCCTGTAATATTAACCGTATTTCATAATGTTGACATGAATTTTAACCGTCCTTTCTGACAAGTACAATGGAGTAAAAGCAGATGGTGCTGTATAAACTGAGCATTCTGGTCCTAGCCAGGTTTCCGTTCACGCACGTCGCTGCTAAAATTATGCTTTAAAAATAATTTGAATTCAGTTGAATTACCTACATTCGTCTCAAATAACTGCATTAAAAATATTGTTCTTACCATAATTCGTGTAGAAGAAATGAATAGAAAAAAAAAACTCGTCGCCCACAACCATCTAGGCGTCGATTTTCACTTTCTTATTTTTCTATTATTCCTAAAATTGTATTTGCTCATTATTTTGATATTAATCTTTAATTTTAATTCTAAACCGTGAACGTGTATACCCCGCCGCCAGCTGTCTAGCATATATAACTCTAAATATCAACAGTTATCAGTTTAGGCTTTATTAATCCTTTCCGATATATGTAATCTTTCTACAGTGTAATATATGGAAACCATCAACTGTCTCCTCCACGTAAGGTACTCGGTGGCAAGTAAATGCGACGATGCGCGGTATTATACGGAATAATTCCAGATAGGCGTCTGACAATCAAAGCGCTTGCGTTCATTCTCATTAACGCTGCTACTTATTCCACATCAATAATTCTTTTACTGATGCGGTGATACAGCTTTGTTGTTCGATATGTGGTAACAGGTTTAAATGCATTTAAGCTAAACAACACCTGGAAAGACGCTACAGAAAATGGCGTTTAATAATTACTAAGCAATTATCATAAAATAAAAACATTTATATACTCTCTCACATATATAGTATTACAATGAAATTATATTCCTTTATGTATTTAATACTAATTTTAACAATTTATTGTTAATACGCCACGAAATAATTATTGCTCGAGAAACCATAAAAACTTTAAACGTAAGACAAATCCCCTTCCAGACTGTAAGCATGTAATTTGCTACCTGCTTCCTCCTGTGTGCTGTGTCCTGTGTTCTCATAGTTAGCGGCTGCCATCCTGGGAAGTATTTATTAGACGCTGATTGTTTTGTTTCTGTTGCAGGTACGGTTATGGCTTAAAGAGCTGCTCTTCAAGCTTAAGGTAGGAATAGAAGCAGCCTTGCTCTACACCAGTTTCCTAGCATACCAGATCTCATTGTCAAATGAAACAAAAGTTTCGAAATCTTTAGGACATTTTCAAAAATGTTTCTAAAGAACTTTCTTTTTGCTGACGCGAGTCTCTTGAATGGTTTGATGCTCTTCCTATCTTGTTCTAACCTCTTCATGACCCAATATAACCTATGTCCTTAGTAACCTGCTTCATACAATCCAGTCTGTGCTGTTTTGACTGTACAGTTCACATGCATTAAATAAAATGCAACCCACCATTCTTCTGTAAGACTCCTTCCACAAACGTATTTCCTCGCCCACCATTTACAAAATACTTTTATTTCGTATTTTATCTGTGCATGATCATTGCATACAATTTTAACAAATTCTACCTGAGTCCTTAGATTAATATTCGAAACCAAAGGAACTCTCTTCCTCAAGAAAGCTCTTTTCTCTAATGCTGTTCTGCTTCATAACATCATTTGTGCTTGTTGTCGATGGTGATTCTAGTTCCGAAATAACAGAATTCTTGTGCTATAAGAAATGATCATATTTTTATATTTAATCTCTTGATGTTGCTATTGATTGCTTTTTTCATTACTTTCCCCTTGTTTTTTTATGTTGAATCCAAAACCTTCCCTCAGTATTTTGTAGATGCTATTTCCATTCCTAACCCTGTTTTGCTAACAGAACAAATCGCGCATTAATTATTGTTTTCCTTGAAAATTTGTCACGTTCAAATATTTGTTTTACTTAATTTATCGCTTCCTTTACATTAAAGTCATATATTGATGGGGATAGACTTCAACCTTGTCTGACACCTTTTTAACTGATGCATGTCTCTCGTGATTATAGCCGCTTGATTCTTGTATAGATTGTTAATTATTCTTTTATATCGATGTCGTAGACTTCTTTTAAAATTTTGAACATCGTAAGCTGCGCGAAATTGTCAAAAAATGATTTGGTTTGTACACATCACTGTCTAAGGAGAAAATCGCTTGGAATCGAAGTCTGTTGACAACTTAAATTCAAATAAACTTCGCTAAACACTGCATTATGTACACACTTTGACAATAAATTTGGCCGCCGCTGAAAAATTCTATCACTGTTATTTTTCACAATCTGACATCAATGTCATCCCAGGAAACAGTAATACAATACTGGCAAGCCAGTTTTGCGTTACTGTTTCTTAGGATGACATTGACAGATTTTGCAAAATAACAGTGATAGAATATTTCAGCGGCGGCCAAATTTATTGTCAAAGTGTGTACTTAAAATTATCATTTGTTCTGAGTGAGTAGCAGCTTGTATGCTCTGCAGAGAGTATATAAACTTAGATAATTTTTGCATTAGAAAATAATGAAGAAATGTTAGAAACTTTTTGACCTATAGGATGCTATGAAGTTTGCGAAATCATGAAATTTGTACTAAAGACGAGTCAACATTATGTTCCAGGCTGTAAACTTCATGAAATATAATTGCGACTGTTTAAAATAATTTTAAGTTCTATTTGTTATAAAATAAAATTTGTTCGTCATTTTAAAATATACAGCAAAAAAATAAAAATATTTTTTTAAAAAAATACGTTTTCCTAGCGAAAATCCTGTCATTGGTGTAATAAGAGGTTTTTTAAATGTTCGGTAATTTCATCGCAGATAAAGAAATCCAGGTTTGTCTCTGGGTGCTTCAATATTTATCCCGTTTCTTTGTAGCTGTCGCAACGTGTCGTGAGGGCTGTTTGCGCCTTTCAACATTCCACGCTTTATCGGGCAAGCTCCCTGAAAGCTCCTGGCCCTCTTCCAGATAACACATCGAGTGGAGTAAACCTCTCTGGAAGCGGGTATTGAAGTCTCTGCAGTGAGTATGTTGTATGTAGGCCTGTGAGCGCGGCCCGTTCCTGGCACCTTCTCCTCGGTCCGTTAGCCATCCGTTGCTTTGTGCGTGGAGTTGCCCCCATTGTTCCAGCGCTGCGCTAGTTAAAGAAACAAGGCATTATGTAGATCTTGCGCATTGACAGATGCTGGATAAACAGTTTATGAGTACAGTGCCTAGGAATCCGAAGTTATTTATAACACTGTGACCAGTTTGTCTGTGGTAGTTAGCGTTATAAACACGCACCAGCTAATTGAAGAGCTGGGAGCGGGTGCAACCGCACTGGTGACAGCGGGTATTGTTATACTGCTGTAGTTAAGGAGGTGGCGGTTTCGAATTCCGGGAGACTGGTTTCCGGATCTCCTTTCAATATAAATAAATATTTCACTGTTTCAGTTTAGTTATGCTAACTTATTCCCATTCTAGAGTTCCTTACAAAAAATAAAATCACACTCTTAGTCTGTGAATAAAGTTTTTTCCTTCCACGTACTACTCCTTTGATGCTTCTTCCATTTCTTGCCTTGTACAGTCCCAGCACTCTCTTCATCCACTTTCCGTCTTCCAGCCCAATCCCTTTCCCGTAGAACATAATCAGCAATTTCTACCATTGAATGTAGCTGCCTTCCTTTGCATCCTGTCTAGCTTGTGTATTTGATACCGATATCGTGCGTCCCATACCACCCCACAATACTCAGCCTGTCTTTTGTATCCCAGTTCCTTCACTTCCTTGGTAGATTCCGCCATCAACCCTTCCAGTAACTGCAGGATATTGTAACATCTCCGTACCACCTGCCCTGACCAGCTGGGTTGACATTTTTTTTTTTTTTTTTACTTAAACAACCGCATCCTCTATTCTACCAACCCTTTATTAGGGGTGCGTACCAAACGGTGTGCAATTCCAACGCTTCGTCGTGTATCACGTGCTTGTAGCCCTAAACATTTTTAGTTAGATTCCTAAAATTTTTACATATTGTGTGTTTCCTTGACCCAAAACCGAATATCGTGTTGAACATTTTATTAATTTATATTCTGGAGGAGTTTTCACAGAAATAAAGCGTATCAAAAAATAAATTTTATTCCTACCTGTGAGGTGCAGATGTTTATATAGAGCCCGTTCAGTAAAGAACTAAGACACTTTTCATCAAGTGCCCGTTTTAATTCGGTTTTGTTGCCACATTTATTTATAAAAAAGGGGTATTACCGAAGAACTAGAAATTTGTTCCCAAAATAAATCATATCTTTTATTTAAACAAAAAATACTGAAAATACATCTGTTGTAGTTTTTAAGCTTCGAACTAGCCAAGCAAAAGTTTTTATTTTGATGTTATTTCGCGATGTATTGACACTGCTTTTATTGAAGAATTATGTGGATTTCATATTAATATGCCTAATTCCAAGCTACTAGACTCGATCTTGGCCGGCTATTTTCCTAGATGTTGCCTAATAAGCTGATTGTTTTTGCCATTAATCTTCATTCCATTTTGACTTGCACATTTTAACAGATCGGTGAAATTCGTCTTGACACACTCCTGTAATGATTCCATTATACATATTCACAACCAATTAGCTGAGCAGACACACTTTTCTTTGAGGTTAGGTGCTGTGTGTAGCTGAAAAATTTTGGTTTAGTAAAATTCTCTTTGAGAAATTTTTCTATACGACGAGTGGTCTACAGTCGGAAGAGGACGGAGATCATTGTAGCGATTAAATCTTAATAGCAGGAGCGGTCGTGTAATTGTGAGAACCGGTCGCACGGGCAGAGCGGAAGGGCGTTAATATGACTACGAAATAAGCCACCGAAATGACTTTCACAGCTCTCGCGGGAGCCATTCAGTTTGAATCGGAAGGAAATGAAGTTGCCCGAGGAGAAGGAAAATTGAGGCGACGCGGTTCGGAAGTCGTTTGAATCGGTGACGGCGAAAATAAAGTGCAGTGTTGTTGTTGCTGCATGTTCTAACGAGGCACGTGGATCTCGACACATCGGAAATCTGCTGCCAGAGAATTTCGAGTTCTGCTAACACTGTTTCCTGCATATATCCTCAGAAAACTGTATTTGTTGAACAAAAGTAATGACAACCGAAAAATTAACACTTGCTGAGCATTAAACTCCCGTCCCGTTGGCCCAGCGAGGCTAGCTGGTTCCAGTCCTGATGGTGAAAAAATTTTAATCATCAGGACTTAATCGCCATGGTGGAAGAGGTGATGGTGCATAATCCCCAAGCCTCCCTGCAGTGGGTATGGAGTGAAAACTTACGGCAGTGTTGATAGTGATTCGTCCGTCGGATGAGTCTGGCAGTCTCCATGGTTACATTGGAAGAGTAGGCTTGAATGGACGTTTCACTCTCTCCCTTCATCATCTCTCATTTCATACAACACAACCATAACTCTGTACTGACCACACACACACACACGCACACACACACACACACACACACACGCACACACACACATACGGAAAGTCAATTGGAAACTACCACAGTTCATCTTCGCACTAGAGTTCCCATGGAGGGGATACATCCACCATGGTATAATGGGAATCTGGTATGGTGGCATGGGAAGAGCATTAAACATTATCTAAGGTGTTAACTGCTTATTACTTGATTGAGAGAGATTTATTCTGCCAGCTATCAGCGCAAACAATATTAGTACCTTAGGCTTACAATTTCGCTGCATGTACCTGAAACTGATTGTGAAATTTTCTCCGCTCTGCATCTGTGTTAGATATACAGGTCTAATTAGAGTTGGCACTATTTTGTGAGTGGCTGCTGTTTCTGCCATCGGCGAAAGCGGCCGACGCAGGAAATTAGTTTCCTCCGCCGTATATTAACCGTGGATCTCCCGCGACTTCACCCGTCTTCTTCTGCGCCGTGTCTGCTCTTTGTAAATTAAGCTGATGTGAAAGGCGGCCAGGCGACAAAAGCACAAGCGTCGAAATTATTGATACGGAGCACATAGTTCTATAATCACTTGTTATTAACGAACCATGATTGCGTAAGATTGAGCGGGAATTCATGAAAAAAGTCTTATGAACGGAATAAATTTAGAAGACACGATTGTGTTTGAAGTTGGTGTTTCCTTAATTTGAAAATCCTGTAGGGATCACAGATATTTTTTGTTTTCACAGATTTTTGTGACTTCATAATCATGCAATTAAATTTCCATGTAGTTCACGTGCTGCCCTTCATTATTACTGGTCCGTTCTCCCAATTTTCGTGTATATCGTTATATTTTTAAGTGTAGTCTGAAGTTTTCCAATTCGTATAAAAACCGGGGTTTCCTAAAAAGTTTTACAAAGAAATTACCATTAGCCTATTTATTTTGGCATACGAATTAGCTGAATTACTAGAATTTGTCCAGAAAAAGTAACTGATTTTTACCCAAATGAAACTATGAAGTCGGCTATAAAATGTCCGTTCTATTGATATCGCACTCCTCGCAGAAAGAGATTAAGAAAACTATGAAATGCTGGATCAAAGGGAAGAAATGTTAGCAGATAGGAACAACTCTGAAGAACAAAACGTAAAAATGCTGAAAATTGCAAAAGAAGTTGGTATGAGCTGAGAAGGTATATGGATTAGGAAAAGTCTAGCTTTCCTGGGGACGAAGTGTACCACGTAGGTGTACATTCGGGAGGACGGCGGTTCGAATCCCCGTCCGGGCATCCAGATTTGGGTTTTCCATGGTTTCCCAAATCACTCCAGGCAAATGCCGGGATGCTTCCTTCAAAAGGTCATGGCCGAATTCCTTCCCATTCCTTGCCCCCCATCCTTTCCCGTCTCTAAAGACCTCGCTGTTAGAGTGACGTTAAGCAGATAAAAAAAATAGGTGTACATTTGTATATTTCAAGTACAGCCACCAGATGATACTAAAAATTCGTTTTCAGTTCAACATGTGTGAGCTGAATGATGCCGAGTGAATTACTAATGTGATGTTTCTGAAAAGGCTTACCTGGCATGCCTCGCGTTGCAGGGATCGCTGGTTCGAGTCCAGCTTAGGGCATGGGTGGTTTTAAGTAAGTGTTGTGTCTGTACCGTGTTGTCATTACCAGAGATAAATACTAACACCTACACGGAATTTGAGCTTTGGAAGAATCACTGGCTGTGTGCCCAATATGGCCAAATGCTATTTTTTTAAATGTTCCCGCAGTGCCCTAGGATCAAAACAATCCCATGAATTACTCGGATTATTAATTTGCTTTTCAGTATTCAGTTTGTATTAAAGTGGAAAAAACTGACAACTGGTATCTCCAAACGCGAGTACAACATAAAGGGTTGGAACCTTACGAACCTTATATGAAATAATGTGTGAAGAATGAAAAAATTAAACTGTTGAAACGAATTGAAATTTTTTGAAGGAAAACAGGGTGCGCAAAAATAAATGGATGCGTCAAAAATTTGGGTTACTAATTTCGAAATTGCGTTTAAACTATTCCCTGTTTCCTTCACCAGGGTGTGGCGGCGAAAGTCCTTTACTAAAGGTGGCCTGCGACTGAAAAATTGGTTTTAATTAGCGCTGAACTGCTTTACGTGTCTTAATCAGGAGTAGTCACGCGCCGGCTTAATGGCCGCCGTGTGTCTGCTTTTTGACACTGCCTGTTATTTTGTAGCGCGAGATGAAGTCGAGATGTAGGTCACATCTATGAGGGACAGAATTCTCACTAATTTAGCGCTGCAAATTAATTTTAAAAATGACCCGAAAAGGTGAATTTGTTCTATCGGTAGTAATAAATTAAAATGGAGACTTGACTTTTTAAACTACAAGCATAGTCTAGGAAAAGAGGAGGGGGAGTAATTATAGTTTTCATCGTGAAACGAAATTCACGTAACTTCTCATTACAGCCAGTGTGTATTGTGTAGACACCGGCTAAATGTTTGCGCAGATTACTAATGTGAATCGAGAGAAAAGGGAGAGGGCACCATGGTTAGAAACAGATCTTGAGAGTTTGTTAAGGCTGCAATGACTGTGATGCCATCTATCCGCGAAACTTGGAACTTGTGTCCTGTACGATAACTGTATCTTGTGTGTGTGAAATGTGTAATTTATGAGGCGTAGATTAGGTACCGTCCTAGAATTCGCCTATTACGGTTCGCGGGGTGCAGTTTGGTGACTGATAATTCACGTAACTTCTATTCTGCGACTACAGTTTGATTTTGCTGCAGTAAAAGTTTAAAACAAATGACGGTCTTAATACTTCGCTGGTGGGTGGTGGAGTGACAGTGTATCCGGATTGGTTTGTCATGTCGCCTGTTTCTGTTTTTGCATATTGTTTGTTCGGCTGAGGACAGATGTCACAATATTCTATAAGCCAAGGTAATTCTGTTAAACCTGTCGGCCAGTCATGCACAACATAATGACGGTTGAACTATTCGCATTCAGCTTGCCCTGTAACCTCGTCCTACTGAACCAAGTTGGCCGATTTGGCTCAACCAAAAGTGAGTCCTGGCCATGAATTAAAAAAAGTTGGCAACGTTTTCCGGTTTTCCAGTAACGACTTTCGTGACACGTGAAAAAATAATACCGGCGGCATGTTTTACATAACTCTCGTTCCGTAATCTACTAAATAATACATTTACACAGTGTCTTGCACGCGCAACGTATAATACAACGGACGGCAATCTCTGTAGTTTCAGCTTGGACACGCATGTGGGAGACCACTTAGGTTTTTTCTTGATCGCTGGCTTCTTTTTGGCCCCTCACTGTCACGCGACCAGTGCGTCGCGGTCAGACAGGTACGCACGCTGGCGCACTAAACCTCCAAGCTAGCATTTTTCACTGTTCTAAATAAACTTCCGCTACTTCCCTTAATATGCACAGCTAGTTCCAACTTACATACACTAAAATGTTAAGCATTTCTACTGCCTCCTCCTCATGTTGAACGGAATGTCGACATTATCACTGATAACAGTTCATAGGATGATTTCGCTAATCATCTTGTTTAAGGTTTAGGTGATTTCCAGTAAGTATCTGTAAAAGGGGTTATTTCACAAACCGTTTGATACCAAACTTGTGCAGTAAAGCTTTAGTGGTTGACAGATAATTGGCAAACGTATCGCTCTCCCATGTCTCAGTATGCAAAACCAGCGACAAGCGAGACGACGCCTCATTATTGGTAATAACAAGCATATACCCTAAGCATCTCCGTTTTTGACGCCATAACATCGCTATGATTGAGAACAGTACCTCAGCTCACTGTAAACACTCTCACGTCATAAACAAATTAATGGAGTTATTGCATTTGAAACCGGAAGTAGGACGAAACCTTACGATGAAAGATTATAATTTGTGTTATTTCCATTTGGTCAGAGTAATTTCCTTGTCTGTGATCGCACCTAATTCCGATAAGTAGTGCGTTTTCTCGGACTGGTGATAACTATGCAGTGACGCAACATCGTGATAAACTTCACTGTAGACATTACAGTGTGTTCGGAACTCGAGCAGTTAGTCCGCCATAATTTAGTGATTACTATCGAATATTTAATGGCATTGCCTGTGTTTGTCGCATTCTATTCATATCAGGAGTTCCGAGGTCTCGTTTCGCGCTGTCTGTCAAGTTGTCTGTTTGCAAGTGATTATTCACCGTGTTTCCAAAACATGTACAAAGTGAAAACTCTCATCTGATCGAACCTTCCGCTAGGTATACACTTTATCATTATTCTTGGCCGCCGCTGAAAAATTATATCACTCTTATCTTGCACAATCCTCAGTCATCCCAAGAAACAGTAACGCAATACTGACGAGCCAGTATTGCGTTACTGTTTCTTAGGATGGCATTGATGTAGGATTTTATAAGATAAGAGTGATAGAATTTTTCAGCGGCGGCCAAGAGTAATGATAAAGTGTATACATATCTAATGTTTTCAGAGCATTTATTAGCTTCTGACGAAAGGTTTGCTACAGTTCTAATTTCTCTAAATGTGATTACAAGTTCGAAGCTCACGGTTCTTTTATACGCCAAGCTCATTGAGGAAAAGAAACTAACTGGGGCATCATTACCAGCTTGACTTGGGCAGTGTCCTAATAAACTACGTGTATTTTAAAAATCGTGAGAAATACGTTAGTTGAAATAAAAGCAGCCAACCGTAATGTTACCCAGCAGTATTTGTTGTGGCGATTTTTATCACACTCTATACAGTCTTTCGAGCAGCCAAAAGGAATAACTATCCGCTATTAAAGCAAGGACGGGCAATAGTGTCCGTGGGGAGCAACGCGGAGGCGGCACCACCACAACCGGCTCGAAGAAACACAAAGCCCCCCGCCGTATAACCTCCCTCGTGGCACACGATCATGTTAAAAGGTACTCTCGGTAGTTCTGCGGCTCTCTGATATACCTACGCGCTGATGATTCCCTTTATATGAGTTCTGTTACTGCAACAATGCCTCCGTACTGTAGGGTACCGCCACCCCCCATTAATCCCCGGCACAAAAGGACCGAAAGCAATCGAACTGGGGCCTCACAGCCCTGTCGGCACTCGTGCTCAGTCTTCAGACCAGGCACATAAGACTCCCGGCACCATGAAGAAGAGATGCATCACTTCCATGAGCTACCCAAACCACATCTTGGCGTTCAACTGCAGGGGTATTGAATGTATTGAATTATTGACGTTGACGCCATGTTTACAGTCTGTCATTCGACATCAGTCTCATCTGTTTCAGAGGTGAAGTAGTATTGGGGGGGGGGTGACCGTAAGGGGGCGGGAGCGATTCTACGTAAGAACGTATAGAGGCGAAAATTTTCTATAAAATTCAGAACATATAATGGTCTGAAAACTAATACAAGTTTCTAATTTCTTTAAATTGCTGAAAATGATCCACCGAAGTAGTTCTCCGGCATTTTTCGGCGTCTTAATTTACCAATATTTGGCACGAATTATATTATGAATCAATATCGCAAGTTTCCTCAATACAGCATTCGTAATTTTCTAGCGGGAAAAAAAATCCAGTTACCAAATTTTCTTTCAGCAACTCGTGCTAATTCTTCTGAAAATCGCTGCATTCGTTGTCAATCTAATTAACTCGTCAGGTTGCCTACACAAATGCTATTTATCGGGCGTGGAATGTGAATATACGATCCTTATGGTAAAAACCTGTACATGGTGTTACGATAGAATTACATTTTCTTGTTGCATTTTTGATCAGATTCTAATTTTCTGCTCCGGCCACAAGCGACCCGATGATACACATTTCGAACTTTAGGCCAAACCGTAAGCTTTGAGACTGTGAAACCGCATCATAATGTGTAGTTAGTAATACGGAAACACGATTTATTTAATAGCTGAGATGTATGTTATACGATGATAACTGTTTGCTTTCTCCCTCTCCCCATTTTATGGTATAGCGGCTTACCATTTTTGTGTAGTGGCGAGGCGAAGATGCCTGTGTCAGAAACATTTCTGCCCCGTCTTCCCTTTCAACTTGAGCATTTTTTTCCTTTATAGCTAACAACGCAGAACATCGGCGAGCTTCCTGTACTGACACCCAGCACGACTCTGTGTGTGTGTGTTTTCATTGAGCCCCTCGGGGAACGGTTGTAATGGGGCTGCTGGTATTCTGTTTTCTAAACTAATTACCGCCAACGAGTGTTTGATTCGATCGGCTCCAGTTTAACGTAATTAGCAGGCCCCTGCCTCGGGGACTCTAACCCCCCCCCCCCTCCCTTCCTGGGCCTTTCCACACTCTGAAGAGGACTGTAAAAAAAACTGACGCCCCGCAAGGCATTCACAAATGAATAGCCCCAGTGTAATAATCTCTTTATCTAATTTATTGCAGCGCTACTGCACTCGTTGTTTCAAACGAAATTAAATAACAGCAGGAGTTACAAGATATGTAAATTCGTTGAATCATTATCTGCTATTCAAGGCAAAGGTAGCCTTATTAAAGAGCTAACTGTTATATAGCTTGACTGCAAGATACAAACTCACTTGGTTGTTTCCTATTTCTAGTTTTGCATTTTACTTCTGTCCCTGCTAATCCCTTGCGTTAGAATTTGAAACAGTGTGAGTGTCCAGAGGACAGGATCTGCCAACGCGCGCAGGAAATGCCAGGTAGTCGGTGGAGTGAACAAGCTGGGCAGTTCAATGCCAGCGGTTAAACTGGACAATCCACTTCATTTTCTGTGAACATTTTGACACCAAAATTCAGTCGAGCCGTTACTTGATGTATGAATCATTAGTTCTCGAGTTGTATAATTCATCAGAATACCATTTTCGCCACTCGAATATAACCCAGCAGAACATCCGTACTTTGCATGTTTGGGAACAAGGTGCGATTATGGTATGTTCCTTAAGTAGAGCAGTTAATACTACAGGGATGGTGGGGGGGGGGTCAGCTTAAGGACGTATAATGTGATTGAAGAGTTCTTTGAAGCAACATTGCGATCATCGTTTGGAAATTATTTGTTGTATTTGTACGTATGCGAGCGTTCTACTGCAACATAGTGTAATGATCATACTTTGCTGGTGAAGGAAAAGCCATTCGAGTTGCATGTTGAGAATTTTTTATGATACGTAGAGCATATTTAATTATTAATTTTTCTTTTATCGTTTTAATATTCACCGTTTCACATGGTTGCTTCACACGTTACAGTCGTATTCTCATTACTTCGAAACAGTTTGAATGCCAAACATTCTGTTGGGTTGTTGCACTTTTGAGTGAAGTTGAGTGTGTATATAGAGACTAGTCGCTGATGTTAATTCTTAAGCCCATTCGGTAGATAGACGTTAATGTACAATCATTCTCGTTTGAGTTTTTAAGTGCAGATGAATTTATTACGACTGCCTTAATTTTGACAAACAATTTTTTAATATTCGGTAATACAAAAAATTAATCAGTATTACTATAAATTAACAGAAAAACGCAGTCTTATACTGCAAGATTGCTAATTTTACAGTATGTATTTATCTTTAGCTGACGTAATGATGCCTAACATTTACTTGGTTGGTAGCTGAAGAAAGGCCGGGTGGATTAATCTCCTGAGCAGGTGAAGCAAGACACAATTACCGGAGAGTGTCCACTGCCAATATTAACTTTGTCGGGGGATGGATCAATTTCCTCCCAGAAGGGCGCACGACGTGCTCTCCATTAATCTGGCCTTACGTAACGCTCTCGTCGAGGCAGGAGCTCTGTGGAATTGCCACATAGTCTGCTGGAAGCAGGACTAAATCACTACAAGATTGACACCGTCCAGCATGTCAACGTAGAACTCCTTTAAGCACCGTTTTCGGGAGAAAATGTGACCGTTCAACCACAAAGATAGTTTGCCGATGACGTCACGTACTTCAGCAATTTTGATTAGAGATGCCACGAATATTCGGCTACTATTCGGTATTCCGCCACTTTTTTCCATATTCGGTATTCGGCAAAATGTTGCGTACTATTCGGCCGAATACCAAATAATGAAAAAAGAAAACTCGCATATTACCCAAAAATATATTTATTTTAATTCCAAATTATTACGTTTAATACTTAAAAATCTACCAGCGGTAAGTTGTGATGCATGAAAACAATTTTTTCAGCATTTTTTCATAGCAAAACGGTTGCTCTTTTCCTCATAAACTAAACCTGCTTCTGAAAATAGCCCCTCACTACATACCGTACTGGCAGGAGACGATAAGTTAGTCCGAGCGAATACTGTCAGTCTTGGATACTGTTCAGCGTTTGCTGACCACCACTTGTAAGGGTCTGCCGTCCGATGTAGGCGAACAGTTTTCACATAAAAATCAATCTCATTTGAAGCAAGACGAATTGCGACCCATTTTAACCACTCTGGTATCGCACAAGAAAAGATGAAATTAAAAAATAAAAATAAAAAATTACAAGTGGTAAATCCATTCGCCAAGAACTTGACTTGCCAAATTGCCAAAATAGTACAAGATGTAAGCACTCGATGGAATTCCACATATTATTTAATGGAGAGATTATTAAAACAAAAGCGAGCTATTTCTTTGCACATAACTGATCACGAGTATTTAATCAATTTAACACCTTCTCAGTGGCAGCTAATGGAACAATGTGTCAAGTTCCTGAAGCCGTTCGAGGAGATTACGAGAATAAACAGCTCAGGTATTTGCTGCATCTCTGAAGTGATTCCACATATCGTCACATTGTTGAAATACCTGGGGAAGGAAGAAACTGCCTATAGAACACCAAATTTATTGAGAATGAGAACTTCACTACCAGCTGAGGGAGGTAAAAGCCACGTCGGACTACGTGGGGGGAGGGGGGGTTCACAGGAGGCCAAAATGGAGCACGTGGTTTATGGATGCCCCCATGAGACAGGTCGTAGCCAGTCACCCGCGAAAGCTACACAGTACACATTTTTTGCCGAACATTCCGCCCTTCGGCCGAGAGCGTGGCCGAATATTCGGTATTCGGCAAAAACCACTATTCGTGGCATCTCTAATTTTGATATTGGCTTCATAAAAGGGCCTTTGAGTAATCTAAATATATTGCAAATACAGTAATTAGAACATTCATTGAACCATTTTTCTAACTAATACTTGCGTAAAGTCCCCCCCCCCCCCCTTGTCCTTGATACCGATTCAGTAACCTCCTAGGGAGTGTGCACAAACCACGTGGCTCGGTCCAGGGGGGGGGGGGGGGGTTTGCTGGAAGGCTACGCTGGGCTACGTGGTGGGAGGGGGGGGTTCCGAGCCAGGCCACGTAGCTTTCCTTTCATAACATTTTTCACAGTTAAAATTAGGAACAGAACACACAACAGCATGTGAATATTTATTTCCGTCAGTTATCTCCTTATATAATTTACAATCGTCTCAGAAGAGAAAACCGTAAAAAATGTCTTCTGGAATCAAAAGGGAAAAAAGCTACGTGCTACGTAGGGAGGTGGGGGGGGGGGTAGAGGCAAATGCCACGTAGGGCTACGTGGGGGGAGGGGGGGTTCACAGTAGACCAAAATGGAGCTACGTGGTTTGTGCACGCTCCCTAGAGCTGCGTATCCACTACGCGCGGCAAACCCTCGAACATTGGCTCGCGCGGCAGCCGCGCATAATGGATACGCTGTTGACACGCGAGCCAGCTCGAACATTGGCGCGGTCGAACATGCCGCGCTGTCGGTCTCTAGGCGCGCGCGGCAAAGGCCCCCCACTAATTGGCTCGCGCGCAGTTGGGACGGCGGTGTCTTTCTTGGAGTTGGCTCGCGTGGCACAGCGACAGTTTACTGCCATGAACAACGAAAAGTGTCGATTTCTAATACAGCTGTATGGTGCGAAATTTTTTTTTGTGGAATAGTAAATGTGCAGATTACCACAACAAAACGCTGAGGGACGATGCATTGAAGGAGGTAAGTTCAGCAATGGGCTTAGGGGAAATCCATAAATTACGTGAGGTGTATTTCCGGATTTTCGGACCCCCCCCCCCCTTTTTCTGGTGAGATCTGGTTGGTCCCGTTAGACACCCCCCCCCCTCCCACAGATCGTCTTCGCAGCTTTTTGAGACTTTTTTTTTTAGGTCTCACCGACACTTTTCTACGAAATACCCCCCCTAAAGTCGACTTTCACGCCATTTGTAGACCTTTTTTTTTTAGCTCTACAGTCCTACCGAATTTTAAAACATCTCACGTGAGATTTCCGTTGATCCTCCCTCCCCCTTGGTGAGATTACTCTGGACTCCCCCCCCTCCCCTATTTCACCTCACGTAATTTATGAATTTATGGATGCCCCCCCCTTACGCGTTTCCGACTTAAAGAAGAAGAGATGGCATCATACAGAAGAGAAAGATCAAGAATAGCTAAGTCTTATTACTGGTTCTGGAAAGTATTTATTATTTAACACTTATAATGATCCCCACGGTGTAATTTATCGATTTGTGCTATGTATGTCTACAATATAAGCCATATGGTAGCCTGCAGGACAGAATGTAGCACCACTCATATTCCTACTTGCGGAAGTCTCAGTAAAAATGGTCGCGAAATCCGACTGTGCCTGCATTGCTTGCCGCGCGACTCTGGCTGGGTTGCGTTGGCTCGCGCGGCAGCCGCGCTCGTCAACAGAAACCCACGAACATTGGCTCGCGCGGCGATACCTGGCACCAAACTTGGTGTGGCAGCGGTACTGCTGTCTCTTCGCATTCGTAAGGACGCGTGTTTGAATCTCCTCCAGCATTCCAGATTTCGGTTTCCCGAAATCACTCCAGGTCAGCGCATCTCAACCTTCTTCACTCCGAGGACCAGTAAAATATCAAAAATAATTCTACGGGCCATCAACTTAAATGGGCCTAATTTTTTACCTATGTTTCCTACTACTAATCTAGCCTACCAATTGTTATAGGCACGTTCCTAAAATTAGGACCTCATAAAATGGTTATTAACTTAATCCTCAAAGGACTGCCGCTCTTTAATGCCGATTTCAACTCAATTTACCTAGTAAAATTGTATAGTAACAACTGTCATATCCTCATTTCCAGGAAATATCAGATTTTTCTGGTAGCTTAAATATTCGTGGCGTTTAGAAGGTTTGATTTATACTCGCTTATACGCTTATACAGTAATTTATTTCTTGTTAAGATATGTTTAATGCAAATAAAACTAAATGTTTAATATTCTGCCTGCGAACCACCTGTCACATCTTTGCGGACCGCAGATTGAAAAACACTGCCCTAGAGGAGCGTGCATAAACCACGTTGCTCCATTTTGGCCTCCTGTGAAACCCCCTCCTCCCCACGTAGCACGTAGCTTTTTTCTCTTTTGATTCCAGAAGACATTTTTTACCGTTTTCTCTTGTCATACTATTGTAAATTACATACGGACATAATTAACTGAGGGAAATAAATATTCACTTACTATTGTGAGTTCTGTTCCTCATTTTAACTGTGAAAAATGTTATGAAAGGAAAGCTACGTGGCCTGGCTCGAAATCCCCCCTCCCCTCACGTAGCCATCCAGCCAACCCCTTTCCCCCCACCCCTCTCCTGGACCGAGCCACGTAGTTTGTGCACGCTCCCAAGGCGAATGCCGGGGTGGTTAGGCCTACCCGTTCCTTGGCACCAAGCCTTTCCTTACTCTAGTTAGGCCTACGTCAACAAGGCGTTAAACAATAAGAAAAACAAAAACTTAGTTTCTTGTACAGTGCAAATTGTTTCATTTTATCAGCGTATCGATAATATTGGAGTTCGCCCTTTATCCCAAAAAAAGTTCGGAAATTTTTCTATTGCTTTCCCCAAATCCACTTCAGATAATATTAAAGAACAAACACTCGAAAATTCCCGGCAAAACAAACTGACAGAACAATTTTAAACTTCAAAAATTGTTTCTCGCCATAATCTTCCATAACAGTACATACACTACATTCCAACATCTCTTGTTTGATTTCTGCAAGAGCTACATATTGACCCTGTAAGGCTGGAATTTCCTCTTGGTCACAGCGAGGAGAAGGGAGCAAAACACGCTAAATACCAACAACTAAATTTTAAACCTGTTTGTTAGCAGGTGGAGTGTGATGATGAAAAGTATGTATTTCCCCCTTTTGCAAACTTTTTTTATGCTGAATTCTCTGTTTCTAGATTCTTCTAGTTTGTAAAGACAAATGGAAGTTTCTTTCGCAGTTTCAAACAGATCCTCGGGTTACAATTGTTACTACAGTACGCCTAAAATACTGCTAAGGGTTTGTCGTCAGATGTAGCAAGCCATCTGCTGTAATGCTTCTTGTACAAGTTTTCATGCGAAACACACAGTTCACGTTATTTTGAAATAGTTACTGCTTGATCGTTGGTCATCTAATATTGCTCCGTGGGTCTCTTCAGCAGTTTACTGCTGTTGCAATCTGCTGGATCTCCCGAGCTACGATGCCACACGTATCTTAATTGAATATGAAAATTAGTCGCGGTATCTATCCAAGGTCACAACCAGTTCGTTTTGCTTCCTTTGCATAACAAAAACGATACAAATAATTATAAGACTGTCGATAAGCTCTAAAAATTTCCTAACATCACCAAATTGTTTTGCCATTTTGAATCTAAGAAGTTGTGTTACAACCGCTGGGTGCGAGGAACTGTTTATAACAACATCGTTAGCGTCTGAGAATAAATCGAGATATTAATTTCATGTTCCATTAAAATAAGTATTTTTTACATAATCTGCTTGTGTGCATATGCATCTAAGCATTTAAACTGATCGCTCTGGCCTCTCAATCAGGTGGAAGCCGGTTCGAATCCCCGTCCGGGCATCCAGATTTGGGTTTTCCGTGGTTACCCAAAATCACACTCCCTGCGAATGCCGGGATGCTTCCTACAAAAGGCCATGACCAAATTGCTTCCTTGTCCCCAGCCGCATCCCGCCTCTAATGACCTGGACGTCGACGAGGCGTAAATCCATAAAAAAATAAACTGATGTTCCACTTCTTTAAACCATGTTAATTTTGTGGAATTCTTTTATTACGAAACATTTGTTGAGTAAACCTAGAAAATCGATTTTACAGTTATTGTGGAAGTGTCATATGGAATTTTTACTGTAAAATGTATCTTGTCCTTACAATACAACAAGAATTGCGCTTTATTGTCAGAAACAGAATGCGATCTTCTTTGGTTCGGCCTGCCATTATATTCTGGCCACCTCCCACAAAGGACGTTTTGAGAAAGCGCAGCAAAATCGAAACAATGACAACCTGATTATCCAGTTGATGTATATTTACTTTTAAATATTGGAAGAAGAATTGTATCCGAACTAGGCTTCCGTTGTTTTAAATTGAATTCTGTGAACAACACAGAGCGTCCTTAGAAGTTGTATTAAGAATTTGTATTTGCTGGAGTTCTGACGTTGGCAGTACTCCCATTACAACATAGAACTCTCCTGTCGTGCACAAATGCACAGAACCTGGTTACTAACTTCAAAGAAAGATTAAAATCCTGTTTACCTTTTTTCGCTATCGAATATAAGGATCAGCAAAACATCTGAAATGTTCAAAGGCTACTTCAATTTTACTTATTTAATATTTGCACTGTTATTTCCTAGTGTTCTATCAAAGGCGGATAACAAAAAGAGACCTTTCTCCCGGTACGGACGTGGAGTGGATGAGAAGAGTTAGTGAAAATCCTCTCCTGTACGGGTGGTCTTTCTGATAACATAAGAAGTCACCGGAGCAATCAGTTAAAAAAAGTAGTAAAAAGCAGAAAATTCTGTTGCCGGGACTATGCGTTTCTTAGTGACGCGCAGGCAGTCAGCAGAGATAATATTCAACCACTCTTCCCACCAAAGATAATGAGAGCGCTACTGAATGGCACCAGAGAAACGGAACGCGAGGAGCTATGACCTTCTCAAAATGTAGATTGTGAACTTTGCCGCTTGCTGGAGCGAAGATACTTTTGATAGGTTTCGAATTAAGTACAGTAACTCACTCCTGATAACACAGCTAACTGTGGTTTTTGTTCAGCTTGCTGGGGTCCTGTTTTTATGGCGGTCAGATTTGCATGTTGCTGATAAGGCTGCAGCGTTACAGCCTCAGACTTGTACACCAGTGCGCGGATAGTCTGATTAAAAAAAAAAAATAAAACGCCTAGTGTGTTTTGCTCTTAAAATAAAGTGGGTAGTTATAAACTGATTTGTAACAATGCTCGCTCCGATATAGAATTTATTTTATGAGAGTAGTAAATTAATTCAGTAATTCACGCGGGTTTGATTAAAAACAATATTTGTGTTCGAGTTAAATGTAAACATTTCGAGATCGATCTAAATTGGTGATGTGATGATACAGGTAACGAATATTATAATTAAAACGTAATCGTTTGGCCACAACAGACTGCCGTGGTGTACACGATAGAGTTGTCTCGTTAAATAGATCGGGATTTGAAATCCCTCGCATCTTTTGTAGCGAGTAGACAGGTGTTCAGATGGCCAGTATTTTGTACAAACGAAATCGAAGAATCTTTTCTGTTTCACTTTAGTTGATATGAAAGTATTACCCTTGCCATTAGCTCTTTTTGTGCGGTGGCTTATAAGGTAGATTATAACCAGGAGAAATTCTTTGTCAAGAAACGTGAAGGAATTCTGCCATGGCTCCCCAATTGGCCATCTGGATGTTCGAGCCGGAAATCGATTCCGCATCCTCCCGAATACCATGACCGAACATCAAACGCTGTGGTATGGCACGCGCCGGTCCTATATGGAACATGTACGCCAGCCAAAGTAGAACAATCTCGGGGGCAGGGAGAGAATACATCGTTTTTATTTTTATAAATGGTATTTCACCGTGAAACAATAGTCTGCTTGAAATTTGATTTATTCATTGTGTCATTACTACTGCCTGTAAGGACGACACAGGACTTCACCAAAATCGCCCATGCCCTAGGCCAACCCTGCACTACATGGGCAGCTGGCGGATGCCCTGCCCTGCTTACTTGGCGGGTAGTGATAATTGGGTTAATTGCGATGGAGCATCTGCTCCGACGGTAACTGCTACACACATCTCCTTCGGCATTTCACTCATTTTTAATTTAAACTCTACCGGTGTTTGAGGTAATATAAGGTGGGGAAAGAATTGCTTGCTGAAGACTTGAAATGTAAATATATTGGCATTACTTTTGATAACAAGCTTAACTGGGCTGGACACATTGGACAGGTGGTAGGAAAAGAGTTCAAAATTCTGCACTTGTTGGAGAGAGTGATGAGGGGATGTACGGGAGAAGTAAAGGAATTTGATTACAAAACTTTGGTGAGACCATTGCTCGAATATGGTAGTGTAGTATGGGACCCTCATTTTACGTATCAAATACAGGAGTTGGAGAGGGTGCAAAGAAGGGCTGCTAGATTTGTTTCTGGAAATTATCGCAGAATGCAATCAGTGACGGATATGATAAAGGAGCTGAAATGGGATTCATTGCAAGACAGGAGGAGGATGAGGAGGGTCATGGGAGTGTACAGGGCATATACTGGCGATTAGATATGTAAAGATATTGCAATAGGTATGAAAAGTAGTTCATGGAAGGGAAAAGATGACCATGACCACAAACTGGCACTCGATTTCAGGCACAATGGTGTGGGAAGATTCTCTTTTTTAGGTAAGGGTGTCAGGGATTGGAATGAGTTACCAAGAGAAATGATGAATAATTTACCGAAAACGTTGAAAGAATTTAAAGATAAAATTTGTAGAGGGCAAATGTAGGTGGGTGTGTAGGGAAATTGCCACCGGAGCCTGTGCTCCATTGAAATTAAATTAAATATCCCCGGTAATTTATTCCAGCCCCTGAAACCCTAACCTATAAAAAAAAATAATGGTAGTAGATCGAAATGAACACTAAGATATATATATATTGATGAACTTAAGCTACGGCAGTCTAGAAATGAGTGGAGGATTACTATTTCGTTGGGTTGCGATGGTACCTGTAGGGGTGAGCTATCAGGCGCAGGTATGCGGGCGATAAGCTGTAGGTGTTGGGGCTCCCTTTGGGTTGCTGTCCGCCGTATGCAGTTCATTCATTGTTACACCACTTTGTCACCAACCGCGGCATTTTTTAAAAACTAATCGTTGTCATTTACTTTGTGTCCCTGTGGCATGCGTGCTTTTGAGAACGATGGGTTTAATTTTCACAGGAAACAGACCAACTATTTACTTGATGCGAACGTTCGTTTCATGTTAGACAAATAATTACCACGAAAGAAATTTATAGCCATCCTACAATCTTTCGTTAAAATTCATACGACTCGAAAGGATTCTGAATCGCGTTTTAACTGCTTAAAAGGTCTGCAACGTAGAAGCGTAATTTCCGTGCTACTAATGAACTCCTGTCCCTTGTCATTTGATTGTATGTGGCAAAAATATTGTTCTGGTTATTAAGACACTTGCTGTCACTTTTTTATGCGATTTGTCGTCCACATCTTGGGCGACACATCCTCGGTCACCCGTGTTTGGGGTTAACGGTAGAACAACGCAGTATTTTATAGTTTGAATAACCGAAACTATGAGAACATTTACCTGGCGGTTCCTGGTCGGCTCTGGGAAGACTTTGAGATATGTTAACATATTTCACTCGTCAAATTTTCTAAAACGCTAAAGAGTTGCGTGTGACAGCAACCCATTTTTGTCGCCTTTTCTCCATGAACCGGTAATACAGACAGCGCCTTGCCTTAGCTATCCTTTCATGTTACAGCTATCTGCTTCAGTACGCTTACTAAACCAAAACCACTTTCCATACGTTTTAAAATTCAATTTGTAGATTCACTATCCGGTCAGATTACAGTGTATTTGATGTTGCTGCGTACAGTATAGGTGATTAATTATGCAGATTTTGCTAGACTAAATCGTTAGGGATGTCTGTATGTTTAAACACATACCTTAAACTTCCTTTCTAAGTAGTTTCCATAATTTATCATAGCGAGGCACAAAGTGTTGAATACTTTCGTCGTAGAAATTTGTTGCCTATGCCAAGAACCACGTATTGTCTGCTTTTTGTCTCGCCGCTGTCGTGGAATCTGTAGCCACCAAGAATAGATTTCTGATGCTGAAAAAAAAATAGTGATCACGTGAAGTTACGTCAATTTCTCCCAGCCAATGGTCGTGCGGAGTTGGCGTGCACATTTTCGCGCGTCCTTTATTTGAAAAAATCACAACCGTCTTCGTACCATTGAATCATTTATTGCTTCTTCTCCATCAGCATCGCGAATTTGATTGCGAATTTAAATGTTTAGTGTCTCTCGTATTCTAGAAACGAAACACGGATCTAATTTCACACGCGGCAGCGCCTCTAATTTTTTTTTTTTTTCGGTTATAAACACCTACAGCAAAGCTTAGGCAGTGCACAACTATTGGAATATTGCGTCCTTACCTTGCCGACGATTAAAAAAAAAAAAAAAACTCATCATGCATGTGCAAAATTGGGGTCGCAGTAATATTTAAAAACTGAACGGGATATGTTGTTATGCAACGCATTATGGTCAGCAGCAGTATTCCTTGAAAATGGAACTGTCCAAACTAAAATGCTTACATGATCGAATTCTCTGTAATCGCGGCGCATCCCCGCATTGTAGTTACTATGATCTGTCTACGGTAAGAAATTCGCTATCATTTACTAACTTAAAAACACACATCTGAGAGCAGGACTTCAATATTACACTACAGTTATTTGGCTGGGAAAGATTGTTTGTTTGATCAGTAAATTAATATTGAAGCTTTCAAGTAATAAATGAAAAGCATAATATCGAAAATAACTAAACCTTGTTTGAAATAAAGAAAGCGCTCAAGTTTTAATTAACTTAATTTGGTGCAGTATATATCTTTAGCAGGTAAATAAAATAAAAAATAAAACAAACAAAATTACGCGCTATATGTCAATCAAAAATGAATGTAAAATTTAAATAAAAATTTCAAACACATCTGGCGCTTATAAAAAATAATAAAAATATTTAAGGAGAAATGATCTGGTTAAAAGTTGGCAGTATAATACAGAAAAGCTAAATAACAATGTACGGGAAAAGCTGTCAACTAAAAACAGACTTCATTCAGTTATACTTATGATCACACTAGAGTGCCAGAGTTTTATGTTTTAGAACAATACTCTTTGCGAATAATCATAACCTCGACGCAAAATGAGAGTATTTCGCTGTTATCGGTTGAGCGCAAAAAAAAAAAAAAAAAAAAAAAAAACAACAACTTAAATAAGACTGACCTGCCCGCAGAAGGTACAATGTGCAGCTATAAAAAATCATTCAAATTATTTTACCACCCTCCTAGTCCCCCCATTTGTGAAATTCGAGTATTTATAATAGTTTCATAACTTTCAATGTTATTTAGAAATATATTCCCAATGTTGGTTAATTGTTAACGTTGTTGGAATAGAAGTTTGCCATCATTTGTGACCATTTTGACAATCTTTAGGCTACAGTTTCAGGCAAGAGACGAGACGTGGTGTTCAATATTATGTCTGAAACAAAGGTAAATAAATAAGGAAGTTTCACGAAGAAAGATATAACGCTGCATTATTCTTGAAAACATTTGAATTGTAAATGTTATATTATTGGTTCGTTGAACATCAACTATTTACAGCTGGTCGTTAATGTTGTACTTTAGTCGCGAAAAACATAAAATACCATGTTATTACTCCAATGTCAAAGTGTATTATCTTAAATGTTAATTAAAACATCCTAAATTAATAAGTTACCAGACGATCGATTTCGATTTTTTCCGATTCATTTTCCCTGCTAAGTATCATGGTTTATTGTTTAGTTTATTGAGATGTGGAAAGTTGTTACGTTAACAAGGCATTTAAACACAAGATAAACACAAATTATGAAGTTAGAATTTCATTACTGTAAAAAAAAAAAAAAAAATCACTAAAATTCCAAGTTAGTGTTCTGTGACGTGGGCCATCTACTCCCTAATATTTTGAGGCTTTAAGTTTATGGGGACCTATTAGTTCCTCCAGAGCTTCTCTGAACGATGATTCACGCCGATATCGCTTCGTTGGCAGTGCAAACAAGATACTGCCGAAGCTGACACATTCCGTATCTCCCGGTGGGGCTATTCAACAAGGAAATAGTCTATCCCATCTTGTTGGTTACTGCATTGCCACTCTTAATGAAGTGAAATTGCGATCCGTCATTAACTTGAGCTGACTTTTTTTTTTAAAAAATCACAAGCCAACTGATGTTGTTCATTGTATTAGCTGACTTGAGTACGCTGTGTCTTTTGTTGTATTTGTTGCTGTATTGGAATCATTGTGTAGATTTTCGAATCTTAATACTTTTATGACATGTTTGGTACGATGTCCACATCGAACGCACTTATACACGTTTATTTTCGAAGCAAAGGCAGTTCTCTTTGTTTCCCAACTGTTATTGACTGCCAGGCTTAGCCTTGTGGTAGTGAGCGGGTTTAGAGTGAGACGAAAGTTTTATTTTTAAGAAAGGACACCGAAATGGGTAACAGTTATTGATAAACTGGAACATAAACTTAAGCCGTTGTTAAGCGACTCATTTTAGTTCGCCGTAAGTTGTAATTTAATTAGTCCTTAGATTCAAAGGTCGTCAGATGATTTAAACATTTACCAAAGGATGATAATTCCTATAACTTCTGGATGATCAGATAGTTGACGAAATAACAAGACTATTGATAAACGTTTTTTATTTCACTTTCATTCTACCGAAATCTTCATAATTACATATACGGATAAGGTGTAAACTTCTTCCAAATATTCTAAATCACAGTATACATAGAGCATCCTGATAGCATAACTTCAGGCAAACTTAAGCGAACCTAAGCGAACTCAATCGAAAACTCGGCAGCATCCGATGTCGGGAACTTAAATAGGCGGCTCAGAAATTTCGAGCAAACATCAGAAACGCCGCCCGACGCTTCTGGATCGCTAACGAGCACTCCAAACAATCGAAATGATACAGAAAGGATCAAAACCTATACAAAATTATTTATATAGTCACGAAGAAATATTTTCAAATGAATACACGGAATATTTACAGACATAAACATAAAATTGGCAAATTTAAACAATTCCAAATAGCCGAAAATCGTACTGAAGACACCGTGACTTGTAGGACAATCATTATTACGGTCTTTTGCTTAACATTCCTAACATCATACTGCTTTTAATCATATACTTTATTTGCGCAATTTGCGTCCTTCAAACCAATACACATTCATACGAAAAATATTCAAATTTAAAGTTAATAAATGCTTTGTCTCCAGCACTAATGTTCTTGTTCATACAATTGAAATTAATAGAATGCTGGATTTGAGGGCTGTTACGTCGTGTTTAGAATCTAACCCGCCAATTTTCTTCCCCCTAGCATACCTAGGTCACGCGTTATTCACCGCCCCCCCCCCCCATTTTCCAGTTATTGCAGGTGGACTGTACTAAAGCAGTGATTTGTCGTTTTACGAAATGATAGGTGGAAGCGGGGAATGAGTAATTTTGGAAGACCATCCCTTGTGTACATGCGTATTATGAGCACAGGAATGACTGTCGTTTATACGGGATTAGATTCAGATTTACTCAGTGCGAATGTGGGATAGTTCCTTCGTAAAGACCATGGTAGATTTCTCTCTCAAATAATAATATTAATAGTAAGAAAAGCTGTGGTTGCTACTGACGTTTGTCTGAGAAATAAACTAATATGTGCAGTAGTTTAGTATAAATATTTAGTGAAAGTGAAATTGTCTCTATCCTGGGCATTGCACTTCGATCAGCATTCAAAAGCTGAAATCCACACTTCTTCAGAACTGCGTATGCTTATAAGATAGGACTGGAGGAAACCGACCGTGCGTGTGGATAGGAAACGACTGTATAGCGCGTTTAGTATGAAGTAATGACTGTTCCGCAAGCAACTTAATTAAACTTAACATTAGCTGATACGCTGCCCAATTCATTAGGAAGTAGCAGAAGAAGACTAAGACTTGGCTGCTTCTCGCCCAGGAAGCCATCGTGTGCTGCATCCGCGAGGAGTCGGAAGTAATGAGGGAGAAGCCAAAGTTTGCTGATCAGTATCGAACGAACGCCATGCGCATCTCCAACGGCACCAGTTACAACGTCAAATCGAAGAACAGAACGGTTATAAAGTACACATATGACGCACTTAATGTCTCCGTACACCGATTCGACATGTTTTTTTTTTTTTTTAATGCGGTGGGTCATCCGTCAGTAACAGGTATATATTACTGACTCTCAAATAGCTGCTGACATTGCAATAATTCACGCTGACAATCAATTTTTAAGGTAGAGAAAAAAAATAATTACTGGTGAGTTACCCGTCGCATCAGCAGAGAAGCCGGCGTTGTTATTGGCTTCCGCCTGGAGCTTCGTTGTCCAATAACACAACGCCGTCTCTCCCCTCCCCCATTTTGTTTATGAGCTTAATATATTAAGCTGAGTGTTGGATATCCATGTAAGACAGATTCGCCACTTTTTGTGTCTGTGTTGGCCATCTCTGTATTATTGCTAAAATTCTTCCTCGAAGTGACTTGGAAAATTATTTCTCTTTTTTTCAAACTTAAATTCGTTGTCTTATTTCCCAGGGAGGTTTAATGTCTTTGTTCAAAATTTTCACTTACGTTAAAATCGCCGCTACAGTGTTGTAAGAATGATTAAACCATTACACCGAGAATTTTAGCCGGTTGTTGCTCTGTGGTATCTAGATTTAAAGCGGTTTGCATAAGCCGTACCTTGCCAACCTAGTTTCTATCCCGTATACAACTCTAACGGCTCGTTTCCGAATGAGTCCTGCAGTGTTTTATATTTTCCGGGTTCGCTGTGTTCCCGTATCCTTGGCGTGCCAGGGTGAATAGCAGCTTATAGCGTCTCGCTGTATCATAACCATAGCTACCACGATCACAATTAAGTTCGTGGTACTCTTAGCTCTTGGTAGATTTTCTTTCGTGAGAGGTCTGTGCAGAAGAATTGTGGATTGTCTGGTAGTAACAGTATTTTGAGGCATATTGCCTCATTTGAACGGGTCTCGTGAATTCTGCGTTTTGCTGATTGGTACTTGATACAGGATAAGATCATTAATCTCGCTTATATGACATGGCTCCGATCAAGATCTGGCTGGCTGTTCCAGGAAGCTTAAACCCCTGAGATGACATTTGCTCAGCACTACGGTGGCGCTGATCGTAATTGTAGACTTGCTTCGAGGACAGTATGTACAAGGTGAAGGAGAATGTTTTTCACTTAACGCAATCCTCCGGTTTTTTTAACGGAAGCTGATATTTTCGTCTCCAGTAAAATATATCAGCCTTTGCTACGTTACTCTCGTTGAACTCTTAGATATATGATACGACTGTAATATGCCCGAAGATATGTCTGAAAGAATGGCCGAGTTGGACTATTTTCAGATCCCTTAAGCCAAAACAATTTGTTTGATCGGGCAACACGGTGTCGCTACAAACAGATTTTGTTGGAATTTTTACAGCTTGAAAGTTTAGAATCTGACGTGGAAGTCTGAGGTGCGACACGTTTCGCTCCGTCAACTGGTGGCGGAGGAGAAAATTAAATGTTTACCGAAAATTAGACTTTGTTTCGTTCTAAACCCAATTGCTTATACTGTACAACTACGTTGACCATATCTGACGTTTGTTCAAGGAGAATAACTTGTTAAAAATCAACAACTTCGATAGATTGAGTTCCTTTAAATGTCACATTCGTCTTAAAGGATTCAAAACGGTCTAGCCATCTAGATTTCGACTGTCGGTGGTTTCCCGAAATCTTTCCAAACGGGTGCCAGGATGGTTCCTTCAGAAAGGTCATGTTCGAAATCTTTCCAGGTTCTGTTCCCCAGTCTTCCTGCGTCGTCTCTAATGATCCCGACGTCGACGAGACATAAATACATATGGAAAGAAAAATGGTTTGAAATATTTTTTATAAGATAGAAAATACTTTTTATTTTAGGCTTTTAATTATATGGAGTTGGATTTTGTAAGTAATGGAGAGTCCATAAACCACATAGCTCCATTTTGGCTCCCCGTGGAACGCCCCCCCCCCCTCCCTCCACGAAGCCTGACGTGGATTTTTCTCTCCCTCCTCCCCCTCCGCGTGGCACGTAGTCCCAGAAGACATTTTGTACTGTTATCTCTCGTCAGACTATCGTAAATTACATACGAAGCTATTTAAAGGATGGAAATATATATTCACATGCTGTTGTGTGTTCTGCATCTAATTTGAACTCTGACAAATAATATGAATGAAAAGCTACGTGGCTTGCTTGGAAACCTCCCCCCACGTAGCCCAGCGTAGCTTACCAGCCAACCTCCCCCCCCCCCCCCCCCCCCACTCTAGACCGAGACACGTAGTTATGGAGGTTCCCTTATCAAACGTCAAATGTTAGTAGGTGTATGTATGTATGTTCGTTTGGACTACTTAGGACGATGTTAAGCCTTTCATTGTCTTGCATTTGCTTTGCATGTGTTCACATCCGTATTACAAGTAGTCGTTGACCCTCAAGGGAACCTACAGTTTACTGCGGAATCCGAGCCACGGAGATATTAGTAAACAAATCATCATTAAGGGTTCTCTGCTATACAGCAGGTCCACGCACAGTGACAGCCCTCCACGCAACAAATAACAATTTGAAAGTCGACGGGAAAGTAGCGGATAGCTTTTCTTAATTTCACATATTCGCTCTATTTCACATATTCATAGTATTTGAGGTACCATTTTGATCTGAGTCAACAAAAATAGATTGTTTACTGTTGCTAAGCGAAAGGTGGGTTTATTTTTTTACCTTCATTTATTATCTCAAAGCAATTAACAATAGTATCTATGCTGTACCCTCTCGTCAGACTTACACAACTTGAGTTTTGGTTTGTCGTTTCGTCCCTGCCATAACACTATTTCCTGGAGCCCGTGTGTTTAGTTCTTTTGTAGTAGAAACGCGATAGCGACGAGTAAGATGTACTGGCAGCTTTCATTTACTGCCACAGCCGTCTCTAGCAACATAATCGCGTGAATGAAAATAATAAATATTCTAAAAACTCTTGTTGAACAGTTTAATGACAACACTTGACTAGCAATTGGGAGAATATCAGGGAGAATTTCGAAAGGGTAGATCTTGTTCAGAGCAAATATTCAATCTAAAATCCATAATTCGTCATCGAGTATTAAACTGCAAGGTCATAATAGTAATATTTATAGATTTTTAAAAGGATTTTGACTCTGTTGATAAGGAAACTTTGGATAAAAAATCAAAATTGGCAAACCTAATACGTGAAACTCTTAGACACAGTTTCAAAAGTAAAATTTATGGGCGAAATCTCGAAACCTAACAAGATAAATACAGGTGTGCGGCAAGGTGATGGTCTGTCACCCATTCTGTTCAACTGTGTCTTAGAAAAAATTGTAAGAATTTGGAATAATAAATTGAAGGAATACAAAATTTCACCAATAATTTTGGGAAGAAAATATCAAAGATGTTGAAATTAATTGCCTGGCATTTGCTGAAGATTTCGCTATACTTTCAGTAGAACATTACAAATGCGAAAAAACAAATCAATCTTTTGGAAGAAATAGCCAACAAAACAAGTTTGAGTATTTCGGCGGAAAAAAACTAAATTTATTTCAAACGTTAAATACCTCCAAATTTTTAACGACAGGTATTGGACGAATAGAGATAGTAAATAAATTTAAATATCTGGGTGAAATAATTCAAGGAAATGGATCAGATAAATCCGCCATAGAAGAAAGTATACACAGGATGGAAAGAGCGTATGGTATCACCAAAAATTTGTATAAGAAAAAGTGATTGTCAAAAAGTCTTAAAATAAACCACAATGTCTATATGCTAGTGAATCCCCAGTGTTGAACTATAGATTGGATAAACTGGAATTACTAGAAAGAAGAATCATGGGAAAATTCTTGGGTCCAGTTAAAACTTCAGAACTATGGAAATCAAGAAGTAGTAAGGAAATCTTACCAGAACACAGAAAATATAACAGAATCAATAAGAAAAAGGAGATTGCTGTTTTTGGACATATCTACAGAATGGATGATGACAGACTCACGAAAAAGATGTTCAATTACCTTTGGCGAAAAAATCAACAACCAGCTGGATTCAAGAAGTTAGACAGATTTGGAAAGAAATAAGATAAGAGGAAATTATGAAGAGAGAGATCCTTAGAAAGAAGGTATTAAGTTTGGAAGGATTCCAAAGCAGAAGAGGAAAGAAATCTGCTCCGAAGTGGTCTAATTAGAGAAGGAATAAACATAGTGAAATTAATGAAGGAATATTGGATTGAAAGCAAGAAAAAGCAACAAAAAAGGATGAAGAATTGTAATTGGAACGTGATCCCAGAAAGTCTTAACGGAAAGAAGAAGAAGAAGAAAATAATCTCGATTCATCAATTATGTCTTAACAGTAAATAGTTGTACTACTATATTCCTTGGTAAAGCGGCCCCGAGGCAAATGCAAGAGTATTCGCCTGGAACGCATGAAACGCAGTGGGCTTGTACAAAGCCATCTGAAGCATCACTTGCAGCACGGAGCGATCGATCAACATTCGATTCGAGCTCTCCGCGCAGCACTTGGCCGGTTTCTGTTGAATCCAGGCAGCTGCGAGGTAGCAAGTCACGGAGCTCCAAACTAAATAGGATACTCAAAGAGAGGGTTTCTTTATTAACACGGCCCTTGGTAACTGCCAACGACGTAGTGTGCTATCATTAACTGTCAGTTCTTTAATTCGTAGGGCGCTAATGACCTTGCTGTCGACGCGCCCCAAAGCCATAACTACTACTTTAATTTGTGGCTCATATTGCGTTTCCGCTTGCCGAAGTAATAGCATGTCACGAACAGTCAGGTACGTTTATCTAAAGTTCTACACCGAGCGTGGTGGTGTAATGGCTAGCATTCTGGCCTCTCATTCGGGAGGACGGCGGTTCGAATCCCCGTCCGGGCATCCAGATTTGGGTTTTCCATGGTTTCCCAAATCACTCCAGGCAAATGCCAGGATGCTTCCTTCAAAAGGCCATGGCCGAATTTCTTCCCATTCCTTGCCCTTTCCCGTCTCTCAAGACCTCGCTGTTAGAGAGACGTTAAGCAGATTAAAAAATAAATAAAAATAATAATAAAAAATTCTACACTGTCGGTTTCAGACGTCTTTAGAGTGATTATTTGAAAATTTTGAATTTTCAACTAGTAACTTACCCCGGATTTACATGCTTCAACGTTTGACGATTTCTCTGAATCGGGTGTAGTATTTTAACACACTCCCGACCGGATTGTATAGTACGCTCGTTTTCCATATGTTTGTATCCTCGAAGCCGTAACTTGGTGACTGATTTGACGCCCATTCTTCCATTGGTTCGTTTTGGCTCGTGGTCTTTTACCTGCTGTGAAGGAATTAGAGGGGAGGGGATGCTGTTTCAATTATTGCTTGACACACAAACAGCTTTCATGAATCGCTTGAAACAGTATGGAGTTGATGTCTTTTGATCAGGGATTAGCTCAGCGCCAGATAACTCGTCTTCATAACTTTTTTCAGTGCGCCCTGGAGATAAAGGTTCTAGAACTGACCTAGACGTTGCATCTTGTATATCAACATTAACAGACTAAAGAAATGCTAAGACTTTAGCCATTCTTGGGCCACCAGAGTTCATTGTAATTCTAGGGGAAACTCTCCGTGCTCTATTACGAAACTTTCAGGGAAAACAGCTTCTTTGCATTCATGCCGTCGCTGCCTCCAGGTAAAAAGATTCCGCGCGTGCACAGGAAAAATGGAAGTGATAGATTCCTACAGTTTGCGAATATTAAATTCTGAAGCCCACATTACCGATAAAAAAGTCATTTCTCTGAACTATTAGGCTGACTGTAATTAACTATTTGGTGGAATAACTGTTTTAAAATTATATCCCCAGTATAATGCTGGCGATGGTGTGTGGAAATTTGATGTATTCAATCTTCACTGTGTTGCAGTCTCCAGCTCTTATTTCTGTCTCCGCAGGAATTTTAATCGGCTCTTAAATTTTGATTTGTTCATGTGAATTACGTAATGACTTTCTTTGATTCTGATTTGTCGTAAAAGTGTAGGTTCCCTTTACCCGGTAGGATTATAGGATTGTCAATACAGAGCCGGATTGCTCTGCAAATCGAAACTGTCTGTCGGCGGCCGAACTATCCTTTAGAGGTTTCTCGGCTATTAATGCTGTTCGCATTTACTTTCCTTCGAAATGCCCCCCTTGTAATTTTGCTTTTGACATTATTCCATTAGTGAACTTCAAAATTATCATATTTCCCTTTCATTATTTAGCTCTTACTGAGGTGGTTTCCTTGTTTGTTTACTAAATCCTTGATAGGTGTACATAAGGATACAATGTTTGTCTGGTCCACACACACACACACACACACACACACACACACACACACACACACACACACACACACACACACACACACACACACACACACACACAAAACCGGCCAATCAGTAGACAAATGGGAATGCGGCCATATTTTATTTTTAACCTTTGCTAAAATATAATAAAATGAAACTGATTAGATTAACGGGCTGTGAGGTCATTGTTATGGATGTGAGCTTCATTTCAGCGATTTAGTTAATATTTTAATCAGGAAGTTACACAGTTCATGTCTCGTTTGTGCCCTTACAGATTTGCCATATTTTCACATTTTTAAATTCGCGAAAGATCACCCTCTAAAGTTAGTGATGAAAGCGAATCGTGTTTCTGGTGTGCATATGTGGAGATGTTTTGCAGATGGCGTCTCGTAAACAGCAGCACATGTTGGTATGACCCAGTCTGTTATATAGATCGCTTTCCAATCACCTCGCTCTCTGCGTTTGATTTGCTGCTTGTTATAGTATATTCTCGCTCGCGAAAGAAATGTTTAGACAATGATTTTCAGGAAAAGCTCATGTTTTTTAATGTCTTTCCTGTCGAGTTGCATTACGTTCCTTCACATTCCAAGCTAGTATAAATTATAAAAGTACTACCTGACTGTTTTGTGCTTGCCAGCAATAAAAACTATAGTAATTCGTGACGACGAAAATGTATACATGATGAATTTTTGTTTTGTTGCCATAAAACGTTTTTCGTTGTTATTTCAATTATCTTCATAGCGAAGGCATTACCCAGTGCCGACCTATTCTATTTTTCACCGAGTTCGTCAGATACATGCACTGTTCAATGCAGACAACCGCAATTAGACGCTATCTTCTTGGTACGTAAAAATGCAGGCTATGCAAATCCAAACATTACACCGCACAAAGATTAGATTAGGTATGTTCCCGTGGGAGAACGGACTCGGGGATGTGGAACAGTACATTTAATCACTAACAAACCAATATTACTATTCACTGATTACCGGTTAGTTACTTCACATCACATTGGTGTATTCAATTTCCATTGTTAACTGCAAACATAGAACATCCAATTTTAGTTTCTATGTATTAATGCAACTTCCAGACACTAATTGCTACATTTGTTAATAGTTTCAACACAAGCAAAATAGTACACATTACCCTTCCATCCCGCGAAAACATTCAGCATTGTTTGTCATCTTAAGTTACTACCTGACAATGCTGGGCGTTTTTTAGAACTCGTACAGAACTTCTCCCGTGTGTGACCGCAGGAAGATTCTGGTCGAGGCAAAGAAGTTTGTAGTGTCGACCCTGCGGTGGGCCGCACAATGGCCTTTGTCGCAGATTGGATTAGATTGCGGCGGTGCACAATTAATGCGATCCGTTACTGTGCCCGCTCAGGCAGTCACCGACAAAGACGTCAGCGCATGTAACGTTTTGGGAGTGCAAAGAAAATTAGGCCGGCCATTGTGAGGGCGCCCACCTGTTGTGAAGAGGCAGAGAGGGGGAAGGGGAGGCTTCCGCATTCCGTCTTATCTGAGGCCCCTCCATTATGCTCCTCCTCCTTTACTTTGTATCGAGGGTGCCTGCCCCCTTCTTTGTATATCATCCAATTTTGTGGCCCCGAACACATGTTGTGGGGCAGGTATTGTGGTGGCAGCTGCGGCCCGCATCTCCTGCTGGCCAAGACAATGCGCCATTTCCTGTCGGCTGCAATCTCAGCACCGAGGAAAAAAACTCTAGTTTGTTTAGGGAGAAAATAGACCAGTCCGTGAGCCATATGGAGAGCTTTGCACAAGAAACACATTAAAGGATACCAAATAGTGATTCAAATTTGATTTCGAATGTAGCCGTGGTTTCGGACCACTATGCAGCAAACTAAAAATAAATCGAACAAGCTGCTCGAAAAAATAAAGATTAACGTGTAAATGCTAGTGTCTGACACTCGCCTTAAATAAATCATATAGAAAACGTAACGTCTGCTTCAAAATAACTACTAAATAAAACTTACGAAAAGTTGTATCTCTGTCGCTGGAATCATTCAGATCTGTACCCTGCCCCATTTGCTGTATGACTGTCTCACTACTTTTTTCGGTGTGTCATTGAGCTGTTCCGTGGTTCCAGAAACCGCGTTCTAAGAACAGTTCTGAAACTGAGCAAAGTAGTTTCTCGGCATGTGTCAAGTGAGCAAGTTACATTTTCTGTACTAGCTACTTTCGCAATCTGAACAATGAGGTACAGTGAATAACTTGAAAGGTTTAAATTTATCAAGTACCTAAACGTAGGGGGAAAAAAACTGGGTGCCTCTCTCAAAGATGAATCAATGGATCTACCCTTGATTTGATCAAAGTATTTAGACCTCGAATGTATCTATGGTCAAAGACTCTGCTACAGCAACCTAAAGTCGATTTTACGGCAGCGTATACACATGTGGAGATTCGCCATAGTCGATCATATTTGTTCCAATAAATCCCTATTCGCTGGTTCCTGTGAATCGATCATGAACTCCCAACAGGTTTTCGTAGAAGGTTTAATACAGATGAACAAAGAAGGAGACACTTTGGTTTTAGTAGGCTAATATTGTATTGAGAGCAACGGGAGAGTTAATGTTTTGCTCCGTTGCTTCCGCTAATTGTCTTCGCTTCAACGCTTATTAAAGAGCTGTTTGCAGAGAAGCTTGTTTGGTAAGTGCGTTCGTTACGCCCGTTGCCGCCGTTTGCACGAGTTCTCTGTCACTGAAAGCAGGGAGGATGCAAGGAACACGGAATAGCGCTCGCCTCGCGGTGAATGCAGCTGAGGGAGCCGTGGGTCCCACGATATCAGATCTCCCTTCCTGTGGTCACGTCTGCTCTTTCGGAGGCTTCCTATTTCTTTTAAAGGCACAGAGGTCTGGTTTTCGTCCCTGGGTGTAATCTGCCGTGAGATCTCGTGCCACCTTGAACTGTCGCAAAGAAAGCAGCAGCAACATTTCTGAAAATGCGTACGTAAAATTCCTGTTCAGTTATTACCTTAATTCCGTTCTCTGAAACACTTGATTCAGGTCGAGGTAAAGTTTACAAACATTAAGGACCGTAGAGCAGCACATTCCGTTGACCTGACTCATTAGCCTGCGTAAACTCAAACGTGAAATAACCCTTTTTTTTGTTTGACTCTTTAATATACATTCAATCTTATTTTATGTATTTTGACTTCAAAGAAAACTTTATCTTTCACTACATCTGCCAGTTGTTTCCGTTAATGTTGATGTGTGGTAGGGTAACGCTAGACATTGATACAATTACGTTACACGCCGTTTAGTTCCTTCGGAGCCACAAATGCAAATTGCATTGAATCTTTCCCAGTCAATGACATATTTCGTTCTTTTTTTTATCGATACAGTACTTTAAGGCACCGTCCTTGCTTAAACTTCAGGCGGCTTGTTGTTTTCATTCCAAAGACCTAATCCTATCTAACAACTGCGGCACGTTCCTTCTAATCAATCGACTAGTGTAACGCAAGGAGGCGAATGTCGGGATGGTTCCTCAAAATAGCCCATGGGCGCCTCCTGCCATATCCCGTATATCCCTTTCTATTCACAAATGGTTACACGGTAGGATTGGTGTAGTGCACTCTCCGCCACCCACTTTTAGTGAATCGCGGAGTAATAATAATAATAATAAGCGTAAGAGTAAAGCAGCACCAAAGTAGTGAAACACGAGTTCCTGGCACCTAGAAGCTGAATCCAGTTATCACAGGTTTGAATCCTATATGTTCAAGGCCTGAATCAAACTGGTGACCTTTGCCACGTGAGGTCAGTGAGCTAATCAACACGCCGACGGGCCCCTGCGAGTATACACCAGCAAGCACCGAGGCAAAACTGTCTCCACGGACCTAGACAGCTGTTCTGGATTCAACACACCATCGCCCTAGATACTCAGAAATTTTGACAAAATTTTAAAATAATTTTCCCAAGTTATATCCGCTGCAACGCATTCTAACGATTGTTTTTGTTGCATTGTGAGAATTAAGCGAAAACACGTTTTAGATACGTTCAGTAAATTACTGCTAAAAATGACGTTAGTCGACTTACCAAAAAGTAATCGTTAATGAACTCACGATTAGGTCGCTAACCATCAAAATCACTTAAAAATCTATAAATACTCTGAGAATGAGCAAAACTGTTGCCTTTGTAGAGAGTTGAAAGTGTTTTGTAATTAACTTATAATCTCGCATAATTTTTTTTAGAGCACGTGTTTCAAGTAATGAATAACTTTTCAGTTAGGAGAAGGTGATGACAGTATCCGTGGCAGCAGGAAGACTAGGGGAAGTTGCTGCAAAAGTGCTGGTTAAACCTGAGCCCAGTACACAGTGGCAGTTTGCGGTCCGAGTCCGTGAAATTACCTCGGCGGTCACCACCGCGGACGCACATAATTTCCGACCGTGTCTTGAGTTGAGCACAGGACGCTGGCAAGTACCTGTGCAGCGCGCCGCGCCCCCAACTGCACAATGGGTGGTGGCCGCCCTTTGTGGGGGTCCCGTGGGGTGCTAATGAAAGACGAGAGCGGCCCTGCTGGCTGGCTCGAGTTTCCACACGGCGCATGCGCCCGCAACTCGGATTAGCCGTGTTCTCTGCGGCCTTTTGGGCGCGCACAAAAGCTCGCGCCCTGTAATTCGCGACACAATCCCGTCCGTTTCTTGCGGAGGGCGGCGCCAGATGTCTCCCCCATCGCTGAGGGTTGACTGCGTGATTGGATTATCTCTGGCGGAGCGAGCGGAAGCGTCTTCAAACTTGACGCTGCCGTCTCTCATGTGGAAGCCGCGTCTTTACGTTTCAACCTTAACGTTTATAAGTGGTTCCGTAAGGGTCCTTCATTCAATTTTGTCGGTTGGCAGTCTACTGATTGCTAGTTAGAAGAGCAGTTTATTATTTTAATTTTTTAATCAATAAGCTGTAAACATTTGATGATTTACTTCAGCAACTTCAGAAAAACAGTTCCAGTTTCCCGGTTATTTTTAGTTTAGATTATTGCAAATATTCAATAGTGATTTAACCGTTGATAGAGGAACAAGGTATGTAATTTTTCTGATCGTCATTGCAGCCTCGCAGCTCGTTTCCTAGATGTGCTGACATCGAGTAAAAGAAATTACCGGTTGTTTTTGTTCTGGGTGGGCATCTTATGCCAAATTGTGCGTGCTATGATTCTTCCGGATAACTACTGAAACCAGCTGGCTGTTTTTGTTTTGCTATGGCTCTACGCCTCTTTGAGGTCACTAGACGGTAGGAACGCGAAGGAATTCGACGACGACCTTTTGAAGGCACCAACCTGGTATTCGACTGGAGGGATTTCGGGAAGGCATGGAAAACCTGTATCTATATGATCGGACGGGGATTCGAACCACACTCGGCCTGGTGATCCAGTGAGTGCGTTCAGTTTGAACACGTGGCACCTTATTGTAAAAAAATTGTAGTTTAAAAAACTAAAAACACGCTTTCGTAATAATGTGAACTAAAAGGTTAAAAATAATCTTTAAATATAAAGATTTTGTTTAACAGTGATGGGACGTCCCACAATACAGGATAATTTTTTTTTTTTTTGAATAAGCTTAAAGAATAAAGTCACTGATTACAAAATTAACTTTAATGTAAAAAAGCATGGGGTGCTATATAAGTTGTCTTATATTTTTTGTCGTTCGCTGTTTGTAAAGGTAGAGTCATTGTCAAAAGTTGTGTAGCGAGCACCCCACGCTTTTTTTTACATTAAAGTTAATTTTGTAATCAGTGACTTTATTCTTTAAGCTTATTAAAAAAAATTATCCTGTATTGTGGGACGTCCCATCACTGTTAAACAAAATCTTTATATTTAAAGATTATTTTTAACCTTTTAGTTCACATTATTACGAAAGCGTGTTTTTAGTTTTTTAAACTACAATTTTATTTTTAACTTTTTAGTTCAGACAGTTTCAAAAATATGTTTCCTACTGTTGGCTTTTCTTCGCCAATCTCTCTTTATCTTTGTGTTTTAGTTTCATTTTTAATTATTACTTCCACGAGTTAAATACAATTAAATGGCAGCTCAGCCAGAGGTCCAATAGCAGGGTAAATGTGGAATACTACTCTTCTATAATAGTACGAAGTAATGTTTCGAATACTCACTATTCAACATCACGTTAAGTGACTGCAGGCAGAGAAACCTTTCTGGATAGGAGACAGTGGAAGACGATCGTCGTCAGCAACCAAGGCTCGTAAATCACACCCGGGAAACTGGAGATGATCAAAGTAACGAGAATAGCAGGACGTTGCTAAGAGACTGCTGTATTGTTAACGGTTCTTAAAACGTGTGCAATTTTTTTCTGTTTTTACTGTCAAAGTAATGATAATATCAAGATATAACTATGAAATTATTGTATTGTAATCAGTTATCAATACATCAGCAAAATTTCAAACAATTCGGACATCTGGAATTGGGTTAAAATTAAATTGCAAAATTTCACGACATTCAACCATTTTTCTTTTATTACTGTCAAAGTAATGAGAATCGCAGGATATAGCTATGAAATTCTTGTATTGTCACCGGTTCTTAATATGTGTGCCAAATTTCAACCAGCTCGGACATCTGGAAGTGGGTCAAAATGGAGTTGTAAAATTCCGTTACATTCATACATACATACATACATACAAGTCAAGCTAATATAAAGCGTCTAAAGAAGTTCTTGTTTGAAGTATCCCACACTATTATTAGCCATGTCTTTCTAATTTTTCTAATTATGTTTTTTTTTTTTCCTCTTGTTAAGTTTTCCGTATCCAGACACACGAAATCCGGCATAAAACCGTATAGCACCTGAACTGTACTTTTTGGGAGTAGACACTGCTAAAACCGTAGAGTGTTTGTGTAATGATTAAACTAATTAGTGCCCAAGACTTGTTCGTGTTTGTCAAGAATTTTGAAGGTTTTTATGTTTTTGCACGGAACTTTAAATGAATCGCTAAATGCAGAAAGGAAACATATCCAGTTTGAGAAGTTTTAGAGAAATGACAAAAAAACTATATTACGTACGTACGTACGGTAGGCTACTCGGTATTACATTTTGTAATGATTTGCGATGAGAAGCACATTATTTGAATATTTTTGTATGGGTTTCTGCAGAATGAAAGGGCTGAATTCAAAGATGCCTTTTTCGGAAAAAATAAAAAAGTAGACATACATAAGACTGGAGATTTTCTCGGCGTTGCAAATGAATAAAATTTTCTCTGGAAACCAGCCGACTTAGTCCATCGTTTGACAATGGCGGCCGAAACGTCGTGTTTAAACGATGGACTAACTCGGCTACTTACCAGGGAAAATTTTATTCAAAAAGTAGACATGTTACCTTTCTGCATTCAGCAATTCAAATATTTCCAGGGTAAAAAGTAGCTCCTTGCAAAATTAGAAAACCGCCAATGAAAATGCCGTCAAAATATGTTTCATATAAATTACTTTTATTTGTTAATAGCTGAAAAGTATATCGTCTTCTACAACATTATTCAAGAACATTGTAGTACATTCAAGAACGTTCTAGCACATTCTAAATATTTTTTTAAAACACTGTAGTCGCAATATGAAAATGCCCTTGGCCGAACACTTTCATCCACCAAATCTCGCACACCGCCACAGCTATCGACATGCAACCACCATAGTGCACGATGAGAGACCCTAGACTACTACCACACACAAACATCAGTGGTCTGCGCTTGGTAGTTTCTTAGCAAAAATGGTTATTGAAATGCCTGCAGTGTGGTCTCGAAGCCAGCGCAAGTCATAAGCTGTTTTCTGTAATACTGTAAATATAAATCTCAGTGTTATATCAGATAAGTGTTTAGAGTTTGCTCTCAGATGCCTAGCCGAGAAAGACGTGGATCATCGAGCTATGTGGAATTGAGATTTAACTTACCTTCTTTGTTACCATTAGGATTTGTTACGTATATTTTCTAATATATGAAAGGTCTATAGTTGAATCCGATACCTCGGCATTCATGTATAGCAAAAAAAAAAAAACTGCTCAGAAAAGTTTTATGCTACTCTTCAAAAGCTAACTTTTATTTCTCTGTGTTGACCACGTGTTATCTCACTTTAATAATGTAGGATTTACTTTAGGAAGTATTTATATCAAAAGTTATTCTTACATAAGATTTTAATGAGCTGCGCGAGGTCATTTTAAATTTAATGCAATGAAATACAAAGGCATTGATATCAATTGGTTTGATTCTCAGTAATTCGTTGCATTTTGACATGTAAAAGCTTAACACTATTTTCTATCATTACTCAAAAAAGCATAATACACAAATTATGTTCGTTACAAGTTATACGCCATAAAATACGAAACTGAATATGGTGCAACAGTCAGTTGTGAATGCAAATTACTGCTTGGTATGTTTGGCGGCACCGAATAGTAATTAGGAAACTCTAGATTGCTTGATATGTGGTTAGCTCTCCGTATGTAAGAGATTTTAACTACCGCTATCGGGTCATTGAAAATTTTGCAAATGTTCGCCTACACAACATTAACCATTTACCGTTCTGTTGTTGCTATTCTATGCCCCGGCTTGTAGTTCTGCTAAAACTGCACTGAAATCACCATCCTGTTCGAGTGCTGCTTATGCTGTTTGATTCGATGAATTCCATTTGAGCGTCAAAAGTGACGCAAAATTCGTCAAAGCGTGGCGTATAGCTATGACGCTACGTCTTTATACGTCGTGGTCACGTGCTATTGTGCACGCGGTCTTCTCTGTTCGTGGCTTATCTGTTCATCCAAAGGTTTTGCCGATCCCGCTCTTTCCTCGAAACTCAAGCTATTAACAGCAGGTGCACTTTCTAAACGCCGCCGAAAAGTTGTAAACTGCACTCCTTTAGCATCTGTAGCACTCCCAATATTAAATAAAATACTTTTATTCCTCAGTTATGTGGATATTGATATTTATGTATAAACACTACGTAATTACACTTAATTATTACACCTTATTCAACCCGAGGACTAGTAAAATGGCGGAAATAATTCTACGGACCACTAACTTGTCAGGGCCCAATTCTTTCCTCCATCTGTAAATTATTAATTAACCGTACCAGCTGTTATCTCAAAGGAACCAGCTCTCCCTAATGAAGGCTGGAAACCTCATGTTCTGGAAACAATAGATTTGTGCTGGTTGTTGAAATATTCATTGCTTTTAGAAAGTTTAGCCTGTAGCATAAACTTCTTTTAGCCTTATTACAGTCCGAGAAAGCTATTAATTTTATGATAACGATTTTTACTAATTTGTTTGTGGTTTGATATCTTTAATTCAGTTAGAATTAAAATTTTAATACTTTGCCCGCGGGCCACCTGTCCCATCTTTGCGTACCACAGGTTGACAACCAATCTGTTAGATTGATTTTGGTGAGTATTAAACGTGGTCGGGACCGGTGAAACAGTATCAAATACAAAATATGAGGAAATTTCTGTTGAAGTACCGCTACATACTTACAGGAAACAATTGTGATCAGACAGCCTTGCACATTAAAACTGCGAATCGTGTAATTTGACGAAAAATAATGTTCATTCTTTGGAAAGAAATTTAATTTGTAGAACATAAAACAACGCTTTTCAAACCCAATGCTTAAAATCAGTCTACAGTAAAGCCGGTGGGAAAGAACCTTTGAATACCGACGTAAATTTTTTATTTACTTCATGCTAAACGTTATATTACTGGCCTCGCAAAGGAAAAAAAAAATAGTGCGCACGAGCAATCCAAGCAGTAAGGGGGCTTCCATAAATTAATTTGAAATTTGGGGGGGGGGGGGGTGTCAACAGGAATCTCAAGTGAGATGTTGGAAATTTTTGTAGGACTGTAGAGCTAAAAAAAAAAATCTACAAATGACACGAAAGTCGATTTTAAGGTAGTATTTCGTCGAAAAGTGGAAGGGTGAGACCTAAAAAAAAAGTCAAAGTAGCGATGGCGATTTCTATTGGGGGGTGGGGGGGTCCTCACTTACGGACCAGATCTCACCAGAGGAGGGGGGGGGGAGGGGGTCGTTCGGACCAGATCTCACCAGAGGAGGGGGGGGAGGGGGTCGGTCGGGCCAGATCTCACCAGAGGGGGGGGGAGGGGGTCGGTCGGGCCAGATCTCACCAGAGGGGGGGGGAGGGGGTCGGTCGGACCAGATCTCACCAGAGGGGGGGGAGGCGGTCAGTTGGACCAGATCTCACGAAGTCTCGCCAGAAAGAGAAGGGGGAGGCGGGGTCCGGAAATCCGGAAAAACACCTCACGTAATTTATGGATGCCACCTAAAGAACTTGTGTAAAGACAGCCCATAGATTCCTGAAACTAATAGCACTAAAGTAAACGGAATAACATCTGTAAGTTATTTCAGTTTCTTTTAAACAGTGCAATTTTAATTCTTACATCATGTGTATCATTAGGTTATTTCTCAAGGGTGGGTTTGTCTAATTCCTCTTATACGCAATACTACCATACTTAACCTGTAATAACGTGATACAGTTGGTAAATGCCGAAAACAGCTGACCGCAGCATAACCTAGTATTGTCTCTTTGGATAGGTTTAAGCGTTAGCCAACTTGTTACATGGACTGTGACTTAATATATGTACACTTACTTGGGCAATGCCCATAAACTAGGGAGGTCAGTCTAGGGTCGGGAGGGGTTGGCTGGAAAGCTACGCTGGGCTACTTGTTCTGAGCCAGGCAACGTAGCTTTTCATTCATATTATTTGTCACAGTTAGAATGAGGTACACAACACACGACAGCATGTGAATATTTATTTCCGTCATTTAATTATCTTCATATGTAATTTACGATAATCTGACAAGAGAAAACAGTACAAAATGACTTTTGGAATCAATAGAGAAAAAAGCTACGTAGGGAGAGGGGGAGGGGGGAGGCAAAAGCCACGTCGGGCTACGGGGTGGGGGGGGGGGAATGGGAGTTCACAGGAGCCCAAAATGGAGGTACGTAGTTTATAGACACTCCCCTGTAAATAACAAACTATGACCTGCAATTTCCCACCTCCACATAGAAAATGTAGGATACAGAAATAACGTACGATGCCAAGTTAAAAATATTTCCGTGATCATATTCGCCCCCATCCGTTAAATTCAAAGATGTGCTATTGTTTCTATAGTATGCGTGTTTCTCGAAAGATATTTTCTTCGGAACGGAATATTCTCCTGCCGTGGTATTTGATATTGGTGAAAAGTCGCTTTCAGAATTCAACTAGACGCAGGCAGCATTCCGTTGTGATTCCAGATTATTGTCTCTTGAGGATGATAGAACCACTTTGTTCCTCTGACCTGAAAAGAAAAGAATGGTTTTGTGGAGACATTCTCACTTACGGGATCCCAAGGCTGAGTTGTTCAGTGGTATGTGCTGATGCATACAGCTGTTCAAATCAGTGTAATGTTGGTTTCGAAAAAAATGGGAAGTACGCTTGAATTATGTTGGGCGCTCACCTCTCCATTATTACTCTCAGATGTTAAAAGTGTTGGTTAATGACTGAATATTACCGTCTGCAGCGTGTCAATTTTCCCCTTTATCCAGCCATGGCGGAATCGAGTTTAGTTATAGCTGGTTGATGCAAGTATAATTATTATTTTATTATTATTATTATTACTATTATTACTCCTCGATTCACTAAAAGTGTGTGGCGGAGGGTGCAATGCACCTATCCGAAATGGTAATAGTTTGGAAGGAATATACAGGATAAGGCAGGAGGCGCTCATGGGCTAATGTGAGGTACCGTCCCAGCATTCACCTGGAGTGAATCGAGAAAACCATGGAAAACCCAGTTCAGGATGGCCGGGGTGCTTTATCGAAAGCTACTCCGTCGGATTTTAAGTTTATTCGCCCGGTAAATCCTTTCTTTTCCATTCTCTAATCGCTAGTGGGAAAAATGAGTACAGAAATGAATCGGTTCTGACCCTAATTTCTCTTACCTTATTTTCGCGGTCATTCCAAGATATGAATGTTGGTGGTAGCAATATTTGTTTGCTGTCATTCCGAAATACGTCAGTCGTGAATTTTTTAATTAGCTTCTGTCGAGAGCAACGCCTTCGGTGTTCCAGGTCTTCCCAACCCAACTCCAGTGCTGCCATTTCTACGGATTTATCCGTAGATCTACGGATTTTTATAAAAACTTAGGATTTTCGGATTTTGTTAAATATGTGATTTTTCCTTATATTGGTGTTTTGTTAAACATTGAGCATATAGTGTTAATGCATTACAGAATTGTCAATAATTGTTAATCGTTTCCTTGCAACCGCTTGTGTAAACGAACGATTGAAATAAAGTTGTATTTTGTTTGACTATAGATTTTATAGATCTTAAAAGGCCGTAATACAGAACTATCGCGCAATTTTTATGCAGGGTGACATGCTCGTTGGCACAGCTTGCAAAACAGTGCCTTCCGAGAAGTCTTAACCAATATCCGAGAGTCAAAGTGTTCGCAGTATCTAAAATTTCCTGTTACCGAAGATATGCTAAATTTAATATCAACAAGGAAAACAGATAATGTATAGTCGCTGCCCCCCTCCCCCCAATAAAAAGAGTAGGCACAGCAGCAGCAGCGATGAAAGTGACGATGTATAAAACATGTTCAGAGATATTTCTTACTTTCAATGTAGAATATTATTTTGTATTTCGAATTTTAAAGACCTTGAAGTAGAAAGTATTCTTAATTTTGACTCTCTTCAATAATTATTGTTTTAGTCTTTTAGTCAGCGAGTCCCCGGATTTTTGTACCCAATCTTTGAAATTTTAGCGGGCATCTACGGATATTCAAAGCCAAGCGTCTGGCAGCACTGCCTAACTCCTTCAACATTGCACTTACGCTTTCCAACTACACAGACGGAAAAAAAAATCCCAACACCAAGAAAAAATTATTGTAGAGTAATGAAATTTGGACAATGCATTTGTCAAGTTAACATGTTTAATTGATTAAATTTTCAAGATCACAGGTTAATTTAAGCTCAAGAAAATGCATTTCAAATGTGAAATACTGTTAAATTAATAGCCGGTGTAACCTCCAGAATTTTGAATGCAAGCCTGCAAACGTGAATGCATTGTGTCATACAGGTTTCGAATGTCACTTTGTGGTATGGAGTTCCATGCTTGTTGTACTTGTGCTGTCAATACTGGGACGGTCAGTGCTGGCTGTGGATGATGCTGGAGTTGTCGTCCAATGATATCCCATACGTGTTCAATTGGAGACAGATCTGGTGATCTCGCAGGCCAAGGTAACATGTCGACACTCTGTAGAGCACGTTGCGAGACAACAGCGGTATGAGGGCGAGCGTTATCCTGTTGAAAAACTCCCCCTTGAATGCTGTTCATGAATGGCAGCACTACAGGTTGAATTACCAGACTGACGTACAAATTTGCAGTCAGTGTGTTTGGTATAACCACAAGAGTGCTCCTGCTGTCATAGGAAATTGCTCCCCAGACCATGACTCCAGCCCTGTAGCGTGCATTCCACTGACTACAAGCCATCGCCGTTTGCGACTCCAGTGGTGTCAAGCCAGAGCTCATTGGAGGACGGAGTGGAGATCTGTTGTGTTTTCTGATGAAAGCAGGTTCTGCCTTGGTGCCAGTGATGGCCGAGTGTTGGTCAGAAGGAGGCCAGGGGAACGCCTGCAACCAAACTGTCTGCGGCCTAGACACACTGGACCTACACCTGGAGTCATGGTCTGGGGAGCAATTTCCTATGACAGCAGGAGCACTCTTGTGGTTATACCAAACACACTGACTGCAAATTTGTACGTCAGTCTGGTAATTCAACCTGTAATGCTGCCATTCATGAACAGCATTCAAGGGGGAGTTTTTCAACAGGATAACGCTCGCCCTCATACCGCTGTTGTCTCGCAACGTGCTCTACAGAGTGTCGACATGTTACCTTGGCCTGCGAGATCACCAGATCTGTCTCCAATTGAACACGTATGGGATATCATTGGACGACAACTCCAGCATCATCCACAGCCAGCACTGACCGTCCCAGTATTGACAGCACAAGTACAACAAGCATGGAACTCCATACCACAAAGTGACATTCGAAACCTGTATGACACAATGCATTCACGTTTGCAGGCTTGCATTCAAAATTCTGGAGGTTACACCGGCTATTAATTTAACAGTATTTCACATTTGAAATGCATTTTCTTGAGCTTAAATTAACCTGTGATCTTGAAAATTTAATCAATTAAACATGTTAACTTGACAAATGCATTGTCCAAATTTCATTACTCTACAATAATTTTTTCTTGGTGTTGGGATTTTTTTTTCCGTCTGTGTATATAGTCGTATACCTGTCACGAATCGGGCGGCTCTTCTTTGGACTTTCTCTAATGCTTTCATTAACCCCTTGCGCTCGTTATACGGTAATACCATACAGGCTTCCATGCCGCGTTAGCGATCACAGGTTGAAGGTAGATCTATATGTTTAAATTTTAGATAAAAACCTATGGAAGTAGATTTTCTCACTTATTTTCATTCCATTTTTGGATATCTTATTTCGGTCAGAGTGCATAAAGGAATGTTCTCTTCACGTTACGAACTTAGTTGTGCAGATTAGATCGAAAAAAGGGGCGTTAAACGAGTCTCTTCCAACTGGTGGTGCAGTTTGAAGCGAGGGGCACGAGTTTAAACTTGAGCAAACTCGTGAATACTCTCCGTGTGGCACGGCGCCACGTCTTTTTATCCGCGACTCGCGCAATTTCAATAACTACCGTAGGGGAGCTGCTGTGAGAAGGTATAAATTAACTGATCAATATGCCAATAACTAGCGAGTGCATTAAATATTCATAACGGCTTCGCCCCGCCCTCGCGATCGCTTTCTGATCCCGGCCGACACAGCAATCCATTTCGGGTCACGGAATCGTCCGTGCATCGCCTTCTGTTTTCACCGGGCGGTGTTCTTTTTTCGTTCGCGTGTCGGCAAACTTCACGTGGAACACCGTTCTTGAAGTGCGTTGTATAATTCAAATACAGTCCAAGCTGGTGTTGATATTGATCGGCGATCTCACAGGTCAGAAAAGTTAAAGCTTAAACTGTTATTAATCCTTCCTGCGACCGGTGATCAACGAAAGCAAATAACAGAAAAATGAAAATGACCATTCCAGTTATCTGTATCGCTAGCCAAATAGAAATTCGATGTTTTCTGTAATACCTAGTTGCAGAAAGTTAACTTCAGACTTAATCTAAAAAGTAGAGGGGGACGGAATAGAGTGCTGAAATTAATCTCTGGTTGTTGCACCATTTCATACTGTTAATGCATAGGTATTAAAAAACATCGAGTTGCTGACTAGTACGATACGCAACCGAGTAATGGAAATAACTTCTCCAGGAAAAAGTGTATAGTATACACAATACGAGGGAAAGGGAAATTTTCAGGAATATCTTTGCAACAATTTCATCCATGCGCCATTATCTGTAGTTTGTTTTAAAGGTATTAATCGGTTAGACGTCGTCATGGTAACGGTAATCGGAACGAGTCGTGTCACCCAGCAAGACGTCGCTAGGAATGGCAAACTTTAATTTAGATTTTTTTAAAGCCATCTTCACTCTGCTGCCTAGTTGAGTATAATTGAATATTGGGTTTGACCTCCACCATTTTTGCCAGAACCACGAGACTGGAATCGCTATAAAAACTAGAACAACGAAACTCTTACATTTTACTTAAAGCGCCAATCTAATTGTTACTTTTAAATTTGTTAAACTTGCAGACGATTATTGAAGATGAACGCAGTCTGATCCCTATATATTTCACTTGATACCACAAACTGTTAATTACATTTTGAAATACATTTTTCCAGATTTCTCTTATTTTTTTTAACAAACCTTTCGCAAACATTCCGTGCCGCCATGCCGTGCTATGATTGAAGGCAAGTAATAGGACGGAAAATGACCGAAAGAACTTTTGGTGGTGTTATGTAACCTCTGAGGTGCTGATGAATGGAATGCATACGATTTAATGACTCAATTGAGACTTTTAACTTGGAGAATGATTTACTGGCCTATCAGTGAATATGTGAAGTCCAGCAGAGAATTCACAGGCGACGTTTCCGGAAGCATAGAAATAATGCTACTAATGGATACATATTTCCTTAGCAGGTGGTTGTTACTCGGTGAGCAATGGCAGTTAACAGAGGTGTTGGTTAGGCACACTCAGCCGATTTCACACTACGCTAATTCCAGCTCAGCGTCACAAAACGTTACGGGAGGCTACCTAGACACATTGAATCAGAACTTCCGACCGTTTCATGGCGTACTGCGAATAAACAAGTCGAGCGAGCTATACCAGAGGTAAAGGACTGGTTAAGAGCCGGATAGAATCTCTGAGATGGAGACAACTCGGGCTTAACTGCGCTGAAAAATAAATGTATACTTTTTTGTGTACCTGGTTCTTATGGTCGGAATTTGACAAACATTAAACTCGCAAATAGCAGTCAGGTTCCAATAATCCGTAATTGGCTGTAGGAACAGTTAAAGGGATGAATGCAAGGGAAAAGATAAGCAAATAATTAATGATTTATAGTTGCGTGGATATGATAGTTTCCTCAGCATAGAAAGTGATGGAATGCATCGAATCAGTCTAGCCTGATGCAAACGTACTGGTAACTAAGTATTGTGGCATATCGTACATGTTACTAGACAAACTAATAAGACGTCCTAAATAAAGCAGTATTGTTGAGTAGAAATACAATGCTACTGCTGTACTGGTAAACTTATTGATGTCCGGAATGCATTCACTATTCCATCTGGCAACATTACGGAACGCATAGTCCCAGGGACACCCCACTACCTGTCCGCCACATCGAGGCCATCGTAATAAAGCTTGTCCAGTCAACACACGTATGCCTCAGTTATGCATGACACTGGTTTTATTACCGGTTCTACGGTACTTATTTGTATTGAATGTCTGTCAAAAACAGCTCATTGCAAAAACGTGAAGGGTTTCTCAAACAGCCGTAGTCTTTTTTGTCTTTACCCACGTTGCTGAAATGTTGAGTGATCTTTGAACAAGCAGTGTTATGGTCTACTAGATTTTGGAAATAATCTCAGTGCAATTATACAATAAGAAATTAAAGATAAAGTGAAATCATTTTAGTTTTAAAATTTTAATGCTTTTGCAGTTACCTCATTTATTACAGTTAACTAGCAACCATATTTGTAAAATGTCAGTGCCACCCTTTTATGTTTTGATTTACTTTTTTTTTCTCTGAAAAAAATGAAAAAATCTTAAAACATGAATATAAAATTTGCGCAATAGAGGCAGATAATTTTGTAATTTTCGTTTGACCTTGCTTTACTGTACTCTGTTCACATCGGTCGTTTTTGTGTTACCTTCGGACTAAATTCCAACCTCGATCACGACGCTTGATATTCGCCAGAACATTGTGTTTTAGTATATGTTGTTATCATTTGAATTGTTAGCTGGCCGATGAATTCAGAGCTCCGTTTACCAGCCGCCTATATGCAACATCACTGAAATTGGAGATCTTCCTGTCGCGCGGGAGCAATTAAGCAAAGCAGTCTGTGATTAATAACTAATAGTTTATCGACCGACCGACCGAATACGGAGACATTTCCCGTTTCCCACCGTTTAACTCTGCTTCGACTCGAATAGCGCACATGAATTATTAGTTCAAGTTTTCTGCATATTACCTCAAAACAGAAGAGAAACGCTTGTTGCCTAGTGTAATCTATTAGAGTATTTAAAATCTTTAGCACCATAGCTGCGAAGTGTGGTAGATCCATTTGCTATGGGAATTGCAGAATCAAAACTGACTTCCATTTAATATACTTCCTTCCTCCTCTACGATTATAGAATGTGTCGCATTCCTGACGTTCACGAGTTTCAGAAGTTACAAAATTACAATAAAAGAAAGTAGATGCATGATACAACTAAAATCGGCAGATGGTAAGATTTATTAAGACACGTGTGAACGTTCACACATCTTTTGCTCTCGTTATGTTATAATGAAACTTCCTTTCCTCGTGCAGTATGAATTGAATGATAAGCTTTCTTTGTTTACCACGGTTTCCTTCCATTGCCTGTCCTGCCTCTCCATATGCTCCCCGTTATATATATGAGTCAGCTTGTCGTGCAGAGAACTTGTGAAGATAACGGAAACTAATCGCCTGGGCACTCAAGTCATTAAGCTCCAACAAGAAGCATCTGCCTCCATTTAAAAGCCTGTCTGGAGGCGACCAAAAAAATCAAATCCCAACCCTCCCTCGCCTCACATGACTCCCCAGACTCAGTATAGCATATATTATGACTCTCAGGTGATGGGCATAGCAGAATTACTAAAATAAAAAACGAGCTTTTCAGTGCTTCTGATATACCACTAAACTATTTCATGGCAATAGTATTTGAGACGCTGGCCATCTTTGGTTTGATATTTTTTTACCGTTGCGATAGAGTGCCAATGTGATTTTTAAAGCGAGAGAAATGTTCGTCCACCTTTTAAAAGATGCAGTAGTTTTGCAATACGAACACTTTATCTAAAAGCAGATCTAGAATTAAAGAAACAGGTGTACTCCTCATATTTCCATTCAGTGATGTCATATGGCATAATTTTTTAGGGAAACTATTCACAAAGTAAAAAAAGTTTTCATAGCACAGAAAAGAGCTATTAGGATGTTGTGTAGGGTAAAACCAAGAACTTCTTGCAGACAACTTTTTAAAAAACTCTGTATTCTTCCAAAGACTTCTCAGTTCATATATTCTCTCATATGCTTTGTCATAGATCATTTTAACCTGTTTACTACTAATTCACGGGTACACAATTTCAATACAAGAAACAGAAATAACTTGCACAAAACACAAACATCTGTCATTAGTAAAAAGAGGAGTTAATTATTCTGGTATACATCTGTTTAATAAACTTCCCAAGAGTATAAAAACAGTTTGCAGATAATAAAGATATATTTAAAGAAAAACTGAGAGATTATCTTATTGGCAACTCCTCCTACTCTATTCAAGAATTTGGGCAAATTAATTAATTGTATTCAATATGACTTTTGCAAAATACAGTTGTAAAAATTAATGTTTATTGTTATTCTCTTTATTTGTCTTTGGAACGTATAATTGTTTTTACTATGATTTTGACTTATATTGTATGTATGTGTATTAACCATGACGTGTTTCACATCTCAGAGGTCCTTCCTCAGCAGGGGTCCATGAAACAAAATTGATAAATAAATAAAATTTGAAGCTCCTGTATTTCCCCAAATCAATCCAGGCGAATGCCAGGGTGCTTTCTTCAAAAGACATAGCCGAATTCCTTCCCTTTCCTTGTCGCCAGTCCTATTCCGCCTCTAATGACCTCAACATCGACGAGGCGTAAAGCCATAATGGAAAAATAAATACAAAAAAAATCCTGTATCAGATGTATCTATGTTTAAGTGTCATGAATTTCAGTCTCGCCCCAATCAAAAAAATTTCCACCCAACTTCTTTCCTCACTTTTTTGGTTTGTTTCAATATTTCGCGTTTATTTTGATGAATCGCTCTAAGGCAAGAAACCGAGGGTTATATTAATTTCTTCATGCGTGTGGTCGATCTGTGCCTCGATTTATTGGAACGTAATATTTGAACCGCCGTGCGTGGGCTTTCATCGAATGAGTTGGATGTATAGAGCCGATTTATACATACGCTGTTCATATTCCGACTCCGTACGGGCATTTTAATCCAACTGTCTTGTATTATTCATTATGGAATTCATCTGTCGGCTTATGGGTTGAGGTACAACTGAAAATCTTCTAAACATAACAATAGTTGATTAACCGGCTGGGTCTGCAAGCATACAAACTTATTTTGATAGTTCCCCGCCTGTTTATGAAGGGTAAGGTGCAGCTTGTAACTCTAGTTAATAAAGCTCACTTCTGTGGTGGAAGAATGCTGTCAACTGAAATTCAGTCTACTGTACTTGCGACAAAGATATTCAGTCCACACTCCCTTCAGTCGGAGTATTATTTCTAAACAATAATTCGCATAACATTTGATGAGAACTACAGATTCTATTTGAACCTTGCAGTTAAAAAAAAAAAAAAACTTTGTACGTAGTAAGTAATACAAGGCAGAGTCGACAGAACGTAAAGGAAATGTTGGTTGGTTATACGTTGATTGGGATTCGAAAATCACTGTAGAGCAAATCCTAAACTAGAAATTGTCATCGAAATGAGATGTAAAGTATAAATTTTTAAAATTTATACTGGAGTGGGCAAAATGAAACAACTTACCCGCAATAGAAGTACTGGAGAACGATTTAAGCAAGTAATGAAACGGACGACTGGGTCGCAGTAGAAAGAAAAAAAGTGTCTAAGGCTAAAAATCAACTGGAAATTCGAGAAAGCTAAAGGATGCTTTATGACGATTTTGAACTTTTAGAATTTTAGGGAAACGAACAAAATCTGTAATTAAAATCAATGCTAATGACTGAAAATCTTTTAACCCCTCTTAAAACTATGATTTTGTATTTGATAGGATCACTAAAGAATTCTGGCATTACGGGTAGTACATTATTAGAACAGAGCAAGTAAAACCGGGACACATTTATAGCGTTTGTGGACATGGAAATATGTCTTGTTTGGTAACATGTGTAAAACGTGTTAAAAATTTAAGTGGGTGTTGTCAAATAGACGCGTAGAGATGAATAAATCGTAAAAAGATCATTTTGTCTATGATATGAGTAGAGAATCATTAGACAAACTGCAGTATCGATAAACTGAAAGGAAATCCCGAACACCTCATGGAGACTGATGATACTTCAGATTCGCATGTTAGGATGAGTATATAGCTGTTGAATGGCATGTACAAAATATCGCGAAACATTGGGACAAAAATGCTGACACAAGCAGAAACAATAAAAATGGTAATACGAAATATTAGATGTGGCCGAATGTTGTTTCTGAAGTGGAATTACAACTGATCACCTAGCATAGAGACTTCAGTGGAGAAACCTTTCAGTACCAGATATTCAGTATTAAGTATTATCTCGAAATTAGCATAGCTCTTTTGTTGCTATAACTGGTTCTCTGGTAGGGGTTTTCACAAACATTAATGTTAGAACACAGAAATAAGGAACAGATAAAGGTTAGAAACCAACGGATTTAGAAAGTTTTGTGAGAGAACATTTCAGTACGAAGAGATGATATGTTGGGCCACTTTTTTTTTGAGACTTCAATGATTGTTAATAGGTGCTTAAAGGGAGAATTGTTATGGCAATCAGACACAGAGACCTATGAAGTAGTTACTGGAGTACGTGGTAGCACAAGAGTCTTCACGTTGGTTGCCGTGAACCCTCTATAACTGGCTCCCTTATTCTCTCCCGATCAGACGTGGGCGATTATTAAATGAATACAAGGGGAGGGCTGCGCCCCCTCGCTCGTCACTAAACCCATTTTCGGGTTCCCCCGGGAAGCATTGTGCTATATGACACTTTAAGTAGGCATAGGCACATTGGGCAGGCGGTTTATTGTTCGCTGTGTCTATCATTTGGAGCGGAGAATGGATTACTCAACCGGCACATAATGTGCGGCCAAACTGTTAATAATGCTTCCACACTTTGGGCGTTATTTCTGGCCCACTCTGCGATGTGATAATTCCTTTATTTTACATATGACAGTTTATTTCCTTTTGGTATCCTGTGCGCCCGTAAACTTTTAAACGCCCTTGAAATGTGTTAATGTAACTTATTGCAGTTAATGTTTCTGTCAAACCTTCATCACAATAATCGAAGATTTGTATGTTGTCTTACGGATTTCGCTATTGAGTAAGCAAAGGAGTCCCCATAATTGTGATCCAACAGGCGAATTTAAATTTTATATCAGTCTACGGAAACGATCTGTACTAATCGCCTCTGGCGCAGTATTAAAAGTGCTCCTTTTATTATTATTATTATTTTAAATCGCCATCTGTGATGGTGAAAATGAGACTTTTCAGACTACTTTTGTATTTTCCCGAAATAGGTTTAAAAATCGAAAATTAGTTACAAGAAGAGATAATTCAAAACTTTTTAATTTGCCTCGGTAAACATCTAGTTTAGGTGAGTCCTTTAATGTGGTAATGTGCTAAAACGAAGACTTCTCCACACAGTCATTGTGGTAACAAGCATTGGCTCCTATACGAGACACGTACACTGCAAAATTCAATTTGCGCGAGAAACCCTTTAGTTGCGTACGCCAATTGCGAGGCAGTGTGCGGCGCATAGCGTGCGTACGCACACTGCCTCGCACTGTGCGTACCTAGTATGGTCATCCCGAGGCATGCGCCACGCACGTTCGTGGCCCTCCGAGGATGAGTTGGTAAAATGCTCGTGCTCAAAGGCGTCTCGGCGAGTGAAGATAGCATCGTGGACAACGAAGACAGCTACCAGCCATTTCCTATTCTTTATCTTATTAAATTAGTCTAAATTGTCGAGATTGTTTTTGCTCTTAAATAAGTAAAAATTCAGGAATAAATTACTACCTTATTACATGACTTTATAATTTTCTGTATTATTCTTTAGCTCTTAAATCTATAAATAAACATTAAATAATGTCGCATTTTTTATCTCATTACATGATTGTTTAATTTTATGAATATTATTTATTTTCTAATATGGTGGTTTAAATGTCGAGAAAATTTGTTTTTAAGCCTATAAAGAAGCTGTAAACTACGCCTTATTTTATCTTAGTACAGAAATAGGTATATAATGATAGAAATTTTTAATACTTGCATTAGCGCATCACACTTTTCTAGAACAATTGCTGATATTGTCTATTTGGACAAACGGAACATACACGGTAAACTTGTATATGAATCACCACTTATTAAGAAAATTAATGTAACCATGTTTCCTTGGCGATTGTAGCGTCTTTCTTTTTAACGATAGGCTCAGTTGGACTCACAAGAAGTTCAAAGGCTTTAATGGCCATACCCACGAAATTAGTATCTTCTTCGCAAGTTATACCCTTCAAAAGTCTGTTTCAGTATTCAAAACGATGCTGGTAAAGTGTATTTACCCACCATCCTGAGGGACGTTTTGACTTACGTTTCTGTATACACAAATTAATCACGATAAACGCAGCGGCAGCAATCTGCACGTTTTGTCGAGGCGGAGGCATGCTGTGTGCTACGGGCATGCTCGAACCTCATTATTTTACAACACACTGCCTCGCACTCTTCGTACAAGACTTTGAGGGCAGGGACACATCACGTTTCCAGAATAATAACGATCAGTGCCCAAGACTTCTCTGTTTATATCAGTGTGCTTAAATGTTCGAAAACCTGACTGCTGTCTTCGGTGACCTGAGAGATTTTGTTCTGTACCTGACACTGTTGCAGTGACTTTGAGATCCTAATCTCTAAAATGAATATACCGGAGGATAAGATGTCGCCTATACTTCTGCAACACTTACTGTACCTTGTTTTGCATTAAATTTCTAATCAGTTATACACCACGATTGGTGTTTGCATGTCTGGAACAGAAGAAAAAGCAACATGCGTCAATCAAGTCGTCTGATAAGCCATCACTTGTTAAGGGCAGCTGTCACATTTGGATCATCGACGCTGGGAGGTCTCTGAAGAACAGCCCATTTCGTCTAAACGTAAAATCACAGCTGCCCTGCGGCCTTTGGTTTTGTTTTGTGGCTAATAACTAAGTTCAGTGCTGCCGAGTAAACCCGTACGGATAGGACGAGGGCGTACCCCGCGGGTCAAGGTATTTCTGTCCAACAGACCTCACATGTCAATGTTTGCGTTTGACACGTGATTGCAGAAACATGTTGGCGAAAGACCCATCCACTCCCGCTGCTTGTAGCAACCGTTTTATCAGGTAGGCCGGCGGTACGCATGGCCCGGACAGGTGTCCAAAGAGCTTAGCCGGCAATTAATCGCACAGAACGCGCACTCGGGCGGAATGCAGTCCTGGGTTTGACAGCGCCCATATTGCTGGCCAAAGGGCCGTTGTGTTTGCGGTCTGCGGAGCGAATCATTGCGTGATTATTGAATTACCGCGTTCTCTGCGTTGTGCGAATCGCCCTTTCTTTGCGGACAAATGCCATCGGTCCCGCTTACTGTCGCTGATAATGTTCGCTCCACCGGAGGCTTTAAAATGCTAGTTAATCAAGCGGTGAACCGAGTTGCGCTGCTGGCTTGTTTGCAGGCGGCGCACTGATGTGTCTGTGAAACGGAAATGAGCGCACCTATACAGCACGCCGACGCGAGGGGATAGGTTGCAACTACGACCTCCACAATACCCCTCCTTCTGCTACAGATAATATGGCGGTTCTATACACAAGGAACTGTTTCTGGTCTGATAGATTCGCATTGTGGTCTGCGGTAGTTTGGTGTTCGCAAGAAATTTGTGTAAAATACAATATTCTCGCACTTTTTTTGCATAGGTGACGAAATTCTGGATAAAAGAAGAAAGTAATCTCTTGTTATACCTTTTGTGTTCTTTCTTTCATAACACTATTGATATACGCAACATTCTAACCTGAATCACTTCATTGACTAAGTAATAACGGTTGTGACTGCTCCTATTTGTCCAAACTGAACACTGAAATAACATTGAAAAAGTCGTTATTCGTTGTCTCAGTCTTTTGTATGTTTTGCTGTAACATAAGCAATTTTTATCTCTTCTTGGGATATGGCTCTGTGGTCCTAGTTCTTATCTGGTGTAGTTCAATGTTAATATCTTCCAGGTGACTCGTTAGCTGTTTTCTTCCTTAACTTTCTTGCGATATTTTCATATTCTTCACAAGTTAATACTGAAAACATAATACACGCTAGAAAGGGAGAGAACACAGCTTGCTAACTAATGTGAGAAGATAAATGTGCGATTTATCCTGTAAAATAACCGAACATAGAGTACCTGCCATGGCAGTCTTTTATATGTTGAGGTAAGAATCAGATTTTTACAGGGAGACTGTTGATTATCCTTTTATCTACGACTTATCTGAGCCTTGTTTTAAAATTTAGATCGTAATTTGAGTACACTGATAATATAGTTATGTCTCTTAAGGATAGCTTTGATTTATTTCCACGCAAATCCAGCTAATTCCTCCTATTTTAAGCTTATACCTCGAAATATGTCGAGAGTGTATATACATCCTGCTAGTATTAAAAAACTTTTGACTTCGAAAAATGTTTTAATGACTAATGTACCTGAAAGCAAGGTTTTCAGAGACGCTTGATTTTGGATCAGTCGGGTGGTTATAGTGGGTGCTAGCGCTCTGGGCATCGATAAAACTCCATTTGAAACGCCTCGTCGCTGTACGTGCGAGAAAACTGAATCTCCTGACTGTGCTCTGAGGGAAAGAGGGGGGGGGGGAGGGGGCGTCGGTTGCTGGCCGATAACCAGAGCGAAGGAAACAGGAATGCAAATCGTATGCTGGAATACTTTCCGCTGTGCGCCGTTAGGATTGCTTCCGAGAGCGAAGCGACTTCTTCTGAGAGCTGAAAAGTGCTTTGTGTCGGTTTGTAATTTGCATATCCTCTTTGTCGTGTAAGTCGCTGCCAATGGAATGAGGCACAGCTGGTGACGTCAGCCAACATCGCAAATTGCTGCGAGACTGTTCGGCAACGAAGTGGCAACAAAATGGAAATAGGGGAAAGGGGGGGGGGGAGAAGCAGTGCAGTGATACAGTTTGATAAATCGTCATTTTTGAGAAATTTCGTAAGTGGTCTAGCGGAAATGTTGTCTTCTAATGATCTAATATTTGAAGGAGTTGATCAGAAGATGTTTAGCTTTAGGACATCATAAATTAAATAGTATATAAATAAATAAAGAAGAACATAGTTTTTTTAGATTCAGATGTAAGAGTTAACATATTGATTTCCTAGACGTTAACACTGAAATTAAGTAACTAATATTACCTTTCATATAATAGATTAACCTATTAAAAATCAGTGTTTAAATCTGATTGCGCAGCTGTTTCCTACAGAAGTTTCGTCGTGGTCAATTTTTCAGGACAAAGCAGAACACTTGAGACATAACAACTGAACAAAGAGAACAGTCGCAAAACGCAATTAACCAACTATCATGGAAGATATTGCTTTACCAATATCAATATCAGACTATTAAGCGTTAATACGTAATAAGAATTCATACGGCATCGTTAAAGCAAAACATATAAAGTTCTTTGGAACGTCCAAAATCCTCCAGGGACCAACCAAAAACTAATTTCTGATGATTTCCAGGAGGGTTCGAACATACTGTGTTCTCCAAACATACCTAAAACAAAAACGTAATGTTGCTCTTAGAAATGGATATTAGGGAATGATGCTGTGTTACACATATTAAGGGCCCCATACACACAGCAACTTGTTGGCCAACTTGGTTGTGTTGTAGCTGAAGTTGGTGTGTGTATGGGTAGGTTGGCAGACCAAATCACAAGTTGGCCAACCAAGTTGGCGGTTTTCAAACGCGTTTGATATTTGTAGGCGGGGCCTATTGTTGTGCCAACGTGTTGTAGTGTGTATGGGCAAGTTGTCCAACTTGACTGCCAACATCAGTCTGCTCCGGTTTCTCATCGAGGTAGTGCTAGAGATCTATGCTAATAGTGGTATTCTGATGGCTACTATTCAGAACAACGATGCATGGAACACCGTCATCGAAAAGTTTCGCACTCTACCACAATTGTGGAAAGTGAAATCTGATTTATATAAAAATAAAAATTCAAGAAACAAGGGCTGGGAAGAATTGCTGATTGCTTTCAAAGAAGTGGAACGGGATGCCACACTTGAAAGCATGAAAAAGCGTATAGCAAATATGCGTACATGCTATCGACGGGAACTCAAGAAAAAACTAAAAAGTGTAAGATCTGGAGCAGGAGATGAAGATACATATGAACCTACCCTGTGGTACTTTGATAAGTTAGATTTTTTTAAGGGACCAGGAAACATAGTTACCGGGAATATCGTCCTTTGACAGTGCAGACGACGATGAAGACGACTCTGAGGTGAGCTCAAGTTTAATTAATAGCTTTGCAATTAAACAGATTTCGGTGAAATATCGCGAATTACAAAAGTATCTTAAATATGTAAAGTAGATCATCGATTAAACGACCATCCGTTAACCAAAATCAATCTAGAAAAGAAAAAAATAGTTTGATAGGTATTTTTAATAATTTTTATTGCAAATTCTATAACTAATATACTGTATATTACTGTAGGAATGTTGATTGTAATTTAAAATTTCTTAAAACTTAAAAAAAAAGTGAATAAGTTGAAAGTGTACTAGGAAACCAGGCTTCCTCCATTTTTTCACTCAGCTCATCAATTTTTGGCTCCCCTCTTTCCCGATTTTTCCTGTTATTGTTTCTTAAAACTTATTCCAATTTTATATTTGATTCTTCTACACGAAATTTTCAAGCCAATTAATTCTAAACGTTTTCCAATTGTTATTAAAACGTAATTCATTTCATTCTTAGAAAATGTGTAAATGCCGAGCTTTTTCATGAAAATTTTGTGTGCAGTACATGTAGGATTATATTTATATATAAATTGGACTTGTGGGTTCTCATATATTACGGATGATCGAAGGTCTACTGCATTTAAAATACTGCCGATCTCTGTTAAAAAAAGCTTGATTAAACATTTGCATGTTTCGTAGGAGTCCTTAGTAGTCATTAAGAGAAAGAGAAGCAGTAAAGTTGAGAAGGAAGACTACCTAAAGAGAGCAGTTAAACATTTGGAAGAAATTAAAGGAAAAAGCCTGAAGGAGAAAGATGAAGCTGCAACATACGCTGAGTCTTTGCGCCGTCTCATACAGAAAGCTGAGCGAGGAACAAAAGCTTTATGCAAAGAGAGCTATAGACGAAATATTAATTTTAGGACAGTTAAATCAGCTGAGCCTAATAGTGTAATCTGTCCCGTAGGTAATCGCATCTCAAACCCATCAGATCCCCATCCACCAATCTCATCATAATTCCTCTGAATTTTCTATACAATATTCCCCCTCACCATCGAGACCGAACAATGTGATATTTATAACACCTGCACAATCAAGCAAAAATGCAAATAATAACGATTATTCAAATGTCTCACAGTTATTTCAAGATCAGCAATACCAATAATTATTAATTAATCTTAATTTACAAAGTTTAGTAATTACTCAATAATAGTAATTTATTTATTTTTGTATATTATAAATTACATTAATTGTTATGGTAAGATGTGTACAATATTACATTAATTATTAATAAATTACATTAATGATTTGTTTTAGAAATAGCTTTGTTCTTCATTATTTGGTGAAGGTTCTGCGTGGCCTACCATTTTCCATTGCCAAGGAACTGCCCCAGTAGTGTTGAAGTAATTACAAAAATGACTTCTTACTTTTTTAGCATTAGAGACGTTCATTCACCGATATTGCATCCCTCATTCTGGTGTCTTCTTTCTTAATTGCAGGCGAAATCATTTCCAGAAGCTCTTGATTAATATGATCATTCATCCTCAGAAAATTTTTGTAATCTTCCGGTGCAGTTACTTTGAGCTCCGACAGTAAATTTGTATGTGAAAATTTGTTGGCGTTTTTGGAGCCACTTTTTTGCCCAAATTTTTCTTTTTCTCTTTTTCCTCTCATTTTTCACGCAGGCAGCAATGATAACTGTACATAAAGCAATTTCTTCTAGTTCCAGCATTACTTGTATAAGTAAACACCTTGTTCTCTGTATGCTTGTTCTTTCTCTACTGATGTCGGGCAGCAGTGTTGGCCAACCAAGTTGAGAGACATGGTTGGCCAACAAGTTGCTGTGTGTATGGGGCCCTTTACGAGTTTTAGCAATAACATCAACAGGTCTCTCATCTCTACAAATTATGCTGTTCGAACAAAATAGATGCTCCGCACACAGCATGGGTTACTGATGGTTTATACCGACTAGAAACTAACAATAGTAAAACGTTAAGAGTGTCACTGCGTCTTAAATCTAATGTGCCAGTCATTAAATCTTTTAATGCCCTTGCAAAACAGGATGTAAATTTGAAAAGTTGCTGTAGTTATAGAACTTGTACAGCTCCGTAAGATGGCTTTAAGGCAGTAGTCCAAGAATAACAAAAAGTCGCATCCGTGTGTCAAGTTCGAAAAATAAAAGTAGCGGTGTCCTGCTGGAAGGATTATATTATAGTGCTGCTTCAACACACTGGTTTCACTACCTCAAGTGGTCCGTATTGCCGCACTCCACAATATAAAGGACATTCTGATGAAACCGTACGGAAAAACTGCTTCGTTGCTCTAATGGACTCCACACTAAATATTTTGCCAGAAAGCGTGTTAGGCCTGCGTCTTCATGTAAACAGTGTGGTATTAAAACAGCAAAATTACATGCTGTCTGCAAGGACATCTCATCTTTTAACACCCCTGTTCAAAAGCTATTCCAGTAATCGTGCTTTTGTAACCACGACCGAGGACTCGCCAGAAGTGAAACATGTCTAAGTAAACTAAATTGGTGTTCCAGTAATCGATAAAATACCTGTTATGAGGAGAATATACCTTCAAATCTATTTTAATTACAGAACGTGTTTTTATTTCGTCTAGCGTTCATTAACCACACAAACATTAAGAGAAACACGAACGATAGTTGCGGTAAAGCCTGTTGATGGAACGTCGCCCACCTCAACAACATTGAAAACCGTCTACTTCGGAGCGGACCAGTGATCTGTCCTAAGTAGTCGTTCCTATCAGTCTGCACGCGCGCAGAATAGTGACTCCGCAGACGATTCCACTGTGTAGTGTGAATATTATTCTGAACATTATATACGGTACGGTAATTACGATGGTCAGTGCACGTAAGTCTGAAATACAAATTAACTTACAGATACAGAAGTCATGAATATTCTTTTTCGCTAATGTGCAAATTATGGTTATAATTACACCACAAAGCACTGGTTATTTTAGTGATAATGTGTATAAACTAGTTATAATGGTCGTTGCCTGTTTCTTGAGAAAACGTATGGGAAGTACGAAACGAAACTACGCCATCCAAAATTGTAACGATCTTCGGGTAACTCCTATTTATTTCTAAAGAAAAGCATCCTAATCAAAGAATACGCGTAGTGTACAAGCCATTTTTAAAATAGCCTCTGAAAATCGTGCGCCTTTTTAGCATTATAAAATGGCACCTACAATGGTAAATGAAGATTTTTGAGTCTCCAGGACAAGTTTCTTTACGGAATTTTCGTGCTTGTCTTCTTGTCGGTACAGAATTTAGATGAAAGAAATTGTTACATGTATTCAGCCAGTGAAATAATATCTTTTACTCCATCAGTTGGTTTTAGCATGGTGTATAGGTGTACGTCGTAACCATTTTCTACCCGTAACGCCTAGCTTAGGTTATTTGTCGTCTCGCTCGTCCGGTGACAGTGGTCCAGTGCTCCAGCGAGCCACGCCGTGCCGTAACCCGAGTCTGCGGTTAGCTTCCCACATCCAGGGCTCTCGTTACACCCCTCCCTCCCCTCTTTTCTCCGTGCGCACCGTTCCCTGATACCCAAAATTGGTAAACTTAGCGTCATTTGCTTCAGCTCCTTCCTCATTGTCCGAGAATAGAAATTCTCCGCTTTCATGATCACTTATTCAGTCTACATCTTAGAGTATATCGTGGATTAATGTTCAGTTAGCATTATGAGTAGACCACACACACACACACACACACACACACACACACACACAGTTTGTGTGTGTGTGTGTGTGTGTGTGTGTGTGTGTGTGTGTAATGGAATCTATGCTTCCTCCAGGTCTCAGATTTCTGAGCAAATCTTGATACATGCCAGTGAGAGAGTATCACGATGCAACCTCAACACCATAAGTGGCTGAAGAAGTGAGAAGGCAGACGAGGAAAAAACACTAAGATACAGAGAGACCAGGAAGCAACACCGACGACTCCCTGCTCTGCCACTAGTAATAAGGAAACCAACATCATGCAAAAAAAAAAAATTAGTCATAATCATCTAAAAAGTTGGTCATATTAAGATCTCTGTTGTAGAGACTACAGTTTTCCCACTCAGAGATTTAAAATAAATAATATAGATGAATTTATTGTTTCTGCGTGGAATTTTTACTAGACAATCAAATAAAAATCTAAACCAGCCTCTAATATCAAGGATGATAGTTCAGAGTTGTCTCTACTACTAGCGAGAATAATATTTATGACTGAGTGTTATCCGAGTTAAGCTTTATTTTATGTGAATTAACATTAACTGTCAAAAAATCATTGCAGGCTTGTTTTGACTTTACGGTCTTGGTACTGAATGCCAATAATAAATTAAAAATAAAATAAATAGTGCCCTCGAAAATTATTTTGGCCGAGGAGATAGTGATGAGTAAAGTAGAGGTAGATAGGATTTCTGTGTTGTCACATGTCATATCCCGATTTCTCACCAGCAAATATTGGAATAATTGATGCACTTAGAACCAGTTAGACCACTTTCAGATTATATTCGTGTACTATATTTCCTGCAGATTTGAAGCAAATCGCATTTTACAGTATACTTCACTCAAGGTAATAGACGATATCGAATTGCAAGTCTTGTTTGCTATACTGTCAGACTTAGGCAGTGGTACTGGTGGCTCAGGTACATCTTGATCGATCGATGGATTAAGAATTATTTGAAACTACCTGTGCCTGCGTTCCTCGCGCGGAATTTGAGATTTGTGTTGTTAATTCTCCGATAAACTATGAAAGAAATATTGCAGGGAATTCCTCCTTTTTTCTTGGTTCTGTTCCCCAACCTCCGAATTTATACTGTGCGCAACGATATAGTCACGTTTGAGCGCACCAATTGTATCTACTGCCCCTTGATTCTACCAGTAACTGAGAATCTTTGTTGATGATCCACTTCAGAATTGTCCACTTCTATTCTAAAGCTGGGTATCCACTACGCGCGGCAAACCCTCGAACACTGGCTCGCGCGGCGATACCTGGCACCAAGCTGGGTTTCTGTTGACGAGCGCGGCTGCCGCGCGAGCCAACGCAACCCAGCCAGAGTCGCACGGCAAGCAATGCAGGCACAGTCAGATTTCGCGACCATTTTTACTGAGACTTCCGCAAGTAGGAATATGACTGGTGCTACATTCTGTCCTGCAGGCTACCATATGGCTTATATTGTAGACATACATAGCACAAATCGATAAATTACACCGTGGGGATCATTTATAAGTGTTAAATAATAAATACTTTCCGGAACCAGTAATAAGACTTAGCTATTCTTGATCTTTCTCTTCTGTATGATGCCAGAAGCGTAGTCACCTTCATCTTTAAGTCGGAAACGCGTAAGGGGGCATCCGTAAATTCATAAATTACGTGAGGTGAAATAGGGGGAGTAATCTCACCAAGGAGGAGGGAGGATCAACGGAAATCTCACGTGAGATGTTTTAAAATTGGGTAGGACTGTAGAGCTAAAAAAAAGGTCTACAAATGGCGCGAAAGTCGACTTTAGGGGGAGTATTTCGTAGAAAAGTGTCGGTGAGACCTAAAAAAAAAATGTCTCAAAAAGCTGCGAAGACGATCTGTGGGAGGGGGGGGGGTCCGAAAATCCGGAAATACACCTCACGTAATTTATGGATGTCCCCTAAGCCCATTGCTGAACTTACATCCTTCAATGCATCGTCCCTCAGCGTTTTGTTGTGGTAATCTGCACATTTACTATTCTACAAAAAAAAATCGCACCATACAGCTGTATTAGAAATCGACACTTTTCGTTGTTCATGGCAGTAAACCGTCGCTGTGCCGCGCGAGCCACCTCCAAGAAAGACACCGCCGTCCCAACTGCGCGCGAGCCAATTAGTGGGGGGCCTTTGCCGCGCGCCTAGAGACCGACAGAGAATGGCTCGCAGCGCGGCATGTTCGACCGCGCCAATGTTCGAGCTGGCTCGCGTGTCAACAGCGTATCCATTATGCGCGGCTGCCGCGCGAGCCAATGTTCGAGGATTTGCCGCGCGTAGTGGATACGCAGCTTAAGGCTTTGAATCGGTGCTGTCTGGCGTGTGTACGAACAGATTGCTTTACTTGTCTCTGTGTTACGCTCAAAGACTGAAAATGCTCATTTAGCGGGAAAAAAAGACCACAACGCGTTCCGGTTTCTTGAAAACCGTTACATCACGTTATTCGCGTTATGGCACTTAGAAAACACAGCCAGATTGCGTTGTAGCTAACTCAAAAAGGCCACAACGCGAAATCCGCGTCTGATCCAGGTCGCGTTCTCCACACATGACTGCTCTCTCTCTCTCTCTCTCTCTCTCTCTCTCTATATATAATATATATATATGTGAGAGCCCTGTACCGCGATGGGTAAAAAGAATCAAATATATTAAACTCACCCTGGAGCGATTCGTCGTGAACACAAAGAATTAGATACTTTGTGACCGTTTTCAAGAAACCAGAACGCGTTGTGATCATTTTTTTCGCCCTATGAGCGTTTTAGGTCTTTGAGTGTAAGGGCCTTATTACACTAGGCGACTTGGTGGCGCAACCAGCCGCGGCACTGGTGTCTCTGTTGGCGACGCAACCAGGATTCTGGTGGCGCCGCCAGCCAGCCACTCGCACAACCGAGCACTCACTTTGCTGTTATCATCGCATTGTATGCGAATTGTGTAGTTGAATATGTCCAGTGAACTACAGAATGTCACTGTGGAAATGAGTGGAAGTGAAAGTGTAGAGAAGACAAAGGGGTAAAGCAAGAAGAATTTCTCATTTTCGTATCTTTCCCGGTAATATCAACGTTTACTAAGTACAATGATTAAAAGAAAGACGATTTAGACATCCTTAAGTAATTAAAAAACTTGTTGTCGTCTGAATACAGTTTAATTGCGATGGAGCTAACACTCCGGTAGCAATTTGCACATTTACAGCACTCTCTTCACCCTCCTCCTTTCCTCCAATGAGTCCCAATCCAGCTCCTGTATCATATCAGTTACTGACTGGGTCCTGCGATAATTTCCACAAACAAATCTAGCTGCTCTTCTTTGCACACCTTCCAACTCCTGTATTTGATCTCCAAAATGTGGTCCCAAACTACGCCACCATATTCAACAAATGATCTGACCAAAGTTTTGTAACCCAACTCCCTAACTTCTCTGTTACATCCTCTCATCACCCTCTTCAGCAAATGAAGGATTTTGTAACCTTTTTCTACCACCTGCCCAATTGAGTTTATCAAACGTTATGCAAAGAATTTACACTTCATCAAGCAAATCTGACCCCACTCTGTAATCATAATTAACCTTTAGATCTATTTATCTTTGTATCTTATAAGCCGACTCTTCTTGGCATTTATCTTCATTCCATGCTGACCTACCCATTTAGATATTCTATCCAGATCATCCTGCAACTGTTCAGTCTTCACCTGTTTTTATCCTATTGTATACCATTGTATCATTTGCAAAATACCTAGATTCTGACCGTAACACAGTCATTCATTAGAATAATGAACAGCAACTCCCATATTTACTTCCACTTCTCTTGATAATGTATTTCCTACTCTAAACCTTTGCTTTCTGACTTTTAAGAATTCCTGTGCCCAGCAAGTAACTTTTTCATTCAATTCAACACATTTCAGTTTATTTAAAACCATTTTATGGCTCACTCTGTCAAATGTCTTAGAAAGATCTAGTGCCACACTATCAACTTGGCCTCCCATTTCAAATTCATTTGAAATATCTTGCATATAGCCCACTATCTGAGATTCAAATGAGTATCCTTGCCTAAAGCTATGTTGTCGATCTGAAAACTAGTTTCGTTCTTCACAGACATTTCTGATATAGTTGCATATCAATCTCTCAATCATTCTGCCCATCACTGATGACAAACTAATTGGCCAGGAATTTTCACCATATTTTTAACCCTTCCTTTATGAACTGGTACTACTATCGGTCTTTTCCAATCCTTTGGTAAGCAGCAAGTCTCCAAACTCATTTTAAACAAAATTTTAAGGTAAGGTACAATATCCTATCCCACAATCTTTAATAAATCTGTAGTAATATTACCTACACCAGTTACACCAGTTTTAACTTTCTGAGTTACTTCGCAATTTCCTGAAAATTTATTTCAAATTTTGTAGGTTCGTCATTCATTCCCTCCCATCACAGGATGACTGTCCCCAGTTGTCTCACCAAACCTGACACTCAGTATCTCCGCAATTTTAAAATTGTAAAGTAGGAAGGGGCATATGAACAGTAGACTGAACGCGTGGTGGCGAGTCTGGCGGCGCCGCCAGGTGGCCTAGTGTAATAAGCTACGTAAGATACAATGCCCCGCCACGACTCTCGGCCACCAGTGGTTGCCCGCCTGGTCGCCGGGCAGGGCAGCCAGCCGGCCGCCAGTTTCTGGCGGCGCCACTGGCTGCCCTAGTGTAATAAGCTCCATAAGACCCTGTGCCCAGCGACGAGCAGAGCCACCAGTGGCCCGGCTGGTGGCGCCGCCAAGTCGCCTAGTGTAATAAGGCCCTAACATATTATATAAACTGTGATACACGCTCTACAATTTCAAGCACAGCTGCTTTTGGTAGTTGTGTTGTGCTCACTGTTTTGTACATTTCGGAGGGACCAAAAAAAATATATATATATTTTTAGGAAAACTTCCTTAGGGGTTTGTTGAGCAACGGGGATTGATATGCATGTAGGAACTTAAGTTATCGTCATATTTATATGGAATCTTTCTGCTTGTTGCAATACTTTTTATATTTGTGTGTAGGTGAGAGCAGTTCTTTTTTCATTTAGGATTGCCTTTAATTTCTTTTAATATGCGCATAGCTTAACACACAATTAGCGTAGTTGGTCTAATTGTTTTATATGGACGTAGTTTAGTGTTTAATCTCTAGCAATGCTAGAAATGCTTTAGCTATGCATAATCGGAAAAAATATTCGTTATAATACCTAGTGTGTTAGACGCATCGGTTATGTGGTAGCTGAATAAACGCTTGATGTCCAGCATAACACACAAATATTTGTTTCTCTTTTCACGAAATTCCGTGTCCTACTAGCTCTAGATAACTGATTTTTCCTTTGCTAAAAAAGACAGCAACTTTTTCTGGCATTTATGCATACCTCGTTAATTCGTATATACCATTTATGTATTTATGCAGTTGTAGCTGGAATCTGTTTTCCAATGGATTGCATTGTCGTTGTCTACACGTGATAATCGGCAAATTGGCCAGCGAATTGTCGTAATACTCTCACGCATCACTCGTGGTTAGCATTTCGACTGCGAGAAAGCTCCGACAGACAATATTAAATGGATTGCTGCAAGTATGAGCAAAATCGGCTCATAAATGTAGAAATTAGACTTCGGCGACAAAACTATCCGAACGAAAAATAACTAAAAACATTGTCGCCTCTATAACATCTAGCCTCAACAGGCCCAGTGGTTTGTCGGTGGATTGTATGTATAAAGTTCGCTGCTGATGTTATATACGAGCTGTGTTGTGTGGGAGCGACGACCGAGGCGCGTGGCGGTTGCTGCTCCAAGGCCGTCCAGGTAGGGCAGGGGAAGTGTTGTCGCTACCGTAGGCAGTCGCACGATGTATTACCTACTGCAACGGAGACAATGTACGTTACGACGGTGATGATCAGGTAGAAATTGCAAACACATAAAAATCAAGGTTTTAATAACGCAAATAAATTTGTTTGATATTGAGCTAAGCTGTAGCTAAATCGCACATTGACCCGCAGAATCAACACCAGATCTTTCAGTATCAAGAAAAATGTAACGGAGCTAAATAAATCTAGTCATGGACATCCAGTACGCCTTAATTTTTGCCAATAAAACAGCATACATTAGCAGATGGCAACATGCTGTTCCTTTGTGAGATCGTCCTTAATGTTATCCGTTGTTAAAAAAGTAACTAGATTAAAATTCGAATGAATATGTCTAAAACTTGACACTCAAGTGTTATTTACAATGTATTAATCCACCGAGCAATTAAATTGGAGCTTAATCATTGGCGGTTGGTTTCGAATCTCGTTCCAGCTCATCCATCTACGTTTTATAGGATTCAAGACTAAGTGTACAATCTATTATAGGTGGGTTAGTATTTTACTTACTGAGCAGTGGCTGAAAAATATTGTGACACTTTTTTTTAAATCCTTTGTAGTTTTCCTGGGTCTCCCATTCTGTCTTGGCTTCTCGAAATCCTTCCCGTTTCTTGTCAAAGAGCCTCTGACCTCGATGTCAAGTAACCGTAAAGCCATAACAGTAAGAAAGTTGACATCAGGCACTGAACAAATTTTCTCCAACCAGTGAAACTTTTCACCAAGAATTTTTAAGCACACTAGTATTAATCTCCGTTACGTACGTACTTCTCCCACTTTTTCTGTTGTGAATACATGAAGTATAACTGACCGAAATAGTCTTTAATTATGCATCTACTCTGGAGTTTTCAATAAGATCTTTTCACAAATCAAAGCGCGATTTGAAATGCATCAGCGTTCAACACTTAGACATTGTTTAAGAATTGGTTTCTACTCGGCTTCACTGGGTTAATTTTTTCTAAGATTTCATTTCTTAAAAATTATTTTCTACATTTTATAAAGTAGGTATTTCGCGAAATCCGATCCAAAGTTTGCGTGTCTTTTAAATATGGCGCGAGTTAACTTTAGTTTGTAGAGTGCCTTCACATAAAGAAGTTTGCACCTTTACTTGAAGTGGTATTTACTTACTATTTATCGAAGTGATTGAACGAGAGGTTCATGTTTTTTGAGGCAGTAAGCAAGTCGTTTGTAGCCCTACTCATGCACTGAAACAGCAATAAGAACTTGTCACCAAAAACACTCGCGAAACGAAAAGGCCGAAAAGGGATCCGTAAAAGCTGAGAGTTGGGCGAAAACCATTAGGTTTCAGAGACATTTCTGATTAAGACGCTAGTGTCTGCACTGTGCTTTTCCTTTGAAATCCAGATTGTACATTTTCCAATTTGCTGTGCGATTGAAGTAACTAACGTTTGATCTTGAACTATGTATATGAGAGTCTTTGAAACGTTGGAAACAGCCTTCTTCAATAAGAATAAAAGTAGTTTTGGTAAAAGTTTGATTCTAATATTTTGAAATGTTTTGGGACTTTATTATATACTAGCAGAGTTCACGGCAGTGCCCGGTTTAGTTGGCCTTACCCTTACGCTATTTTTATTCGCCCAACATGTGTACCAAATTTAATAAAATTCACGCCATACATTTCCTGAATTGAAGCAAACCTAGATTTACTCGCTCCCTACCAAGAAAGGGCCTTGTCGAAGCTGATTTACTCGTGCACTACTTTTATTCGTCCCAAAAGCTTAATGTGTACCAAGCTGCACTAATTTTGTACCAGCCATTTCCGTGCAAAGGTTTCGGAATGGGGGTGGGTTGGATGCTTTGATGCGGAATGTCAGTTTTCATTTTGGTCCAGGATACATTTCATCCTAATTACAACATCTGCTAAGGTACGCGCATTACATATACCTCATACATAAAAATGTACCTGGAATGTCTCTTGTTCATTTTGGCGTCACGCAGAAAATAGATTTTGAATCGATATTCAGAATTTTAAAGCTTGGATCAAAGTTGAAATTTAACACATGTCTTAAGGTTATCACAAGTTTATTTTAGAAATAATCTAGGATTACTTGCAAACTGCTGAAACGATTTTGACTGCGTTGCCTCATCTGGCGCTGGAACTCAAAATAAAAATCTGTTCCCTACTTGTACAGTTGAATATCAAGTATTCAAAATTATTTTCCAAAATTGAATTTATTAATTTAATTGCAATGGAGCTCCGGTGGCAATTTCCTTACACAACCATCTTCCCCCTATCCTGCACCCACCTACATTTGCCCTCTACAAATTTTAACTTTAAATTATTTTAACGTTTTCGGTAAGTTATTCATCATTTCCCTTGGTAACTCATTCCAATCCCTGACACCCTTACCTAAAAAAGTAAATCTTCCCACACCCTTGTGCCTGAAATCGAGTGCCAGATTGTGGTCATGGTCATCTTTTCCCTTTCCTGAACTACTTTTCATACCTACTGCAATATTTTTCCATGCCTCATCGCCAGTATATGCCCTGTACACTCCCATGACCCTCCTCATCCTCCTCCTGTCTTGCAATGAATCTCATTCCAGCTCCTTTATCATATTTGTCACCGATTGCATTCTGCGATAATTTCCAGAAACAAATCTAGCAGCCCTTCTTTGCACCTTCTCCAACTCCTGTATTCAGTGGCGTAGCTAGGTCAAGGGACCCGGTGCAAAAAATTTATTTTGGGCCCTCAGGCCAGACGGGCGACCTTTTTTTTGCTTTGTGTGCTGGTAGGGGCCCCCTGAACTGAGGATGGGGGCCCTTGAATTGTTCTTTAGGGGCCCCTGAGCAGTGGTTGCCCCCCCCCCCCTGAGCAGCGAGAGCCCTTAGTGAGGGGCTCCTGTGTTCTCAGGGGCCCCTTAGACGACGGTAGAGGTAAAAAAAAAGGTCGCCAGTTTGCCGTGAAGGCTCCTGGGGCCTCTAAACTGCGCTTGAGGGCCCCTAGAGGTGCGCTTGAGGGCCCCTAGAGGTGCGCTTGAGGGCCCCTAGAGGTGCGCTTGAGGGCCCCTAGAGGTGCGCTTGAGGGCCCCTAGAGGTGCGCTTGAGGGCCCCTAGAGGTGCGCTTGAGGGCCCCTAGAGGTGCGCTTGAGGGCTCCTAGAGGTGCGCTTGGGGGCCCCTTGAGGTATGCTTGGGGCCCCCTGAGTTATGCTTGGGGGCCCCCTGAGTTATGCTTGGGCCCCCTGAGGTATGCTTGGGGCCCCCCTGAGGTATGCTTGGGGCCCCCCTGAGGTATGCTTGGGGCCCCCCTGAGGTATGCTTGGGCCCCCCTGAGGTATGCTTGGGGGCCCCCTGAGCGTGAGGGCCCCGGTGCACTGCACCGCCTAGCCCCATAGTAGCTACGCCCCTGCCTGTATTTGATACTCAAAATATGGGTCCCATACTACACTACCAATGGTCTGACAAAGTTTTGTAGCCCAATTCCTTTACTTCTCTCGTGCATCCCCTCATCACTCTCTCCAACAAGTGCAGAACTTTGAAACCTTTTCCTACCACCTGTCCAATGTGTCCTGACCAGTTAAGCTTGTTATCAAACGTAATGCCAAGATATTTACATTTGAAGTCTTCAGCAAGCAATTCTTTCCACACCTTATATTCATAATTAACCTTTTGTTTTTTATTTGTGTATCTAATTAGCTGACTCTTCTTTGCATTTATCTTCATCCGATGTTTACCAACCCAACTAGATATCCTGTCCAGATCACCCTGCAACTGTTTAGTCCCCTATCGTATTGATTCTTTTAATACAGCATTATGTCATCTGCAAACTATTTAATTTCAGATAGTAAACAATCAACACAATTATTCATTATTGATACGAAAGGCCCATTTTCATGTAAAAAGCAGTTGTTATGCTGCTTGAAGGTAGCTTCGTTGCCTGAGATAACTTCGACGGCAACGATGTTCTCTGGCGTTATTTCGTAATTATTAGTTTTCCTCTTTGCGTAATTTCCTCTTCACATTCAGTACGGCAATCTGTGCTGTTTAATAAATGCATAACCTAATTTTAAGGTAAGAATCGGAAGATGCGATAAAACGGCTATTAATTTTTTACGAAGTATGACGTATGCAACATCCAGTTGGTGTTTTACTCTATACCAAGCCTGCCAAATACAGTGGCCCGCCAACAGCAGCGGTCCAGAATATACGAGCTCAAAAACCTCTGCAAAGGTCTCATTGACTTTTTTTAGTTTATAAGTGTTACTTATATCTTTGTTTTATTTAAATAACTATTTGTAAGTATAGGCAAGTAGTATGTGTCCCGCAGGCTATCATAGAATCGAAATCGTGACCAATCTTCAACATTGTTTTGGAAGCTTTGCTCTAATACTTCAGAATTTAATTTACTGTTCTGACTCTATGTAGCATTGAAGCATAAGACATAACCAAACGATTCAATTCAGATTCTAAGCTTTAAAACGGTAAAAACCCCATCGAAATCTGCTTACTACTTTTTGTTTTTTTGAACAAATATATACGGGTTTCATTTTATAGGTATAGAAGATAAACGTGAATGTTTTTCATCCACAACTCTTGCATTAGATTTTATTAGCAACCCGTTCGATATTCATATCAGATATACATACATCATTTGTAGTGTAAACTTTAATATTTTAACAGATCCTCAGACCTTAGAGCCATTAAATTAGTTTATATCATTTTAAGGATTATGAACGTCAACTTAAGATCACGTTTGTACGTTTGGCTTAGCACTTGAGTGTCAGTGCTTTTGAGTTTGTTAAGAGGCTCTTATTATTTACCACCCAATAAGACTGTTAATTTCAGCGCAGTCCGTATATCTGATTAAAAGCAAAAGGTCGTAATGAAATGATTGGGTAAAATTAATAGCTATGTTAAAAGTTATATAGTATATATTGATTTCACCTAATATCTCCGTTCGTCATACGAAAAACGCAGCAAATGTTATATTGATACATTTTTGTTAGACTTCTGTGCATGATAGAGCTGTAAAAGTAAAACGAGAAATTCTGTACCCATATGTATTCGTTACTAAACCAATCAATACCCCTTATTTTCGAATCGTTACTCGTTATTTTCGAATCGTTACTCGTTATTTTCGAATCGTTACTCGTTATTTTCGAATCGTTACTCGTTATTTTCGAATCGTTACTCGTTATTTTCGGTACAATCGAAGAAATAGCGTGAAGCACTGTATCGAGTCGCGCCGCGTACGGGTTAACTTCGTTACTATCGTTACTATACTGCTAGATAGATGCACTAATTTATTCCGACTGTAAGGCAGACTCGTTGTTTGCCCCAGTACGCAGTTCCTTCTCCATCGCTTCCCCTGCTTATGACGCGCAGCTTATTTATCATAGCGTTTATTCCCGAGGAATACTTGATGTACAACGAGCTGCATCTTTTTTTCTTTCATAGTTTGTTTGCTTCAGATTTTGGCCTTTAGTCAAGATTGTAGTGCTATTTAGCCCTTGTTTTGGAGTGATTTACAACTAAACACCTGTACTAATTTTGTTTCAAATAGTAATATATACTTCACACTCACCATGGTTCTTTTCCTTCGTTTGTAAATATTGGGGGCGCTATTGATTCACATTTCTAGACCGCATGCTGTCGCGCCATAACTGTGCTGTGACTGAAAATTCAAGTCGAGCAATTTTGCTACCGTTATTTATGCGAAGCCAGAACGGGGAATCAAGATACTCAAGTGCCAAAATAAATCCTTATCGTCTACAAATATGGACGTTATCGCGTGCAAGATGTAAGTCCTTTACGTGGACACGCTGTAGACTTGGGCGCCGATAAATATTTAATAAATTTGCCAGTCTGTTTCCTCGCCAGACGCAATTTGGGCAATTTAAGTTTTCTGGACAATAGGTGTTGACTACGGTTCTGACATATTTTTTATCTCAAGCTATACAAATTTTCCTATTGACAACATTTGGCGATGCTAAAGTTAAAACATCATTCCACTTCTTCGTACTGTACTCTTGTTGTGTCCTGGCCACCTCTTAATATTTCCAGTCAAAAACAACTCAAAACAATTTTACAATCCATGTAGTCAATTTGAAGTCTTTTATTAGCTGCTCCTTGTTTTTTCCGTCCCTAATATAATTTATTACTTGTCTTATGCTAGCTAATTACAAAATCGGCTGCTTTGATCCATACCTTGACTGTTTGATATCTGCCGCTGTTCTACCTCCACATTTCTTTCACAGAGGACTTACAGTCTTTATCAAAGATTCGAGAGTAACAATTTCTTCACCTGTCACGCTGCTTGTTATTTTCCTTAAATATTTTCTTTTTTCCATTCTGTCATCATCAGTATCTTATCTTCTGCTATGTTAGTTGCCAGTTCTCTGCTTCATCGCGTTGTAAAGGATAGTGAGACGTAAGGTTTGGTCCTGGTTTGGAGGACTCCAATTCGACTCTCCGTCCGATCGTCCACTTTACGGTTTTCCGTGGTTTCCCGAAACAGCTCTGCAGGGGACGTTTCATCAAAAGGTCATGGCCCACTCACTCATGGATTTGTCATCTTTCGTTATTCCTCCTCTTATCGATGAACGTAAAGGCCTATTTCACGACTTTCTTTTAATAATATTTTAACAACTTTTGTGTAGCAGCACTAATAATACGAATAGTTTCAATAAAAAGATGGCTACCTTCTTTTTTTGTGCTTATTAGTGTGATTCACGAATTTCAGAGATGCCAAGTTTTCGGACCAATTTTTCGTAGTCAGCGCTTGTTTGTCTGCTCTCGTCATCGTCAATGTTTATCTTTTATTTCCTTTTGATTCAATTTCCTTCACACCTTTCATTAATTCTGCCTTTAAAGATTGAGGGTACTTCAATTTCATGTATAGTTTCTTCTAGTTAAATCGTCAGTTAAGAATTTGTTTCGTCTTAAGTCTTAATTTATGTCGTTGTGTGCTCCGGAAGGTACTGTGCAGTTCATAAATTCTGTTTCTGATTTTTTTTTATGTTAATTTTTTTTTTTTTTAAAAAAAAGCTGTAAACTAGCGTTTATCTTTCTGTCTCCCATTTGCGTTTTTATATGCCAATTTTCTTTTACGATGACTAAAAATTGTGTTCTGTATTGCTAGTTCACACTTTTTGTAAATTTCTTAATATACGATGATAGCTGCAAGTGCCTAATCTGACGCTTATATTATAGTTTATCTGTAAACTCTATTTTTTTTTACTTTCCGCATTACTTACGTACTGTGTTCGTCTATCCCCCCCCCCCCTAATTATTAAGTGGGCGATCCTCACCTATAGATTCGACTGAGCAACTTCTAGATTAATTGTAATGTAAATTTCTCCTTAAACCCTAAGGAATATTCAATGCAGTGATTTGTAAAATCTCGTGCAATTTCACGCTACTTATCATTTCTTAATATTCAGCCTCTGTGGGCCATTACCACTTCCACGGTAAGAGGGCGCCTTGGAGTCTGTCTACTTATTAGGAGGTTATTGCGAATCTGCGCGTAACGGGATTTGTTCAGTCACTCTTGCTGCTTCTGCCCCTAAAACGCGAGGTAAAAAATGACTATTGTTGTTAACTACTGTGTTTCGGTTAGTTTGAACATACCAATAACAGGTCAAGAAACAACTGTCCACACCGCTTTCACTCTTAGGTTCTTCATTATCATCTGTACTCACTGTGGGTGGCGGAAAATGCTTCGCACCAAAATTTTCTGTCTCAGCACTGAAGAAGAAATGCCTCCGTACGTATCAGTATGCGCATGTTCCACCATTGCGTTGGTGGAAGAAATATTTCACTGCAGCTCTTTCCTACACTTTTTATCCTCAGTTCTGCAGTAGTGTACACTTCCTCAAATACGATACTAAATTCCGATCGTTATGGATTTTGCAATAAACATTTTCGTCTTAAGAGTGTAACTAAGGCTGAAGTAAATTCCTTGAAACATTGACCTAGGCCATTACAATTAAAAAGGTGATTGATTGTACTCTAAAAGGGACGCACATACTGCAGTTATTAATCAGTGAAAGTACATTTTTCGCATCTGCATATGAAGAAAAACGTTTAAGTACACTGAAGAGCCAAAGAAACTAGTATAGGCATGCGTATGCAAACACAGATATAAACACTCTGCGTACGGCGCTGCGGTCGGCAACGCCTATATAAGACAACAGGTGTCTGGCGCAGGCGTAGATCGGTTACTGCTGCTACAATAATTGCAGATTATCACGATTTAAGTGAGTTTGAATGTGGTGTTATAGTCGGCGCACGAGAGATGGGACACAGCATCTCCGAGGTTGGGATGAGGTGGGGATTTTCCCGTACGACCATTTCAGGAGTGCACCATGAATATCGGGAATCCGATAAAACATCACATCTCCGACATCGCTGCGGCCGGAAAAAGATCATTCAAGAACGGGACCAACGACGACTGAAGAGAATCGTTCAACGTGACAGAAGTGCAACCCTTCCACAAATGGCTGCGGATTTCAATGCTGGGCCAAAAGTAAGTGTCAGCATGCGAACCATTCAACGAAACTTCATCGATATGGGCTTTCGGAGCCGAAGGCCCATTTGTATACCCTTACTGAGTGCACGACACAAAGCTTAACGCCTCGCCTGGGCCCATCAACACCGACATTGGACTGTTGATAATTGGAAACATGTTGCCTGGACTGACGAGTCTCGTTTCAGATTGTATCGAGCGGATGGACGTGTACGGGTATGGAGACAACCTCATGAATTCGTGGACCCTACATGTCAGCAGGGAACTGTTCAAGCTGGTGGAGGCTCTGTAACGGTTTGGGGCTTGTGCAGTTGGAGTGACATGGGACCTCTGATACGTCTAGATACGACTCTGACAGGTGACACGTACCTGGCCGATCACCTGCATCCATTCATGTTCTTTGTGCATTCCGACGGACTTGGGCAATTTCAACAGGACAATGCGACACCCCACACGTCCAGAATTGCTACAGAGTGGCTCCAGGAACACTTTTCTGAGTTTAAACACCTCCGCTGGCCACCAAACTCCCCAAACATGAACATTATTGAGCATATCTGGGATGCCTTGCAACGTTCCGATCAGAAGAGATCTGCACTACTTCGTGCTCTTACGGATTTATGGACAGCCCCGCAGGATGCATGGTGTCAATTCCCTCGAGCACTGCTTCAGACATTAGTCGAGTCCATACCACGTCGTGTTGTGGCACTTCTGCGTGTTCGCTGGGGCTCTACATATTAGGCAGGTATACCAGTTTATTTGGATCTTCGGTGTATATATACACTTCATTCAGTTAGTGGGGATACCGATGAGCTGACTGAACGGTAAGGATTATGAATGTGGAACATCATTTGGTTTTGACACAATAACATTATAGGATCTATGACGCCTTCTACCTAACGCAGCAGGCTCTTTGCTTTTCGATTACTACTTGTAAACCTTTTTATTGCTTTGCGTATTAGAACCTGCGTTATGCATTTTGTTTGCAGGCTGCGTAGAGGAACGTGTTCATTTGCTGACTGACGGCAGCGCATCAGCCATCATTGTAACCAATTTATTTGGTTTTAAAACTATCATGCCCTAATAAAAGAGCGGGCTCATGGTTCGAAACATTGCTGCCTATGAAATACCTGCTATCATTGTCAGTGCGAGACTCGATTCTTAAGAAATGTCAGTTGCCTTTACTACATGTTAACAAGCTGGCACTTGATTTCAGATTCAAGGGTGTGGGGATATTTTCTTTCGTAGGTAAAGCGGTCAGGGAGAGTAAGCTTCCGCCAGAAATGAAGATTAATTTACCGAAAACGCTGAAAGAACTTAAACTTGAAATTTGTAGAGGGCAAAAGCAGGCGGGTACAGTAAACGAAAAAAATTGGTATGTAGGTAAATTTGCCATTAGAGGGTGCGCTCCAACGCAATTAAAATAAAACTGATCGTGGTGGGTGAGCGTTAACGCCCTGCCCTCGCATTTGGGAGGACGCAAGTTCGAATCCATGTTCGTCCATCCATATTTGGATTTTCCATAATTTCCCCAAATTGCTCCCGGCGAATGCCTCAATGGTTCCTTCAAAAGACCATGACCGAATTCCTTTCCCTCCGTTGCCCCCAGTCCTTTTCCACCTCTGATGACCTCGACGTCGACAAGGAGTAAAACCACAAGGGGGAAGAAATAAATCTCTTCCTTCAGTTTTTTTTTTCAAAGATTGCAGTTTGCAAGTGGACAATTTTTTTTTTTTTTAACCATCTCTTTGGCTAATGTTGAGCCAGCTACTGCATCCACGGGTTCATAAACTTTATCTAGAACGACCTTCACTTGGCCGTGTCTCATAAAAGCGTTTTCAGCGCCTTTCGTCTAGACTGCGGTTTTTAGGGTGTGTCCCGTTTCCTCGGCGCACACTTGAATCCCTCCTCTAATGACGTGGCCGTTGCCCCAACTTGCAGGAGGCTGGCATTAGATTTTTCCTTTTCCACTGTGGTGAAATGGTAGCTGTACATTTCTTAGAAAATAAAGTGGAGACAAAAATTGCGCCTTTGTTTTCGCGTTTATGACCAAGGCGAGGCCAGATCCATAACATTTCTATAAAAATAACATTTTGGGGATGCTAAGGTTGATGTCTTAATGTAGCCAAACAAAGCCATTGATATAAATTTCGTCTTTACTATCCGCGAATGAACGAAGCTGCTTTTTTTTTCATCTTTGTCCAATTATTTATCGTAGCAGTTCTTATGAAGACTGTATGATGTCAACTTGTTCTTCAAACTTTAGTATAACCCAACTATTTTCAGTATGTCTTGTGGTTTTTTGTTTTTGTTTGGCACACGTAATTATTCACGTTTGACCGAACAGATTTTCGTCTGCTGGGATGAGTAAATGAACTTGGCCCCTTGTGACTCGAGGACCTAGTTTTTGTCGGCGCCAGGTGCGAGCCGTGGGGAAGCGAAGCAGGTGTCCAGCAGCCAGTCTTTTGTCTTTCCTCCAATCCGGACCGGCTTGTGTAGCACCTGCTCTTCTCCGTGAGAGCCAGTTTCTTCCTTTCTTCTTAACTGCAGCTACGATCTGAACGCATAAGAAAACAGATGATTGCTATGGAAATATTAATCTGTCTAAAGGAGTTGCAAATGTGATCATTGTGTTCATTACTGTGTCGTGTATTACTTCCTGAAAATGAATGATACTTTAATGCACGTTAAATGTTATATATATATTAAAAGGCCTTCGACCGCTGTACCGAACGTAGTGGTGTAACGGATAGCGTTCTGGCCTCGCATTCGGGAGGACATCGGTTCGAATCCCCGTCCGGGCATCCAGATTTGGGTTTTCCATGGTTTCCCAAATCACTCCAGGCAAATGCCGGGATGCTTCTTTAAAAAAGGCCATGGGCGAATTCCTTCTCATTCCCTGCCCCCATCCTTTCCCGTCTCTAAAGACCTCGCTGTTGAGAGACGTAAAGCAGTTAAAAAAATCGACCGCTGTGACCATTTTGCTAGATCAAATTTATATTTTTCTATCTATTGTATCAGGGTTTGCTCGAGGAATTGTGGGACACTGTAGTGAGGACACCCAGCACTTAATTAAAACCACCGATGCCCAAGGCCGGACTCGATCCGGTGAACCCGACAATGCGAGGCGAGCGGACTAGCCACTACACTTACAGGGTCAGACTGAAAGCTTATGTGCACACCAGTCATATTTGTGAAAAGGACTAGAGCAGTCTACCGTACAACCGTGGACGAAGCACGACGTGACTAAAACACCCGAGTCGATTGTACTCGTATCTTAACAGCTCGTATCCAGAAAGAACTGTGGGTTTGTCTGATTGGTAGCGGTAGGAACTGCGGATCGCTGCTGTTAATTGTGTAATTTGACTTCTTAGACCTGTGACCAGAGCTCTCAGCTCCTCTTATTGTACTCTGCGACAATGGGTGTTGCCCCAGTGTAGTCTATCTTGGGTGCATAATTTCCGGCCGGTATAAATACATCTCGATCGTTTCCCCTGCTATGACCTGGAGTTAATTTCGAAAAGATCTGATGGGTCGTTGTTTCAAGAATGATACATTACTAATTCTTTATTTAAAAATAGATCGATTATACCCAACGTTTGCTGATCTAAATTGCTCACCGGTAACTCAAATCGAAAAAAAGTGCTCCCAATGGCACTAAAAGCGATTTCGTTGACACCGCTAGTTTCCGACAAATTGTAATCTTTACATGTCGTTTGCTGTGAACGTGTAAAACAAATGTTGTCGCTTAGATTACCGAAGGCAACTTCTGGATTATCATAAAAATAATGGTTTCTCAGAGATAAATAATTGGCAAATCGGCACAAGTAAGTGTAAGGTTTAATTAAAGTTTTCGGCCTTCGGTTAGATTTATTTCTTCTATTTTTTGCGTTTATGTTCTTCCAGTTCTGTTCGATTAGACCAGGGGTCCCCAAAGTGGTCGATACCGACCCCTTGGGGTCGATAAGAGATCTCCCGGGGTCGATTAATACAGAGGGGTCGAAAGGGGGTTGATTAATACTAAAGAGAATAAATTAAACTGTACAGGAAAAAATAGGAATGTTCTACTAAAAATCAGGCCAATAAATAAAAGTAAATCTCATGCGAAGTCGTGTGAAATAAATGATGAAACTTTCAACCTTTGCTCACTGAGATAAGGTGGTTGTCAAGAGGTGATAGTTTCAGAGGCTCATCCGAAGAATGCCTTAGGAAGGTGGATCCATCGTTATGCGACAAGTTAAAACAGTACAACAACCATCTGCTCTTTTTGGCAGGTCTTTATTCGAAATGTATTCCATCTATCCATAGTTTTGTTCCTATTTTTTGAGATTATAATAATAGTGGAAAGTATTTCGTTGAGTCGTTATGCAGTCCTCATTACTTATTATTATAAAAACAGTAACTTACAAAATGACAATCCGGTTTTCATGTAATGTGTGATAGTAATCAGTTTATAATCTAAAATATATGGGTAAACTGACTAGATGGCCCAGTGAAACTTCCTAGTTACAGTATTATTAATGTATTTAATAACTCACTAGCTGAAAAGTGAATGGAGATTAGTATTAATAACATACTGCCAGTCGCAAGTTGGAACAACAAATATTAATATCGAACAAATGTGCCGCTACGCAAAAGTTTGTGTAGTGCCAAGGCATTATGAACATAATTGATCAGTAACGAAATCGACTTATGATTTTTCAGGAGCAAGTTTTAAACGAAATTTGTGTTGTTAAAGTTTGTCGACAACTTGCGCTAATAACGATAGTTTTTTTGAAACAGAAAAATTAAATCTAATCGAAATCGTAAATGGCTCTAATGGAAATCGTAAATGGTCAGTTACCAGACACCACGGCGCACAATCAGTGTTAAACTACTAATTAGCTTTTGAGATACGACTTGCGAAGATGAAATCTCTGAGGTACATAATCTTTCGACTTTTTTTTTTTTTTTTTTCCTTAGCTTGCTTACAAAGATTCATCCGAGAAACGTAAGCAGTTTGGGAGCCTGCTTGATTTGCAAACTTAATCTGTATTTATTACAATTTTTATATTTAAGCTGCTCAGGTTGTGCTGTAAAGTATGGTATGTAATTCCACCAGCCTATTAACATTTTGAATAGAATTGCGATGGAGTGCTTCCTCCGTTGGAAACTTTCCTAGTCATCTAATTAACCCTTTATTTTTTAATTATCTTATATAGTACTTTAAGTGTTGAATTCCTCCTTCCATGTACGAATATGAACCTTAAATCCCTTCAGTGTTTTTGGCAAATTATATATTACTTTCCTTGGTATTAACTACAACCCCTAACACACTTGTCCACAACCGAAAATTTCTCCGCTCTCTTATGTATGAAATTTAGTGCCATTTTTTCCTTTTCATGCACTACTCCAAATTCTCTGACCAATATCCCTGCAAGCCCCGTCAGCAATATACGCCATGTACACTTTTCACCGTCCTCCTGTCTACCAATGACTCCCAATCCAGCTCCTTTATTATATCAGTTACTGCGTGGGTTCTGCAGTAATTCCACAAACAAATCTAGCTGATCTCCTTTGCACGACTCCAACTCCTATTAGATAGCCAAAACGTGGGTTCTAAATTACGCCGCCATATTCAAGCAATGATCTGACCAGAGCCAGAGTTTTGTAACCTCACTTGTCTGGTACATCCTATCATCACTTCTACAGTTTTTCTAGAAGTTACAGGTTTGGCATGATTTATTACAGACGTTTTCGCTTTCACTTTAACTATTTCTTGGAAGAAAAAACTAATCATTCAGGATTTAAATGTTACACTACTAGAAACACACGAAATTTAGACGTTAGATTAGAATTTGAAATAGAATATTTTGTCGAAATAATAATTGTTTTAAAACTTGTTTGTTTCAACTCTGAACTGCTGAAACTAACGCCATGTTTGCCAGAGCGGCACTGTGATGAAAGAGAATTTACGTTAATGGGATTCGGCCCAGAGCTTCGCTTCCAACCTGTACAGCCAGTAACTAGTATACAAGCATGAGTTTGGTTCAGCAATCAAGCCAATAGCGACGGTAATATCTTGAGCTGTGGATGAAAAAGTATTTTGTATCATCACAAGTAAGTCACTTGGTCCATAGAAAAAAAATTAACTTGAACAGGTTTATAATAAATTTACAGAGTCGAAGATTCGACAGCCGAACTTCTTGGCTGCTGGTTTCGGCAAAAGGTGCAGGGTATACTACTGGACACAGGATAAATTACCGCAGCGAAAGAGAGGCCATCACAACGCTCTAAAACCAGTGCTTACAATGACAATTTCATGATAATAATGGGTAACAAGAACAGTCTGCTGAGAAACTCGTGTGAAGGATAAGTTTGATGAACACCGTAGTTTAGTGATGAGTGATGGAACCAATTAACTCTCTGTAAAGAGTAGGCCCCGATGAATTGACTCCTATATGAAACAAACTTAGCTTAATTAGCATGGAACGTGTGGAAAGACAAGACTCGATGGGTCTAGCTATCCTTGGGATTGATTCAATTCTGTGAATCTGAAATCATAGTCAAGAAGACAGATGGACCAAATGCAGGACTAATACTCAATATGTCGGACCAAAATTCATCTTGCTTTCACAGAAGTTTATGCTATTGTATGGTACATTAGGTTCCACAATTTCGTAAATATTGACATTTACCTGCATTTAATGTTATGAACATACTATAAAATAGGGTTTACTTGTTATTTGGGTACCAGGAATGTTTGGTTCATTATTTGGAAGCTGTGTTTGTTAACTCTGTGATACTCGAGTTTGTGCTCGTTATATCTCTGCCAGCTGACCTGAAGGTGAGAGTGATCCGGCGCAGTTTGTTAAAATGTAACGCGTCGGGAACCACGCGTCTTAACAGCGACACGTGATGCGCTCAAGATTGTAACAGCACACGACGTTATTTTTACCTGTCAAGCAACTTATGCTGGATAGAAAATTTGGCTATGCTCGGCGTCTAGCTCCTCTAGTATTTTAAGTCCAAAACTATTGTAATGTATGTAATTTCTTTTTTTCATTTTTTTTCAGGTGAGTCGAAACGAGGGCTGCTTAGTAGATGGCATAGAGGTGAGTTTAAACACACGTTAGATGCAGAGCGGAACAAACATTTTTATGTATTATTAGACATATTACTAAACCTTTTAGTTGTATGCTGATTAGATGTGTATACTATGTTCTAGCGGACCTTAAGTTTTATTCTTCTTCGTATATGAAAGCCGATTACCTCGAGGAGTGTTCACCCCTACCGTCTGGGAAGATGAAGTGGAATAGTTTCCACCCACAGTGGGACAATGTTCGCAGGTGTTGTTAGAGTGGATGCATGTTATACTGCGTGTGTTCAGTGTAGGGTGTTTATGTTGTGGGTGGGAGACGTTGAAACCCGGTGGCGGCGCATTTAGGTCTATTCTTCCCATCAGATACCAAGGGGGCTGCCAGGATGAATCACCCATAATCAATATCAGATGCACTCACTCCATAAGCACTGCGGAGAAGTTTGGGATTGAACCCAGGACTTTGATGCACAATCTAGTGATTTGGAATTGTGGTCCACCACCTCTCCTATCCTGCCGGCCAAGTCCTGATGATGAAAGTAAGATGAATTTTTTTTTTCCAACACAAGTACTCGAACCAGCTACCCTCGCGTTAGCGTCGGACCCCATCACAATGCCGCAGCCAACTGAGTCAACTAGACGCGTACATGGTCTACTGATCTAGTGTTGTAACGCAATGAGTGGTTGTGTTAGCTTTCAGCTTTTTGAAGTGAAAACTTCTATAGGTGGGCTGAATGCTGGGGGTCACCGACATGCTATGACGTGTTATGCGCATTACATGCGCGTTGGACGCTTTTAGGAACACAGTTTTTATCCGATTTTGATGGAACTTTGCCTACATGTACTTTAAAACAAACAGAAAAAAAATTAATGTTTACGTTTGATTTACAAAAACTAAAACCCTCTCCTCCTTTCCCCCCTCACCTTAATTTCTGTCAACGTTGTTCATACAAAGACGCTGCTTTCATCCGATTTTGATAGTACTTAGCACGCATATACTTCGGTCGCGGGCTCAAATCCTGTGGTAAGCAGGATTATATGAGCTACGCCGGGGGTACTGTTAACGCTCTGGCCTCGAATTCGGGAGGACAGCAGTTCGAATCCCCGCCCTGGCATCCAGATTTGGGTTTTCCATGGTTTTCCCAAATCCAGGCGAATGCCGGTATGCTCCGTACAAAATTCCATGGCCGAATTCCTTCCCATTCCTTGTCCCCAGTCCCATCCCACCTCTAATGGCCTCGACGTTGACGAGGCGTAAAAAAAAAAAACACCGTGGTTCTGATTACACGTTAAACTGAATGCCACTAAGGAAAGGCATTGGCCTTCCTGCCTCTGATAATAGCTTGGTAAATCTCCTTCTGGAAAATTCGATCAACCTTCGGGGTGTTTTTAGTTTTTTAGGTGAAATACTTCTTTAGGTGCGTTGGGCGATTTTGGGATGGGTAAAATCCTACGAGTTCACGTCGTCGACATGTTAATGTTAACAGAATATCTGCGACTCGGTGGTTAAGGTGTCTGACGGGGGAACTAAAGGTCCCCGGTTCAAATCCCTGCCTCGGCGGGGATTTTCATACACCTTTAAGCGGACTTTCAACTCTGGCACAGTTTGCTGCGTAATATGAAGTACGTCAGAAAGCTTCCTTAGTTCCGATTCCATGTTAAACTGAAGGTCTCCTGTACCTGGTAGGGCTACCGGGTTAGGTTAAGGTGGCTACGACAGGGGCGGAAAGCGCTGCCAATAGAAACCCTGTCATCAGTTCATTACGATCACAGGGAATTATTATTATTTAGTACATCTGTAGCTATTAGTATGACGTATTGCGCGTATGATATGCATAGTTTTAAGTTTTCACTTCTATCGGCTGTCCCCAATCACTGCCAACTGTTTTAGTGACACTGATACACACTTGAAATGTGGTAACGCTCGGACCTGGCATTCGGGAGGATGTTGGTTCAAATCCCTCCAGCCATTCAGATTTAGATTCGCGTTAGTGGTAGGTTGCTAATGACCACGCTGTCGACGCCACTTATATCTCCAATAACAACAGCGCTAGTGGTGGCGTGATTTTTGGTTGATTTCTCTGAGACACTCAAATGAAAGATATTCAGGTTAAAGTAATAAATTTTTACCCATGCAATTATACGCTACAGCCTCTTACAGGTTCCGAAAGTCTCTGTATCTGCAGCAATTATGTAAGCAAAGTTCAAGGTATCGTCTAGAAATTCTACCTTCTAATAAAGTTACTGCTATCTTTAGCTTTTACGAAACTCGATCGCTTATAAATGAATGTCGCTTTGACGAGATCCACAATTTTCTGAGTCTAGCAGATTATTCCGATATAAATCAAACACAGCGTTAAGGGTTTGTACTTACGCAAATGAATGCAGCCAATAGCCAGGCGCTATGGACTTCGATTACCAGAGAACCTTTGTGATAATTTTGCACTTTCAGACAATTGCATTGGTTTAATGAAAGCTCTTCGCAAACGAACCAGCCAATTGAAGTGTTGCAAAATATAATTCTGATACCCTGACGAACATCGGAGAAAAAAAAAAGGAAAGACTCTATTACAGTGATAACTCTATTACTACTGGAATGAGATAAAACATACAAAAATAGTGAAAATAATTAAATCCAGGATGAGCAAACCGGATTGCAGACGCATCCGCTCTTGCAGTAAAATATAGATTCCAGTTCTATCCGCTCTAATAGATATGTTGTGCCAAATTAGACTAAACGCTTAGTTAAAATTTCCTTAAAGAAGATTGGCAGTAGACGAAGAACAAGATACAATTGAATTGACGTGTGAGAATTTTCAGCACGATCGGCTATCTTCAACTTATTGACTAAATCTACATTTTTCATGGGGAGCATTTGTTAGACTTGTCACATCAGCACTAAGGCTGTGGTCTTAACTGTCATAAGTCTGTTGCCACTTTCATTCGTATTCTTTATGGCTACTGGCCCGTTAGTATTGATAAAACTCGATAGGTTAGGAGAAGATCAGTTGCTACTACGACTTGCTAAATTGTCTTTTTTGTTGTTGATGAATATTTTAAAACTTGTTGTAAACCAAGGATATCAGATTTCACTTTTTATTTTCTACGAAGGCTTGACTATATCAGCTCAGATGTTTTGAAGGCGCAAGAAATTACGAAACTAACCACACATACCGTAGTTTTAATGTCTTCCCTACGGTTGCATCCTTAGTATTGTATCCACATTGCTCTGCTTCTTATTCTGAGGACAGATAATTCTCATTTGGTTTCTGTACAGTTTTCCACTAATTTATGTGACGGCTATTTGTTTTTTTTCTTTTTTGTTTATTTATTCTTAATATACCCAACAATTGAAACGAAATTTATCATTCCGTGACTGTAACTAGCGTATCTTTATTCTTCTGTCCGTTCCATTTCAGGGTGCTCGTACGTTATCATGTTGTAAGTGATTTATAACACTCGTGAAAAAGTCGCGGGCTGACAACCAGTAATACAACGCATCCTTTAAAAGTATGATAGCGTTCTCGCCTCGCATTCGGGAGGACGGCGGTTCGAATCCCCGTCCGGGCATCCAGATTTGGGTTTTCCATGGTTTCCCCAAATCACTCCAGGCAAATGCCGGGATGCTTCCTTCAAAAGGCCATGGCCGAATTCCTTCCCATTCCTTGCCCCCATCCTTGCCCCCCATCCTTTCCCGTCTCTAAAGACCTCGATGTTAAAAAGAGACGTAAAGCAGTTACAAAAAAAAAAAAAAAAAAAAAAAAGTATGAACTGGGTAAGGTACTGGAAAAGTACAAAGGATTTAAAAAGTAAAGGTACAAATAATACTTATGTTTTTTGTTATAGAAAGGCATTAAAAAAAAGGCAAGAATAAATACATTTATGGTGTTTTGGATTTAGAAACAGATTTCCATAGCGTTAGATGCGAAAAAATAGGTCAAAGTTATAAAGAAGTCTGTTTTATCATATTGATATGAAAGAATTAATTAGTTATTATAAGAATCAAATAAGTAATACAAGTAGAGTGTGGGAGAGAGAAACACCAGTTAAAAAGGATGTGAGGTAATATCATCCTCACAAATAATTTAATCGGACATAGAGGAAACAATCAAACAAGGGAGAGAGGAAAAACACGGGCTTGGTGGTAGTCCTTTCAGCAGAGAACATTGAGCAATCACTGAATGGCGTAAACAAAACCAGCGAAGACGAAAGTCATGACGTGTGGTGGAAATAACAATGAAAGTAGACAAAATATAAAATTAGGATTTGATGTAGTGGAAGTAAAAGAACTGGTAAAATTATAACTAAAGGTCGAGGAAAGAAAGGGCTTAGTAGTGGAAGAATAGGAGTAGTAATAGAACATTCTAAATAAACAGAAATGACAAAAGGTTAGAACAGTGAAAGAGCTTTTTACTTCATAGTAGAACACGGCTCAACGAAAAAGAAGCTTGCGCTTTCAGAATATCGAAAAGGTGGAAAATAGATCATTCGAAATGTGGTGATATAGAGAGATTTAAAATTAGCTGGACGGATCAATTACGATATGCACATTTTATAAAAATGATGGATCAGGATAGAAGTTTTTGGAAGTCGCACAGAATGAAGACAGAGGATGGTGTGTACATTTTAAAATAAGTACGATTTCTGAATTTGTTAGTGGAGGGAATAGTTGAACGCAAGAACTAAAAATAAAGAAATAAAAACAAAAGGTAAGAATATCTTAAATAGTTGAGAAATACATACGCTCGAAGTTTGTCGCGGCGTTGTGAATTAATAGACTTCTCGGGTGAGTATCCGAGTGGGCAGGGTGTTTTTATACGACATTTCGGTGATCGGAAATTTCTGTTGTCATCTTTTGGTGAAGTATTGAAAGTGAATGTAGCGATGAGAAAATGGAGGATTACATCAACTAGCAGAAAGGCTGAGGGTTGGGAAAATGTTTTTTTGCAGTTGGTGTGCTCTTAAATAATGATCATCTGGTAAATTTCTTTATATTACATGTATGTTCCATAACTGGCGTCACAAATATTGAACAGGAAATTTGTTTTCAGATTAGAATCCAAAGTTGTTAACGCAGAGTATACGAATATGAAATAAAACTGACTCGTTTATAAAACATAGTACTGGGAAAAGATTCCAATTACTTTTAGACGCTCATGAGCATGATTAACGAGTGTTCCCGGTGATTCCAAAGTATTTATCCAAGAATCAAGGCCACAAAACCAGAATTATTCAAGCAAACATACAACCGCAAATATAAGTCATGCGAAATTTAATGCTGCGCTCAACCAAATTACTGTGTTTACAAGAAGCAAAAGCTGGCTATTTGTACAGTGAAATCTGGTTTAACGGTGCGCCGTAACTGTGGCATTTAGCATTACATGTTTGCAAGGCCTGGCCTCGTAGAAATGTGCTAAATGCGTCGAAAGATGGTTGCTTTGTTTGCCCTCGGATTATTGTTTGTGCCGTTGAGAGTACAGCAATAATAACAAAAAGCTAGTTACGCGTGGAATCTGCGCGCGTGATATATCCGGCAGAATGTGTTATAGATCGTTCGGAAACATTGTTAAGTGCATTCGTCCCATCACTAAGGGTTACGATTACTCCACAGCACACGGCGCGTCATCTGAGTCTTCAATGTATCAAGTTCCTGGTAATTTTTATCAGTCCCCCCCCCCCCTCTCTCTCTCTCTCTCTCTCTCTCTCTTCGAGAAATAACACTCAAACTGGTGGTTCTATAATAATGTTGCAAATGTTCAAGATTTCTACGCTGCTACCGATAAACATACTGTACCTTGAAAATTATCGAGTCAGTGGATTGTTATTTTCTTGTATCAGCTCTCTCTCATGCCAATTCCAAGGTTGCAACGTTGACAGTGTCATTTATGTTTTCTTTGGATTCCTTTATGTCTCTGCTGTCAAGAAGAGAGTGGGGTAATGGCTTATGTTGCTGAGATTGAAACTTTGCTTCGTTTGCAGTCATTTTAACAGTCTGTGAATTCAGAATTTTTATCGGAAATCAGGTTTCTATTTGTAATTAGGACTTTTGTCGGATACCTTGACCATTCACTTAACATTTAGCTTTCAGCTGTAGAATGATTATGCTGTTCATGCAGTGTACACTGTATATTGTTAATGATAATCTTTTGATGTGAATCCCCAGCCCTGTTGAAAACTATCATCTATAACGTTAGTGAAAGCAGGAGGGTTGACGATTCTTATACCATTTTTTCTGGAAAAGATTTCTACCGGGTTCTGAATTTTCAATTTGTTACAACTACCAAGATCTTGGGTTCTCAAATTTATCACTGAGAATCAATTTGTTTTGAAAATTCGTGAGACACTGAAATATTTTTCTCCTAGAGCGTAAGTTGTGTAGAGTACACAATATGTAGGGCTACTATTATTCGGATTTTAACTTTAATGACGCATACTCAGACTTTTCGATGAGTGTACATTCATGTAATGTGTAGCTACTGCCTTCCTGTCCTTGAGACATCTGTGAATACTGTGCGTGACTGCAGGTTCGCTACATTGCGTGTTGCGAGTGGAAATATGCATTGCTCAACTGGTGCTGTGTGTGTTGAGTTGACGCATCGTTTGAGCATTTTGTTTTTTAATAACCTCGAATGTTTGTGAACCTTTATCAGAACCATAAGATGGAAACTGTGTGTAGTAGGCAGAGTTTTGTTATGACTTGCCAAAGTTATTTGTAACGGAACAGAAATCACCTCCTCCCCTTAAAAGCTCATCTCTTACGTACTACAAAATGAACTAAAACTGAAGAAATCAAGTCGTTTGGTGACTTGATACAGTGTGTTCATTAATTTAATACGCATGCCTAAATTCGCTTGCTGTTAAGCTGCGTATACACTATGTTAGTTGACTGGAAGGACAGTATGCTGGAACATCGGTGGTGGGGGTAGGAGAGTCGACTAACATGCTAATAATAATTTGAAGACAGTGCACTGTCAGAACAGTTCTTCAGTCCTACCTCGTGGTCTTTTGGAAAATATGTTCATATTACAAGAAGGAATTGATATTGGAGCTAATTTATTAATTAGAACGTTGAATGATATGAAAAATAATTAAAAAACGTCGAAAATGGGTAAGAATGTGAACATCAAAAAGAAACCCTTAGGTGTTTCAGCGACATTTCTGAATAATGTTTCTATTGAAGGTGTTTAAAGTTACAGAAAACCTTTACCGAACGTGGTGAGTGAACGGTTAACGTTCTATCCTTGCATTCGGGAGGACGCGGGTTCTAATCCCCGTCCGGGCATCCAGATTTGGGTTTTCCATGGTTTCCCTAAATCACTCCAGGCGAATGCCGGGATGCTTCCTTCAGAAAGGCCATGGCCGAATTCCTTCCCGTTCCTTGTCCCAAACCCGCCTCTAATGACCTTAGCCGTCGACGAGGCTTAAAGCAATTAAAAAAAAGAAATCATTTAAACTAACTATCTCAGTCTGAAGAGCTACTGTGAAATATTTCTGCCTATACATAAAAAAGTACAGTTATGAGGCAGTTTTTTTGTAACAGCATCTCTAAAACCCTTGTTCTAACAATTTTTATTCTTAAAATTCTGCATAATTTCTTCGTTTTCATACAGTTCTAAAAATTTTAATGTTTCTGTTTCACTCCGCTTATTCGAATTGTTAGTCGTCGGTATCTTGTTTGTTGAAGTAGCACACCAAAAAGTTGGTCATGAACAGTGTCCACCATCCTCAGCTAACTTGAACCCGTTGACACCAGGAGAGTGACATCAAGCACGCACTGCGCGCGCGCCCAAGACAGTAGGCCTACTCTCGCATGGTGTAAACGCAGCCTTAGGTGACAATAATTCTTAAATTTTTAGGCAGATTGAACAGTTACCGGAGCTGTTTCAGAGCACTGATAAATTCGCATGTTATCGTTAGCAGTATTTGGGCAAAAATGAATGAGCGGTTCTTCCAATAAATAAGAAAGCCCGATACTTATATTAGATACGGAGAATTCCTTCCAGCGTCGCTTTAATGCATGTAATGTGGGAAACATATGAGACGTGATAAATTTATATGCAGTTGAATTTGAGGTCACGTTCCAGAAAGCCGGCGAGTCCAAACGGTTCTCTGCGCGTCGCGTCCAGTAATCATGGAGCAAGTGATGCGACGAACGTAGCGTGAAAATAATTTTCCGGCCGAGGAATCCACGTGAAAGGAGAGCGGACGAAGGTGACGTAATTTATGGGTGCAGGGGTAGACGAGCTACAAAGACGAGCAGTGTTACCAACTGAAGTGGCTCACTCACTCAGTAACTCCAAGCGTTTCATATCTACGACATTAATGTGTTCTGTGATAGTGTAGTGACCACATTCAGCCTTAGTCTGAGCGAATACCATTGCTTATTCGTGTGGTTATTTCGCTTATAGATTTACGAAAAATGCGCTACGCATTTATAAGGTAAACAGTTGTCCGGAAGTAATCACATCCTTGAAAGCCTTCTACCAAACAGAGAAAAAGAAGGAACAGCTTATAAAACTGCGATTGACATCTCTAAGATTTTTTGTAGTCTACTTGTCTTCGCATCGCTTCTTAAAAAATATGAAACTGTTAGTTTTCCCGCTGAAGGGATGCGTACCGAAATTAACCTTTTATTCCTGTATCTTACCCGCATCATGTTGCACATCTGGCTCTTTCTACATTTTTGCCTGTGCTTTTGTCATGGTCAGTTTGGAAGTTTACACTAACTTTTTTCATGAGAGATATAAAGCAGGAGAGTGGCTATGATGTTTTTTCTTAGAGTTTTGCGCCACATCGGTGTCATTACAGGCGAGAGAGCATTATGGGCAAGGAACGCGAAGGAATTTGGCCGTGGCCTTTTGATTGAAGGAACCATCCCGGTATTCGCCTGGATGATTAAATCTGGATTGCCGGCCCGAGGAGCGAATATGCATCCTCTAGAATGCCAAGCTTAGCATTACGCGGCGACCACCAATGGAATTTTTATTGAACCTCTTTTGTTAATTTTTCTTGATGAAACGGAAGAGTGAAAGCAGTAGTGCAATGTAGTACGAAATTGTTATGAGAAATCCGTTATCTGGTAGTTATTACATCTCTGTTCAGTATTACATTTGTTTCCTTGTATGTTGTGCACATCGATATTTTTAATGGGCGTCTTATTGAAAATGAACATTATGCGATAAGAATTGTGAAGCTGTTCTTAAAGGGATTACTGATTTAATGAATATTGAGACGCGGATTGCAGATTAGAACAATTATGTTTTGCCATTGAGTATACCTAATGGGATTAGTGTCAGAAGTAAGAAAGACAAATCGACGATGGAGTTTTATGAGATTATACCGTGTACTAATGTGTAGGGTAAGTGGTCTTAGTTTACGTAGTATGTCCGTTAGATCAGTACTTCTCTCACGAACGGTACTGTACCTTATTTTCAAGTGATTACTGTCCTCGTGAGTATGGTTTACACACGGTAAAGTGTAGTAGGGGTTCCACAGTTTAAAAGTACGGAATTCTTTCAACTTTGTTTGATACACGATGTGTGTGTGTGTGTGTGAGAGAGAGAGAGAGAGAGAGAGATATTTTTTTTCCCCCGCAGTTCGTATACTGCTGTCGTGTGAAGTTATCTGCAGTACACCTTTCATTCTTCGGTATGGACGTGAGAGAACCGAAACTTAGTTTTGTTTACAATCTAAGCTGGCATTTTTGAAAGACAAGAATAGCTTCTGCTTCTACCGATACGAAGACTTCTAGTACTTTACACTCGCCACTGTCTTGTGTAATGTTGTCACTAAAGCATCAAACAATAAGGAATGACAAAAGTAGAAGGATCCAAAGTTATGTTGCAGAGTACTGTCTTCTTTTCAACTATTCTCGTGTTTTCGAGATAGTACTTTCCGCGCCGCCAGTGTAGTTTGACTTGGATCAAAGTTATCTTTGTGTTGGCACGCATTCTTATGAGCGTACCAACTATAGGAGAATAAAACGTGAGGATATAGTGTCGTTTTTGATACTTTGTTCCATCCAGTCCATAATTTATACTTAATGAACCGCAGAATACTGTTAGGTTCTCGCTAACTGTTTCTAATCAATTGTTTTAATTTCAAACTCTGCTCTGGGAACATAGCATTGGATTTTTTTTTTTTTTAATCCTAGCTCACATACATTAAGTATGAGCGTTAAAAAAAAGAGTCTTCTGCAATATCACAGTATATTATCCTCTTGTTTCTCCTCTATAGACAAAATGTTTATACAGTTCATAGAAGTATTCTGCTTGGAAAGCGATAAGCGCTTTGGTTTCACGCCATGGTGGAGTAATTGATTCAGATAAAATGTTACTAATTTAATTGCATAAAAGTCAAAGCTTGTTTAAGGTGAGGTGTTTCACGCATTCCGTTGTTCACGTTGGTTAGTGTTATACACACACCATCATTTAACGGAATATATATAACTCTTAAAACGATTTCTGGAAAGCGAAGAACTCGTAAACAGCCCCGTTAATGTTAACTTACAGCGTGGAGGGTTGTCCATTAGATTCAGTGACAGTAAATGTGAACTGCTTTAAAGCGACGTGAGCCGTGGCGGTCAATTGGATTAGATCCGATTGCTGCCAGAGACAGCTCTGTAGTCTTAAAGTTAACATACATTTTTTCCCCCTCCAACTTCCTATTCTTTTCTTTTACGTTTTCCTTGTTTCACGTCCTTTTTATTCCCTTTCACCTTCGTCACAGCCATAAATATTCCAGTTCTCTGATGTTGAGTTTACTTTTAAAATTTTTGCTTCGTGAACTGAATTTTACTTTTATCCTTTGTCAAAATTCATCATCTGGTATGTTATCTGTTCAACTCATTGCTGTATTTTCTTGAATCCTTATTATTTTTTCTGCCAAACTTTTTCTTTCGCATTTTTAATTGGATTTCTCTGGCGTAAATCCAATATTACGGACGGCAGACTACATTACCTCGCCCCCTCTTTATAAGTGACGCAATTTTCCAGAAATTCACTGTTATCTACTTAAATAAGTACAAAAGAATTTTGAAAAACGTTAAATGTCTGTAACGTAACCTCGTCTTGTTTCTCTACTGCAACTGTCACTGTTACGTTGCTATACTAGTTAATATATTTAAGTTTATGATGTCTGTCTGATGGCCTGCTAGTTTTCACATAAATGATGCTTTTTCGAGTCTGTTAAGGAAATATTTGTATTAAAATCTGTTAGAATCCATCCTCTCTCGTACTGGCAAAATAATAATTTCTCGATTTTTCTCTATTCGTAATTACCGAGCGGGGCGGTGTAACGGTTAGCGTTCTCGCCTCGCATTCGGGAGGACGGCGGTTCGAATCCCCGTCCGGGCATCCAGATTTGGGTTTTCCATGGTTTCCCCAAATCACTCCAGGCAAATGCCGGGATGCTTCCTTCAAAAGGCCATGGCCGAATTCCTTCCCATTCCTTGCCCCCATCCTTGCCCCCCATCCTTCCCCGTCTCTAAAGACCTCGATGTTAAAAAGAGACGTAAAGCAGTTAAAAAAAAATCTATTCGTAATTTTAAAAAATAACCTATGGTGTCTCTTCTGTTCCTATTGCTTTGTTTGATTTTAAATATTCAAAATCACCTTTAAGGTTCGCGACTTTAAACCATATCTCCTAACTTCATCTTTTTCCGTGACAACATAGTTGCAGTTGTTCCGTCATACAATTAATTTTTTTTTCCATCTTTCTTTGCGTATTATCCGCAGTTTCTAATAAGCGGCTCTGATCTTAATCATTCCTTTAATTATTTATCAATCACAAAGTAGTTATTTTTTCGTGGATTATTACGTCATATTTGCATCCTACAATGTTCTACACTGGTTTGTAAAATCAGCTCCATTTATGTATAATTGTTTTGAACGGCTTAATAGAATAAATAAATTTTCTAAATGCTTATGAGATATGTGGGTTTGGTTAATTTGTTGGGTGAGGGAATAGTCGAAGAACTATAGATGAAGACAAAAGTTAAAAGGATGAAGAGATTAGCTGAGGGGATGAAGATACAGATCACAACGCGAGGAAAGAATAGTTGAAACATGGAGCAAAGGAAATAAGAGAATATGGGCCAATGGGAAGAAGAAGCAAAAGATGAGTATCTATGTATGAAGCTGGAACAAGCATTTTATTTCTTCCGTGAAGTGCAGAAGCAGAATTTTTACACAGAAAAGCATAAAGTAAATAATAATTTCGGCAGATATTCTGAAAGTACGAAGCGACTTTACTGGCGCAGCCGGACCCCCGTTACGTTTCGTTTCTGCTTGAAAATAGTCTTTAATAAATCAACAGCAAACGTGCGGCGCTTTGTAGTGTCTTCGCGAAGTTGATTTCATCTCGCGTCTCCGTGGAAAAAGATTTTAATATTTAACTTTTTCTATCACGTTTCGTATGTGCCTTGTTGATGCGTTATCAGCATAACAACTCTTTCAGATGAAGTTAAAGTGGGAATTTTAAATATTAAAGCACACTTTTCGCACCTGCCAGGATAGCCCGTTTTGAAATATTTACTAAAAAATCTTGGTAAAATGGTTACAACACTGAAACGTTTCTTATTCCTAAGCAAGGTCTGATTTTCGACTGCAACTACGTACTACGTCCCTCGGAATTATATCACAAAGTTTCCAGTTAACGATGAACACTTCCTCATTGATTTTCAGTGTACATAATATTACCACTTCAAATGTCCAGTTCTCTTTATTTTGTGGTTATAGAATAAACCTAAATTTGAACTGTTGGGCATGGGGTCCATAGTTTTAATTAAATGTGGTGCTTGTCCTTTGTTCTCTGATATAGTGAATCTCAATATGTGAAAAAGACGTAAATAAACCATGTGACCTGGGCTACTGGCTTTGCGGGAAGTGCTGTCAGACACGCTTACTATTACTGCGGTCAAATGGGATTCCTAGAGGATGGAGGATTGATTTCGGATGTCTGTCATAAGTTTGTTACTTGTTAGGCTGCAGAGAATGTTTTATTTCCAGTGTTCACTGTACACAAATTGAGGAAGGAGCAGTAATTCTGTGGACTTATGGGGTCCATTTAACTGAAAAACTAATAATAGAACGGTAAAAATTCTGTAATATCTCTACTCAGAACTAGCAAGAATAATCGACTGTCGTTTGAGCAACTATCCCATTTATAGTGTTATTTTTGACAGAACATAGTACATTTGTGGAAAAATGGGGTCCTTGTTAAGTCAGATTTTGCGTCTCGTTTCAGGGCGGGAAAGCGGCCAGTCGTGTAGGAACACACATAGAAACTAGGCACACGTGAAGTTGTTTATAGGTTCAAAATTAGAAGAGATTATCTTCACTCTTTTGTGTTAAATCTCGCAGTATTGTTTAGCAACGCTTAGGAACATAAAGTTTTAAGAAAGCAGAGTTACTGTTAGAATATGTGTAATTCGTAAACTTATTTTGATCATATAATGTGTGTGTCCGAGGTGTAGTGGAAGAAAACTTGAGCATTCTCTTAGTTGATTACAGAAAACCACTTAAAAACGATCAGGTGTGGCAACGACGAATCTTCCTGAATATACTTAACTCTACTGTACACCTATAGTCGACATGGAAGTGTTTGTTTACCATAATCGGAAGCGCGTATCTTGTTAGCAAAATCGTAAAGTCTAAGCATCTCAACTGTCTATGTAAGGTTGCTTTTCTTTCTCTTTACGTGAATATGTAAATATGATCACGATGAAGTAAATAAGCGTATGCACTCGTAGTTTAAACGAGAATAATATTTCTACTATGGATAACCTCTGGATAGAATATAGGTACCTAAATTTTTGCGTGCTCTTAAAATGCACAGGAGTTTCGAATATATCTTAAAATTAACGAACCTTTGTACGTTTTACAAGTGTTTGTTATATGCTACGCTCCGGCGCTAGAAACTTAAAATTGACACTTAATCTTCGGTTCATACGATGTCATTTTTTGGAGTCTGTAGTTACGTATATTGTGTCGTAGGCAGATAGTGAAATTCATCACTTGCGAATTACTTAATGTAAAGCAGGAAGATTTTACGGAGGTAAATCTAAGATTTTTTATTTTATTTTGTAATTTTTATGAATTGTGCTTCTGAGTCAACAGTATCCTCAGGGACTCACGGTTTCTGGGACATGGATTGGCACCTATGGAATCCCATCTGAGTGTGGAATTGCTTAAACTTAAGCGGCCCCTTCTGCCAGCTTTCCTATCAATTTTCCTTACTAAGCTCTTTTTCTTATCTAACTGTGATGTATTTTAAGGCTATGGGAAGGGTGCCGTCTACAGGTGCAGAATGTGTCGACTATAGGAGCAATGGTTTATTTTTTAATTGTGGATGATAGCACTTTCAATTTAACAGTGACTGTTGTGTATAGCGGAATTGAAGTTTTCAGGATACAGAAAATGACCTTTAGCTGCACCAATTATTAAATTGAATGGCGAAAGGCTTCGCAAATTAAAAAATTCTTAACTTCTCGTCGGCGCAGTTGTGATCTTCAGTGTTTTTCTTATCTCTTGAATTTATGTTTACGTAAAAGGTACTAGATTTGTCGACGTTAGAAGCAGCCGCGAGGTTCGGATTTCTTTAAATTTGGCGTATTTGCTCAACAATTTATCAGCTACTGGCATAATATATAATAGAGATATTCAGGATACAGAAATGAGTTTAGAATGCACAGTTATTTAGTATGCTCAGCGGCTTCAAAAAACGAGTAATAAATTCTTTACGTGTCGACCATAAGCTTGCTTTTATTTGATTAGACTATTCTGTGGTATATGAATAAATTCTAGACTATTGTTATACAGCGTAGTCTCTCAAGTGAGATTTCTTTGTAGGTGAGTGTCTCGTTGTTTTGCTTCTACAAAATTTTGATGGAGCTTCGTACATTACAACCTCCCTGTTTTGTGATTTTTCTTTTAAGGATAAAAGCAACTGAAGGGCGATGACAGACAAGTGTTGAAATTTTATACATAATGCTTCATATTTTAATGCCGGTAAGAAACTGATAAATAGTAGGCTCCATTTTCCACACTGTAAAAAGCAGTAAATATTTAACCAAAATTTGTTAAAGCCAGCCAATATTGTTAAAATACGCCTTGGATCTATGGAAAGTATAACGTACTTACATAGAGTAATGACGTAGTTATATAACCGGAAAATGTCTCCCCGTTTATGCCTTCGCGAGTGTGGCATAACGTTTTTTAAACATTTAAGCGTCGAAAAATTAATTTAGTGTTCGTAATTTTATATACATGGTGAAATCAAATAAAACGACTGCTGGCGGAATTCTTTGCAGAGAAGTTAGAAGAAATTGAATCAGTTTTCATTAAATTTCTCGTCAGGCTAAAGCCTAGTTTGAAAGACGGGAAGCAATTTAACCAGTGACACGGAAGGACGTATTGCTGTCCATTTATCTCATTATATCAAGATTGATGTCGCTAAGCTTGTCAGGATTTACTTGTGCGAAGAAATCTCGTCTTACTGTGCAGAAGGCTTACTGCAAACATACTAACGCCTGCACATAGGAATCAAATGGTGAACTTTGTGTCTGTGTGCCGTTTACTACACACAACAGCGGGCAGTATTTTCCTTCGGATCTTTAAAACTCCTTTCTTTTGACACAGTTGGTGGAGCACGGCTTCGAGCTCAAGTGGTCAAAAAAATTTCTCTCTCTCTGTAACTTCGCCGTCAGGGTTAGGGAGGTGGTCTTGCACGATTTCTAATCATCAGGTTGTAAACCAAAGTACTGAGCTAAATCCCAAACCTCTCCACTGTGCCTATAAAGTGAGGGCACCCAACACTCTGATTGAGACGTTAAGCTAGATGTCTAACGGAAGAGTGGGCGATCTCGTAGGTAAGATAACTTTGACGTTTTCTTGTCTTAGATCAGTGGTTATTTCTGGAGCAGAAAGGGATTTTGGATGCTCTGTCGTTTCTCGTTACCTCAATTCTATTTGCTGAAAATATTCGGTTTGGTAGACATTACACAATTCCTAGTAATTTTGCAATTAATAATACTTTTCTTCTGAGAAGGAAGTTGTCGAACGGCGTTTGAGACAGCCTGGATCTGTTGGATGGATAAGCCTACTTGCATGTATTTGTTTTTTTTTCCATATTTTTACACGTTTGTTTGTCCCATGTTTGGTTAGCACGACATTGGACGTTTCATTAGTCTTAGCAGTGGTAGGTCAGATTATTAATTTCTCGCGCGAAGTAAATAAGCGGTCTTACAGTTGCTGATATGTTGCGAGTGTCGAATAGATCTCTGGACAGACTGGGCAATATCGAAATCGCTCCTTTCCGACACTCATCAGCGGTGCGTAGCATCGATTGTCGATTATCCCCACGAGCTGATCTGGGTGGTGGTAGGGAGGGGGGAGGCACTGATTGGATTCCGCGTGTGTCTCTCTGCTACGGAATGTCGCATTAAGGCCAAACGTTTACCTCTGCTAGGGGAACACGTAAAGTATGCAGAAAGTGGCGATCGGTGGTGTACTATGCAGACTGGTTACGCAGGACTTTCCAGCCATGTTTGGATCAATCAACTTTATTACTTTCTATTGCGTAAATAAAATTAGAAAATCTAAATCGGAAGAATACAAATAGGACATTAATTAATGAAAAGGAAACGTTCAAAAATACCGTAACAACTGTAACTCGGTAGTTTCCATCTGTGAATAGATTTAACGTCCAATTTTTTAAAAGTTAAATAAGATAGAAAACAATAAGTGTAAACCAGATGAACTAAAAAATTTAATGAAACGTAAGATTGATGGAGCCGAAATGCCAAGTAAAATATAAATTTGCAGGGACGAAACGACCAAGGATTACTTCAGTCTGACCTATCTATAAAGGAAGAACATGTTTTACATCAAGGGGCTTATACCGTAGAGGTTTTTAATTTAACTGTTTAGCTTCAAATAAGTCTCTACTGTTTTATCTATTCAATAAATTTGCAAATCGCATCCGATAATTTATATTTCAATGAACACTTAAAAATCTGATTTGTGAGTCTGATAACTTGTGTTCTTCCTGATGCAAGTAAAGATATTTCCCATTGCTCTTCTTGTTACATTGCTCTATTTGTAAGGTTACAAACTGCTTGTCGACTTTTTAAATTCCACCAAAAGGACGATTGTTAATTAACTTCTTATTTTTCAGTTTGTATATGCATTTCCAGGTATTCGATCTTTTAACAGTGCATGGTGAATAAATGTTGCTCTTCTTTCGTGCCACATGGTATGCCTGCGGTCGGTCATGTTTGTTGATTCGTCACGAAGGCAAGGACACCATTTACAAATAGTAGAGCACCGTGCAAGATTCGTTTGCTGAGTCATCGTCATTTATCCTATAAAAACTTTAAATTATACATGCAGATGGCGATATAACACGCTATGGGTCATAGGAAGTACACTCGCAATGGAATGAGTTTGCTCTCTTAACAATTTCTCATGGTTAGTCGGCGTTCATCGTAGCGTGGAGTGCTGCTATGATGGATAGTATCACTAACTCCTATCGCGCGATGGTGTTAGGGTAATAAATAGATATCCAAATAATACTATTTGACATTGAGGGAGGAGTAAAATAATTTTGAACACCCCCCTCCCCTTTCCCGTCGGTGATGGCAGATGTGGATATCTGCGATTTTCTGCGATCAGTTGTGTTTTTTGTTTAGTAAAGTGCAGAATCATTATATGAAATAAAAATTCCAGCAGTAAATTGGACATACAAACGTTAAAATTTAATCAAATGGTGGAAAAGCTGTTGAACATGGATTTCCACGCTGCAGTTAAACGAGGTATTCTGCAACATCCTTAAAGAACGGCACCAGGATGTAGGCGCCGTTAACTGTCGCATGGATTGTTGTAACTGAATGGAGTCGGAATAGATCTTTGAACACCAAATTACTGAGCTATAAACGTCACAATCGCTCTACTGAAAATGAAGGATAATTTACCGTAGTTGTCACTCGGTACTGCCAATGGATTTAATCCAAGGCATACCAGCCAGATTTCAGTTTTACTTGATCTGGGACCATCTAATGATTTATTAGTTTTACTTGTTTCCATTGCCAACATTGCTTCGACTTTTATGATGAGACTTAAGTCGTAAAAGAAAGTGGTGCAAAGTGATCATGAATGTTTTAGTGGTCGGTGGTATAGAAAGTGATAACAGCAACGGTAATGTTTCTGTGGAGTTCGTATCGTATTTTATAGATATTTGCTTTCTGGCCTTTAACTCTTACATTGACACCTCGCTTCTCGGCATTGATAAAAATGAGTATTGTAAGAAGTTAGCTAACGAATAGCCTTTCAAAAGAGGGCGGGCATATTTTGAATTAAAAATTAATTAGCTAAACCGCTCACTGTACCTACGCGGGTCTCATTCCACGCAGGTAACGCTCCGAAATTTGTGGAAAAGCAAAATAGTTAAAGGCTGCGTCCGGAATGCGTATTAACTCGGGTCCTGCTTAGCATAATAGGTAGCCAGTTGCTACAAAAGGGATTTTACAATGAGCATACGCAACGTAATCAAATAATTGTTAGTTATGGGCACTTATCAAATTTGTGCATATGGTTGCTTTAAACTGCGACTTAAAATATACGGAAACTTCTAACAGTAACTAAAATATTTCACCGAAAGAGAGAACACACTCCATGGAGCTCATGTAGCACTGAATTTAAACATTGTGTATATGCTGAAGTATATTTCAATAATGCGTACGAACTCAAAGTTGCTAAATTCAAAGAACGAATAAATTCCTGATATGCTCCTAGTGCCCCATAAACTGCTACCGAAGAACTAAACTGCTAGAAACTTTGAAACTGCCATTCGGGAGGACGGCGGCGGTTCGAATCCCCGTCCGGGCATCCAGATTTGGGTTTTCCATGGTTTCCCAAATCACTCCAGGCAAATGCCGGGATGCTTCCTTCAAAAGGCCATGGCCGAATTCCTTCCCATTCCTTGCCCCCATCCTTGATCCCCATCCTTTCCCGTCTCTAAAGACCTCGCTGTTGAGAGACGTAAAGCAGTTAAAAAATTGAAAATGCAAGACAACACCGGTACCGATGGCAATAAAAGTATAATAAGTAATCAAGTCATCCTGCACCATCATCTATCGTAGATTTATACAGGATAAAAATTAGTTAACAAGATACATACTGTAAAACCCACAACGCAAATGTGGAATACGAAACCATAATCATTTAGTAAACTACCGATCGATATACAGTATTTAAACAGTTGTAAGATTGATCACCAACTGTGAGCTGTTCTGTCATTGGTCGCCATATGTAAGCTACCAGTTATCCTGAAATGATCAACCAATTGTGAGCTTAATCACTCCGTTAGTGGTTTATTAGACCCGAACAGCCCAATTCATCTCATCCAACACACGGAAGTATACTTTATTACGATTTTCTAGCATATAGCCGCCTAAGGGGCGTCCATTAATGACGTTAGGTGTTTTTCCGGAATCCCCCCTCTAGTGAGATTTGGTGACCCCCGGCTGATCGACCTCATAGTTTTGAGACCCTGCTACCGAGGGCGGTTATACACTCCACGAAGCGGTATCCGCGTCATCTGTGGACCTTTTTTCTACTGTCCTTCAACAGTTTCAAAAGCTCACGTGACCTCCCTCCCATTTCACCTCACGTAATTAATGGACCCCCGAACAAATTGAGAGGTATTATTACAACGTCTAGAAATGAAAAAACTCACTGCCCTGGTCGAAATACTACTAAATTTATTCAACACCATTCCTTGAAACAACTTTTAAAACACTTGTTACATTCAAACAAGTTTGAAATACATTTCAAATATGCGGACATAGAGCACGAACTCGCGACATATAACCTTCTCCGAGCGGTGCAACACACACACAAACACACACACACACACACACACACACACACACACACCTGCCATGGGGGGCCTCCATTAATTGACGTGAGGTATTTTTCAGGAATTCCGGACCTACCCTCCCCTCTAGTGAGACTTCGTGCGATATGGTTGGATCCCCCCCCTCTATTTTCACGGAGACACACACCCCCCCTACTAATCGACCTTGTAACTCTTTGAGACCTCTTTTTTTTTATTATTTAGGTCTCATGCCACCAAGGGCGGTTATACCCCCACTAAGGTCGGGTTTTTGGACTAAATACACCCCCCCCCCCTTAAAGTCAACTTTAGCGTCATTTGTAGGCTTTATTTTTTTTTTTTTAAAAAAAAAAAAAAAAAAAAAAAGCCTTACAGTCATACAAGAATTTCTAAACCTCACGTGAGATTTCCGTTGAGCCCCTCGTCCCCCTTGGTGAGGTTTCTCGAGATTTCACCTCACGTAATTATGGACGCCCCCATGTTACGAATCAGGCGCCCTATCAACAGTCGCTGGCTCACTGCCCTCTCATTTGTGCTGGCAAAAGTCAGATATTGTTGCTTAAATACAACAAAACTAGGATACCCCTTTTGCTACACAAAACTACAGGCTGTAGAAACTCGACGATACTACCAATCAAGTAACAAACATTAATATAATTATTCAGGACGCTTATAATTAATAAATACAACGTAATTCAACAATAATGGAGGTTAGTTATAATTTTCCACAGTGACTACTGTAGGAATTAGTTGTTTGTTCCGAGGTACTAAAGAATCTAAAGAAGGCGGGACCGCACCCTTGCCAAACCTCGTAAGCCGCCACAGATTGAAACGTGTGGACAGGGCGTTTGGCTTGGCTTGTGTAGGCCTGCTAGCACTTGTGGCTGATCCTAACCAGAGTCGGTTTTTTGGCACAAATCAAAAGAAGATTGCGGCAAGCGCTTGCAAAGCGTCTACACGTTTGTCCGGACTTAGTATCGGTTGTGTAATGACGGCGGACAAATATGCGTTCCTGTTTGTTGTGACAGAAGTGCTGCAGGAAAAATGAATAAATGGCCCAACAACGATATTTTAAAATTCCCCGAATGCTACCAAGTATAACCCTGCATTTGAGACAAGAGGAATAAAGACCATAAAGAAAAAAACAAAGCTCTCACGAAGTCTCACCAGAGGGTAGGGAGGGGACCAGAATTCTGGAAAAACACCACGTAATTAACGGACGCCCCCTAACTACGATTCTTAGCTGTTTCTCGCTTGCATAAAGCCAATGCTCGCCTCATGAACTACACATGAAAGAAACAAAAACTAATCGAAGGCAGTCCACCCCTAAAGTTGGGAAAAGGGTGGCGATGAAGAATATCGTCTCTGCGACAGTCCAACGACGTTTTGTTCGAAAGGGTCAAACGGATATTTACCTTTTGCTCTCATATCTCAAAACTCTTTATGTACTACATATAGGTCTAGAAATAAATAGCTAATGTAGCAGAGTGCATAACACTCCAAATCACTGTCCAACATATTTAACCGAGCGTGGTGGTGTAACGGATAGCGTTCTGGCCTCGCATTCGGGAGGACGGCGGTTCGAATCCCCGTCCGGGCATCCAGATTTAGGTTTTCCATGGTTTCCCCAAATCACTCCAGGCGAATGCCGGGATGCTTCCTTCAAAAGGCCATGGCCGAATTCCTTCCCATTCCTTGCCCCCATCCTTTCCCGTCTCTAAAGACCACGTTGTTAAAAAGGGACGTTAAACTGTTACAAAAAAAAAAAAAAAACAACATATTTTAAGTAATAATGGTGTACTACACCGTCTTTAATATAGCCTCTAAGCCCATCAAAAACGACGGGTGAAAGTTCTGGCAATTCATTTCTTTGCGGTTTCCTGAATAGATAGAATAGTTATGTAATGCTCATAACCTAATTTGTAATTTGTGTATATTTTGGTTGTAGTTTACACAGCGATAAAGATGGAACTTCTACTAAATTAATGTCACAATTACAGAACCAATAAAATTTAAAATAATTTAGGAATCCCAAAACCTTATGCTATAGCGCGTGATACTGGTTTTATTCCTGGTACAGGTCTCATTTAGCATGATAAATACGCAACTAATTCCATCCGTATGAAATAATAATTTCACTATCTTGGCTGCTTATGAAAGCAGCTTAAATTATTTATAAAACTAAATTCATTGTGAATTATTCTGGAGGGTTAGCGTAAGTGCGATGTTGAATGAGTTCGATTGGGAAAACCTGGAACACCGAAGCTGATTGTAAAATTCACGACTGACCTATTTCACGATGACAGCAAACACCTATTACTACCAGCTACATTCCTATCTAGGAATGACCGAGAAAATAAGAGAAATCAAGGCCAGAACCTATTCATTTGTATACTCCTCTTTTTTTCCACGAGCGATTAGGGAGTTATGGAGCGAGAGAACTTAGATTCCGATAGGAGTAGGTATCTATAAACCCTTGCGGCCATCCTGATCTGGGTTTCCATGGTTTTCCCAGATCGCTCTAGGCAAGTGCCGGGATGGTTCCTAAAAATAGCTCAGGGGTTCCTCCTGCCATATCCCGTGTATCCCTTACTATGCACAAATGGTTACGCATAAGGATTGGTGTAATGCACCCTCCGTGTGAGTCGTGGAATTCGTAGCTTCTATTACCCGAGCTCGAACACATTCATTGTATTGCGATATAAATTTGACCCACTGGATATGTTTACATGTGTCTAATAAAGTGACACCAGTAATAAAAGTGTTTTATGGCCAAAGGGCGCGTCAACGGCATGATTATTAGCGAGTATTAAAAGCAACTAATAATTAATATATTAATTTAAATGCATTATGTACTTATATTTTCAGTGTTTAGGCAAATCATTTCTTCGAGTATATAACAGTGCCATAAAATATCTACATCGAATATAAGTATGTAGTAAGCCCGTCAAATGTTAAACGCAGGATTTTAGCAATTCGTTTCTTCACTAAGTATAATTTTCATCATATAACGCTCATATTATTGAAAATGATGTAATGAAGACATTTCTTAGCTTCCTGTAACAACGGTACCGCTGTTCATAGAGTATACGAAAATTCTACATCGAACGAATTTTAATTAAGAAAAAGCAACTAATATTATATTAAAATGGCGATTGCACGAAATACATACTTTTTTTTAGTATACTGACAGCTCATTTATTCGAGGATGCTTAGCTAAATAGAACTGTTACTAAACAACGCGCATATCCTCCAACAACATTTCCGATCTTTTTTGGTTGGGCAGAGGAAGCTGGAAGCATGACGTCAGAGTGTGACAGACATCGCTACATCGTGTCCAAGATTGGAATTTTATAGGTATGGATTACTTCCGTTCCGTAGCCATTTGCCACCGTTCAACTTCAGATCTTTCGATTTAAAAAAGGATCCTGCTAGCCAGATTTCAATTATTCCGCACCTGAATAGTTTGGGATATCAACAAATACAGTAATTTCTCTCTTAGACTGTATTGAACGTATATTCCAGTGCAAAATAGCAACATAGACAGAGATTCTTCATCTACAAACAGCAAAAATACCTTTATTAAAGATTGTTAATTACAGTTCTTCGCTTCACATTCTAACAGGTATGTTGATGGTATTTGTTACGATGTTAAAATAATTCTTGCTGATACGAACTTCATAAACATAAGCTGTTTTGATTCCAGTGTTCACAAAACACTTGCATCGCGCAGATTTTAAATTAAAATCAGGTTCATTTACTTCAGTTCTTTTATAACTTCTCTAGATTCGTTACTCTGACCTAATCAATTCATTACGTACTTGACCAGCAAAGTCCAAAGAATTATCCGGCCCCAAAATGGAAAGAACCTTCGTATGATAATCATTCAGCGTGCGTTGCGGCTTAAAACAGCGTGTATGTATGTTTGGGCCAACTAAGAACACGTTAAGCCTTTTGTTTAGCTTGAATTTTGTTGTGGAGTCCGAGCCACGGAGCGTCCTGGCGTAGCTTATGAGACCAAACACAACCTACCGGGATTCGAACCAGGGACCGGAGCAGCGACCGTTTTGAATGCAAGCACCTTTGGCACTGAGCTACCAGAACAGCAATTTTACGTAGAATCAGAATCGCGGAGCTCTCTGCTATACTCCTTACGTTGAGCTACGCCAGAGGTGAAGATCTGTTTAATGGTCCAACAGGCAGACCTGCCAATTCGGGAGCGTGCATAAACCACGTGGCTCAGTTTATGGGGAGGTAGGGGAAGTGATTAGGTAGAAAGCTATGGGTTATGGGGAGAGGTATGTCTGAACCAAGGCACGTAGCTTTTCATTCTTATTGTCACAGTTAAAATACTGTAAGGTACAGAACACACAACAGCTTGTGGCCGCACTGGACTCGTATGCCAAAATGGAGCGCGTAGCATATGGACGCTCCCTTCCCAGTCAGACGCCTAAGCGGAAGAGTGCAAACAGTTTTAAAAGAAATGTACGTAAAATGTTTGATAGGTGTTTAGTATATTTCCTACTCTCAATTAAAAGAACTAATATTTTATCGATATATAGTTGACTTCTATTGTGTAAGATATATATATATATCCGCACCACAATTTATTAGTTAGGATGACGATAGTCGACAATTCGCCCAGGCTGCCTTGACGCAGAAAACAGGAAGCGGAGGCGTTCTGCTCGCCGGAAGTCGTAACGCACAGGTGTGCTCATTGTGCTCAACACCTGCCCGGAAAAAGTGCGTAAAGCTACTCCCACGACACCCTGCAAGGAGCTCGTCAGTAAAGTGTACAGCCGTCTTATCTCTTCCCGGTACGACGCTTGTTTATGTTATAAACAATATTTTCCAACAGTGGCTATAATTATGTATCCTACTTTCGCAGAAGTGATAACCGACAGCTTTGATTATAAACTGTAACAGAAATGGTTCAATTAAATGAATATATACCACTTGTGTTACCGCAAGTGTTCCAAAATGCAAAGAGTAGTATTCGTAAGATGTGCCTCGAAAGACATAAAGCTGAATTTAATATTGCTTGTATACCTAAGAAACTCAGTTTAGCGACATTTTTCGTATTTTCATCTTTTCATCGTTTTATTGCCATGAAGTTTCGATCAGATGTTGTCGGCTTCCTTGCAGGCAGGCGTGAAATGGTTCCCTGGCACGGGGTCTTTGTTGGTAGCTGTAAAGATTCCGAACGATTGGCAAAAACGCAGTGTTTTATGATGATCTAAAATGTACAGCGTATTTTTTTTTTTTTTTTTTTTTTTGTTTAACTGAATACATTAATTTGTACAGGAATTAATGCTTTAAAATTTAACTACTTAAATCGAATCAAGTTGTTTGTAACGAGAAAATATCTGTCAGCAATATAAAAAAAGCTAACTTGTAGAACTTATATTTTAACTTAAATCTCTGCTAGTAGCAGGAACAGACTAATGTGCCAACTGCACAGTTTATATTATATACACTGAAGAGCCAAAGAAACTGATATAGGCATGCGTATGCACGCGCAGAGATACGTAAACACTCTGAGTAAGGCGCTGTGGTCGGCAACGCCTATATAAGACAACAGGTGTCTGCCGCAGGCGTTAGATCGGTTACTGCTGCTACAATGGCAGGTTATCACGATTTAAGTGAATTTGAACTTGGTTTTATAGTCGGCGCACGAGAGATGGGACACAACTACTCTTCTTTTTTTAACTTATGGCTTTACGCTACGCCAACGTTGATGTCATTAGAGGCGGGATGGGACTGGGGACAAGGAACGGGAAGGAATTTGGCGTTTGTATTTTGTAGAAAGCATCACCTGGAGTGATTTGGGGAAACCATGGAAAACCCAAATCTGGTTGCCCGGACGGGGATTCGAACCGGCGCGGCGTCCTCCCGTCTCCCGAATACGAGGCCAGAGCGTTAAACGCTGACCCACCAGGCCAGGTCACAGCATCTCGGAGGTACCAATGATGCGGGGATTTTCCCGTACGACTACTTCACGAGTGCACCGTGAATATCGGGAATCCGGTAAAACATCAAATCTCCGTCGTCGCTGCGGCCGGAAAAAGATCCTGCAAGAACGGGACCAACGACCACTGAAAAGAATCGTTCAACGTGACAGAAGTGCAACCCGTCCGCAAATTACTGCGGTTTTCAATGCTGGGCCATCAACAAGTGTCAGCGTGCGAAACATCATCGATATGAGCTTTCGAAATCGAAGGCCCACTTATGTACCCTTGCTGATGCCAAACACAAAGCTTAACGCCTCGCCTGGTTCCGTCAACACCAACATTAGACTATTGATGATTGGAAACATGTTACCTGGCTGGACTGATGAGTCTCGTTTCAGATTGTATCGAGCGGATGGACGTGTACGGGTATGGAGACAACCTCATGAATTCATGGACCCTACATGTCAGCAGGGAACTGTTCAAGCTGGTGGAGGCTCTGTAATGGTGTGCGGCGTGTGCAGTTGGAGTGACATCGGACCCCTGATACGTCTAGATACGACTCGCCTGACATGTGACACGTACATACGCATCCTGGCTGATCACAGCATCCATACATGTCCATTGTGCATTCCGACGGACTTTGGCAATTTCAGCAGGACAATGCGACACCCCACACATCCAGAATTGCTACAGAGTGGCTCCAGGAACACTTTTCTGAGTTTAAACACCTCCGCTAGCCACCAAACTCCCCAAACATGAACATTATTGAGCATATCTGAGATGCCTTGCATCGTTCCGTTCAGAAGAGATCTCCACCCCTCGTACTCTTACGGATTTGTGGACAACCCTGCAGGATGCATGGTGTCAATTCCCTCCAGCGCGGCGGTACGTCAGACATTAGTCGAGTCCATGACACGTCGTGTTGCGTCACTTCTGCGTTCTCGCGGGGGCCCTACATTATATTGGGCAGGTTTACCAGTTTCTTTGGCTCTTCAGTATATATACCCGCACAAGGTACCAATCACAATACGTTCACTTTATGATGCCACTTACACAATTTTGTTCATTCGTAGTGAATATGACCGCTGTTGTTGAATGGGGATCGGTATATACTTCCTCAAATGTATCTTCATTAATGAATTACGACCAGATATATTTACATTAAAGCGTTGTAATTGCTTGTATTAATTTAGATCTCCAAATTGTTCTGTAGACATTAAAATGGAGTAAGCGAGAAAACAAGATGGGTAATCGATCTTCCGTAAACATCGAGCATGCAATATTCGTTCTGTAGTTTAAGCTTTACATTGATTTTAACGTCTGATGAGCATACGTCAATTTTTTTCAGATTTCTACCTCATATCTGGAATTAAAAAAAAAAAGATTTCCTTGAATGGTATAAAACTATTTAAAATCTAATCCATCATATGCGTTCCGGTAAGTGTATAGAAAGGGATTCGTATCCCTCCAGACTACTTCGTGGTGCGCAAGAAATTATTAGTGGGCGTTTTGAAGTCAGAAGTATACACCAGTAATACTAACCTATCGATGATAATAGTAAGATGGAATGGCTCTGTCATTAAAAAGTGCTTCAATAGTAAAGGGGGCACTGAAACACTTATATTGCTCCGTTTAGCTTCTAGAAAAATTACCATATCTTATTTTTGCAGTTTCATCGAAAAATTACTTTTGTTGCAACAAGTTCGCATATTTCTGTTATTTTAGCACCAAAAGTAGAGAATGTGATGTGTGGTGAGTTTTGTTGGTAAGGATGATCCATCGCATTGCTTGACCATTGTTGGCTAGGGAAAACGGGCGCGTCTGATTCCGCTTACAGTTCAGGGCTGCATATCTTCAGAATTAACGGTTTCCATTTACGGTCGTGGTTCTATGGCAGCTTTTTTGTTTAAGCAAACTCGTGGAATGGATGTACGAGGCGGTAATCCCAAGAGACGGAAGAGCGCGCTTGATTGAGACCGGTAGGGCAGACAGTAAATTTTACTGCTGTGGCAACGCGCCAGGGAGGTCGCATCAAACCTTAATGCACGACTTTCCGCATTTGCATTTGACGCCTAGTAGCCTTTCTCTGCCTGCATCTTATTAAATCCTGCGCCTAACGCATATTCTTAATTTCGCACTCTGCGTAATGCGCGAAGTTTCTATATATACGAATAGCATTAATTAAATTATCGTTGTCAATGTAATGCGTGTATCGAGATTATCCAGACAGTGGTATATTTCTTCTGTCGTATCAACTTCTGCAGCATGAAAGGCAAACTTTGTCATTCAGAACATGATTGTCCGTGTTTGTAAATAGCAATGCTAAATAAAAACGCTCGTCTGTTGACTACTAAGGGTTACTGGGCCACATAAGGAAAAACTTTTTAAAACTCTATGTGTGGAGCACAGCACTTTACGGTAGCGAAACATGGGCTTTAGGAATACCGGAAAGAAAGAAAATTGAAGCATTTGAAATGTGGTGCTACAGAAGAATGCTGAAAATTAAGTAGACAGAGAAAGTAAGAAATGAACGAGTTTTGGAAATGATGGGTGAGGAAAGAAGTTTGTGGAAGAAGCTTACAGAAAGAAGACAGGCTGGTAGGTCATATTTTGAGACATGCTGGATTGGTTAATTTGCTGGTGCAGGGAACGGTCAAAGGTAAGAACTGTCGAGGAAGACAGAGATTAGAATATATTAAGCAGATAATTGAAGACGTGGGTTGTAAGGCCCAATTCACACAGAACGGACGCGGCACGGACGTCGGGCGGAGACGCGGCGCGGACGCGGCGCATTTTGAGGTCGCTCCTATGTTAACAAATGGCGCAATTCACACAGAGGCGACGGGGCGCGGGCGCGCCCCTTGGAGGTCCGCGCCGCGTCTCTTCGAAGTCTCCAGAGGCGCAGTGAACGGGCGTGTGGCGCGGACCTCCAGGCGACGCGTTCTCGCAGCTATAAAAATGCGTGACGATTTTGAGTTTAATATACAATTTTGTGAAATCATTGAGAAGTTTCCAGAACTGTACGATTTTAATCGTTCAGATTATTGCAATCGTAATGTACAGGACAGTGCTTGGCAAAAGATCGCTAACGAATTAAATGAAACAGGTAAGTTTTAAAATTTATCATAAAATTTATTACTGTTAGGTATTTACAATAGTCAACAATAGTTTCTAACAAAGCAGATTATAGCAACTGTTATTAATATACACAATATCTATCCTGATACGGAATAGGTGCACGTTTTACGAAGTACTTGCACAAATACTCTCTTATGTATTTTGCATTTTGCCTTCTTGGATTTCCTTCGGTCATTGGATTTCCTATTACAATATTTTCAATGTGAAATGTAGAAAATTTACCATCGTATTTTCGTATTGCGTTGTGCAAAACGCACATGGCTTGAATCAGTACATCAGTTTTAGAAGGAGAGCAACATATTAATGTATTCAAAACCCTGAATTTTGAAGTTAATACGCCAAAAGCACATTCTACACATTTCCTACCTCTACATAGCCTGGTGTTGAATATTCTGCGATCGTTTGATAACTGATTGCGAGAAAAAGGTTTCATAATATTTGGTTGCAGTGGGAATGCTTCATCCGCTACAAAATAGAAAGGGATGTTCATTGTTTCTCCAGGAAGAGGGGCGGGGTCTGGTAAATTAAGTCTCTGTTGTTGTAGAGCTCTTCCAAAATTGCTGCGATTAAATGCTCGACCATCACTGTTTCGGCCGTATTCGCCTATGTCTATAGTAACAAATAAGCCGTCCGCATCTGTTACTGCTAACAATACTATAGAAAAGAATCCTTTGTAATTTACAAAGGCGGAACCTGATTTTGGCGGTGCTTTTATTCTGATGTGTTTTCCATCAACACTGCCAATACAGTTGGGTAAATTCCATAGTTTATAATAACGTTGAGCTATTTCAACCCACTTAGCTGTAGTAGGTATTGGCATGAACTCTTGTTGCAATTTTTCCCATATCACCTCAGAGGTTTCATGTACAATTTGTTGTATTGTTGAATGTCCTTTCAGAAAATAAAACGACAAAGCTTTAAATGAACATCCAGTTGCATAGTACCTGAAAAAAAGGAGATTTATACCTATTAACACTAGTTTTTTTTCAGTGAACAATTGTAAAGAACGGTGGAAAAACATTAGAGGGCGATACAAAAAATATACAAATAAGAAAGCTCTGCCATCAGGTTCTGGAGCTAAACAAATCAAAGAATATTACTTAGCCCCACATCTGTTATTTTTGGAGAAATTTTTAATATCTCGCCCCTCTAAGAGCAATTTGATAGAAAGCCCAATAGATGAAGAGACAGAAATTAACGTGTCAGCCGATGATGAAGACGTTGAACCCTTGCCGGAAGATGCTCTTTCTCCTGTTTCTACACCATCACCTTATCAAAACACACCATGTTCAGCATATACTCCATCCACAGCTGCTGGTAGCAATAATATTAAGAAGAGGAAAGCATCTATAAACGATGTAAATGAAACTGCCCTGAAATACTTTCAAGAAAAACAGAAATTGTTAAAAAATAAACATGAAACAAAAGCTCTAGAACTTGATCCAGATATGGCTTTTTTGCAAAGTATTTTGCCAGATATGAAATCTATGACAGCACAACAAAAACGTAAATTCAAAATAGGAATTTTGAATTTAAGCAGCCAAATTCTTGAACAGAATGCTTCGGACATATCGTCTGTAACCAGTGATGACCATCCTGAAAACATAGTGACGCCAACAACTGATGCTGGTATCGGCACATTGACATCTCCACTCTACATTACATTATCATCAAATCGAGGAGAGACATTCTACGCATAAGCATCAAGACTGATGTGAAAACAGATAGTTATACATTGAAAGACTTCCTTCGTTTTAGTAAATATTTATTTTTTTATTTTTTTTTTTATTTTTTTTTTTTTTTTTTGCAAATAAAGGTGTGTGTTTTGATTACTTACCTTAATGTAATTAACATCCTCTCTTCTGGACAAACTGGCGATCTCCAGTTGGTAGATTTTTTCTGTATGCCATCCTTAATTTTGTTCAATAAATAAAAGAAACATGGTTGAGACATTCTGTAAAAATTTTGAAAACGTTCAGGATACATTTCCAACTCTTTCATCACGTCAAAAATTCCATACTTCCTCCCCTTCTTCAGCCATAAAGGATGAACCCAGAAACTCCTCTTCTGTTGAATATGATTTAAATGTAGTAAAGTTAAAACATCTTCATCATCAGATGAAGTCATGGTAGAAGCCATGTCGCGCGCGAGCCCCTTCTGCGTCTCTTCTGTTTGGACTGAACAGGCCACGTCCGCGCCGCGTCCGCGCCTCGTCTCCGCCCGACGTCCGCGCCACGTCCGTTCTGTGTGAATTGGGCCTAAGGGATGCGTAGAAATGAAGAGGTTAGCACAAGATAGGAAACGATGGGGGATAGCATCAAGCAAATCAAAATACTGATGACAGCAAAAAAAAAGAATTAGTTTGACTCTCATCTCGCCTTTGTGAAATGAAAACCTAAGACGATAAACGTACCAGCAGATGAGGACCTATAGTTTCACGTGGAATTTGAAGTATTAAGCGTTGTAACGTACTTCCAATGAGCAAATAAAACGTTTCATAAGTTTAGGTCTGATTAAGACTGGAATTTGAACATAACCAATCAGAACCGTAACGAATGAACTACCGAAGTAGAGTTCTCGTGAATTAATGCTTAAGGAATTCAACTTTATTAGTCACTAAATTTCATCGATATATGCGGGAGTCAAAGTGCTTGTAGCCTCCTAGTGGTTTCACGTTGACATTGTTAGTTATTCTGCATGTGGAAACTGTGATGATTTGTGTTTTCATTGTAGAGAGTTGTTTGTGTTGTGGTTGATGCCAGGTGCCGGCTCATTCAGATATACTCATCCTAAAGACACTAATTGTCCGCCGAGTTTTGTTTTACGTATCCATCCGACGACGGTTCAGGTTGAATCCAGAGTTTGAAAACGCAAAGAGATAAACAAATTTTAACTACCAGCTATGCCATGCGAGACGAGTGGTAGGATTTTTTTAAAAATTATTTAGCTCAAACATTTCGAATATAATTTTGAAAGCTTAATTCTGCTTCAGGATTAATTGATAACATAATTTTAGCAACATGTATTTTCCACAATTATTTACGGAAGAATTAAATTTCATGCCATGTAAAAAGGGAATCTCAGGATGAACGAGAGGAACACTTTACAAATATTCTTCGTTTGCGTGCTAATGCTCGTAAAGAAGCTTTTGATACAAAATAAATTCTCTACATTTTTTAATTCGGAAGCAGGATGTGTACCTAGGCAATACGAAAAACATATAATAATATTTGAATTTATATTAAATCTAGCCAACTTTATAATAATATTTTTTTTATTTATTACTGTTTTTTATTGCTAATGAGCAGACGTTTTTAGTCTATCTGGTCTGACCGTTGCACGTTCACACTAGCGGTCAGCTCAGCTCAGGTCTTCACTGTTGTTGATCGGTGGCGGCGCGATCTTCAAGTTAACGGCATAGTGTTGTGAATGCTTCCATTGGATTACGTGTATAGCGATTTTTGAGCTGAGCTGACCACTACTATGAATGGGCCTTAAGGAATGCCGCAAATACCTCTGCCGAGGGGGCTGTGGTAGTAAAATAAAAAATATATAGAAATCAGCTAATGAGAGGTACAAATGACAAGATGTATCTAGAGTACATAACAAAGAATTTAATCTATTGGATCTACGTTTTTATTGTTCTCGTCGGTGCTGACGCAGTAGTCCACATTCCATTGCCACTGACTCACTGTTCGCCTGTGTACACTGTACCTGGACGTAGCCTAATACGACCCTCATTCAGTCATCACCACGCTCAATTTTATCCTAGTTTTTATCAAAGCTCTCTTTTTAACTGTTTAAGTTTTGGTGCAATAATGGCAAGTTTTTGCAACATTCAGCAATATTTCAGTTTGGGAACATTCTTTAATCTGCTAGAAACGATATGAAAATATGCGACAACTAAACAAGAAGGGAATTTAATTCCTTAAACTGGTACTGCACTTAGTTAGTTCCTTTACTCTGCTTCAAGACTCCTAGTGCCTCTCCCATCATGATGAAACCTAAACCAGTGCTCATAGTGTACATTGTTACCGTGCGTCGCTTGGTACTATACGAGGAATCCGAACGAGCGTCCTAACGGGTTGTAACTATTTAGGACAACTGTTTCGACACATGCATTCGCTGCGTGTGAATTTTCCCTCCGCTCTTCTCGGATTTCGAAGTTTAAAAATGCAATCTTGTTTATCGTATATTCTGGATTTCGCTGTTTTTCTGCTTCCCGCTGAGACGTACGAGCTGCGTAAAATAACTCTTCAATATTTTTCAGAGATAAGGCAATGGACGCCAGTACAGCCGGGATAGCAACGCTACATAATTTGTTTTTACAGCGTCGAAGGACAATGTTTGTGGGATCAAGGCTTAGGGAACGTGCACAAACTACGTGGCTCGGTCCTTGGGGGGGGGGGGGGGGGTTGGCTGGAAGGCTACGCTGGGGGAGGGGAGGTTCCGAGCCAGGCCACGTAGCTTTCCTTTCATAACGTTTGTCACAGTTAAAATGAGGAACAGAACCCACAACAGCTTGTGAATATTTATTACCCCTCAATCAATTATCTCCGTATGTAATTTACAATAGTCTGACATGAGAAAACGGTACAAAATGTCTTCTGCAATCAAAAGGGAAAAAAGCTACGTGGGGGGGGGGTAGTGGCAAAAGCCACGTAGGGCTACGTGGGGGGGGGGGGGGGTTTCATAGGAGGCCAAAATGGAGCTACGTGGTTTATGCACGCTCCCTTAGCCCTGGCAATGGCGAGGTGTTCATACCTGGTTTTCTTCCTGGTAGGGGAGACTGGGTACGGTTGTGCCACGTTACGGTTGTGACAATCGTCATATTAGCCAAACAAAAAGGAATACGGGGATGGAGAGGGGGTACAGAGGAGCTGCGTGCCTTTTTGAACGTGTTTCACATAAGTTAAACACTAGTAGTTAAATAGAAGTGATTACTTTGCACTTAGTTTGTTTTGTATTGTCATGGCGATTGTTGTTTTGCGATGGAGTGCTTTGGGTACTGTTGTGACATATTTTCTGGGTACGGTTGACAAGTAATTTTTTGTTTTTCATGCCGAGAAAACGCTTGAGGAAGACCGACAGTTGTACGAGGCACATTAGTCACAGTTACTTTTGCAGCAAATGCCTTGGGAAATACTATACCTCCTTTACTTATATTTCCACGGGTTAGTTATGTTCAGTTTCTTAGCTACGGGCCGGTAGGATAGATTGGGACTGCAAATCCTTCAGGCTGGATGCTGGATGCATTGTTCCTAGGATATCTCGAACATTTTAAGAAATTTTCTAATGCTTCTCCAATGCATTGAGTCTTGTTAGTGTTGGATAACCATTTCTCGAATATCCACATTAATACATTGGATTTTTTGTAAAGAAAATGGAATCACTCTGCTTTCGTTTCCTCCACACTGCTCGTACAACCTGCAGCTTTTGGATGACCTGTCTTCGGACTCTCAAAAAAAATCTTTTACTACTAATACTACTGGTGATGGATAGATGCGGAGTCACAGTGACAATCTACGATATACCAGGTATTATCAAAATGATCTAGATCGTGACTCTTATAATAAATATTGATGCTACAATGCCTTATTAGTTATTAGCCATTAAGGTGTTCCCAGATTAATTTCTTCTATTGTTACGTAAAAATGATCTTTTTCCAGAAGAAGATTATGTTACATTATGTTTTATATTATTTGAAATAAAAGTGATTTTAGACCATTTTGTTGTATTTTTGAACCTGTCACTATCGACCCCAAGCACTGTCACAATCGCCCCTTGGGTGTGGTCGGTTGTGACATTTTTTTCTTTTCTTTTTTCTAATTTGTTCCTATGACTTAACCATTGTACTTACGGACAAAACTTTAGTATTTATACGTAGGAAAATGTACATTTTACTATAAAAATCACCTTTCTTCCAGGTAACTGGCATACTAAGAAAATTGTGAACGATCAAATGAAAATTGTCACAACCGTACCCAGTCTCCCCTACACCACAGTGCGTCTGTTTTTGGTAATTTCGACCGAAAGAGGAAATGGCCTTACTTCCGGCAAATCTGACTTTCCGCTGTGGAATACGAAATCTAGTAACGGTTTCTGTGGTATCAGTTTCCTGGTAATTCGGTTTAATTCCCGCGCTACTACTCCAAAAACTGAGTAGTGTGTGTGTTGTGTTCTCAGTTAACATCACGCTTGTTTCATTTCTATTACACAACTCGGCAGTAACATGCAAGGAACAGGAGGCAAGCACAAGCAGACGTGAATCTCTGTCTCGGCTACCTCATCGTGTAAGCCAATTATCCGCACCGAAATGACTCCTATGCTAATCCGATAGGCGGATTCCATGCTCTTCTGAAGTCGTAATAGCCTGGGGAATATCAGTTACACAGTTAATTTTCACACCATAGGTCAACTCAAAAGGGATAAGAAAATTACCTGCTACGCTTTCGACCTTCTTCACACTGTTTTGGTTCCGCTATACGACGAGCTGGCGCTGGGGTTGTAACGGATGTCATTTTTGCGGATGCGGATGTTCTGTGCTTGGCATCCGTGGAGACGGAGGTGGAAAAACAAATTTACAATTATTTACATTTTTATATTTTATCAAAAATAAACTTAAATTAAAATAAGTACATCTTTATGCCAAGTTCTACATCTTAAGTAAAGTCTGCTTCCATGTAATATGTCACATTTACTTATTTTTTCCTCGTCTTTCAACAACAAAAAACGTGGGATGTGATGATTTCACAAGTGAATTAAAATTATTTACAGAAATACGGACGCATCTAAAAAAGCCGGTCTTTGTCATATGAACTTTGCATAGTTCGCGGCTCGAATAATTCAAGTGCCACCGCACAATGCCACGCCACCGCACATCTCCGTTCCCACCACCCTCCTTTCCACCGCTCTTGCGGCCCATTTAGAGTCCAACTTGTAGGACCTACAACGATGATCCGATTTTCCGATAAATGACTCTTGACGGGTCGTGAAAAGTGTTCCAGGACTACATGCAGAACATGTTGGATGTCCTTGCCGCCAAACGCTATGGCACTGGATCATGATTGGAGGAAACATTCTGCGAGTGTGCGATAAGGACACTGGTGTGCGGCGAGAAAGTACGAGTGGAAAGGATTGCTTTGAAAATTTTGTTGGACCCTTTCAAGTAGCGTGAAGGGTGAGCGCATCCTACGGTAGTTGTACACGGATAGGCCGCTTTACTTTACATGCAAGTTTAAACTTGTAAATTCGTCGCTTAGGTAATAACACCGTTCAATTCATTGCTGCTTTTGCAAAAGCGTTAAAAAAAAACCGTCGTTGTTGTTAGCTTTGAGAAGATGGACCGCAACTTGTAAACAAGAAAATAAATTATATTGTAATGTAAACAAAACATCCGCTATACATCCGCATTAAAGATTGTGGATGCGGAGGTAGGATTTCACGCGAAAGTTCACACTTGCGGATACGGAGCTCCGTTACATCCCTAGCTGGCACCACATAGGACGTCTGATTACATTGCAGCCACGTCCTTATCTGAATACAGCTCAGCTGTTAGTATTTCGTATTATACCAGGAAGCAAAGGATGTGCGATCATTAATGTAAGCGCACTTATTAATAGTGACAATAGAAAAAAAAACTGAGAGAGCATAGTAATTAATCGAAACAATGGAACATGAATCCTTAAGACTATCAAAACATTTAAAACTGTTCGCAATATACTCCAACGTACAGGACGGCAAGGTAAATAATCACATTATAATAATCATAGTAGTAAATGGACAAAGGCTTATCAACTTTTGTAAACAATTCGACCTTAAATTAATGACAACTTTATTACAGAACATTACCATGGAGAAGACGACCTTTCCTTAACAGATGCAAAATCAAGCTCTTATCAGCTGCATCATGCGACAATAACTAAAACCTCATAAAGAAATTATGAACGTAGGAAAGATCCTCGAAGTATTTGGCCTACAACTCGCAGTTGTCCTTGCTGCAAGTAATCTTTGACAAAAAGGCTAAGTTTTTTAACCTATTAAATCCTCTTGTTATTTTAGTAAACGTCCTTAGAATAGTTCTTAATGAAATTGCGTAGATTTATTCAAATCTTTACTTGTCATTCATGCGTTTATCTGCTCTGACGATTTCGTATGGTTTCGACACCTATGAATTGATTCTCGTTGGTACCGCGCCGTGAAGTATCATTTCCGCCATAACCTGATTGTATTCTGGGAATAGGAATCTGGGGAAATTTGAGTAGTACGATTAAATTTTTGTTTGTTCCAGTGAGATTTCTACATATCTACGTCGTCGACAAGCTCCATACAAAAAGAAATGATTAAGTCTTCATGCAAGTAAGCGTAACAGGAACATTTCTTATCCTATTAATAATTGTTGTCCGTAAGGGGGCAGCCATAAATTACGTGAGGTGTTTTTCCGGACACCCCCCCGTCTCTGGTGAGAATTCGTGAGATCTGGTCCGTGAGACCCCCCCCCCCCCCAGAAATCGCCCTCGCAACTATATGAGATTTTTTAAAGTCTCACCCCCACTTTTCGACGAAATACCCCCCTAAAATTGACTTTCGCGTCATTTGCAAACTTTTTTCACCCACAGTCCGAAAAAAAAAAACCTCGTGAGATTGACCCCCTCCCCCTTGGTGAGATTTCGCCGGACCTCCCCCCCCCATTTCACCTCAAGTAATTTATGGACATCCCCTAACTTATTCATTTAGTTCAGTTTTATAAAAAGATATGAGATGATGTCGGGTCTACTGCCACGCGCTGACGCTTTGCCCTCCATATTTACAGCCTGGAATGTCGCAAATGTAGCGCAAAATTTCAAGAAGAGTTTAACGTATGGTTATTACGATTTTCAGCACCATTCAGCAGTAAGTGCAAACATCTATAGGAAGCGCTGGTAAATCAAGCTGGACGATAGATCTTTTTAGTACAAATTTAACTAAATAATAACAATTTCGTGTGGTGTTAGTGACAGATACTTTTTAGCTGTTCAGTCCTCATCTGAACTAACCCGTTGATCGAACCATGTAACAGGATCCTAGATTTTAAATCGGAACGTTTCGATTCCGAATAAGTTTGTTAGGTTCAAAATTTCTTAATTTATCTTATTTAAAAAACCTGTAACCATATGCTGTACATTGTTCCAATTTCTATTAAAATTCGAGTAGTAGGTTTGTGTGAATTGCCGTCATCAGAAGTTCAGAACTAACAGACACAAATTTAAAACCCAGTTATTCCTTCTGTATTGCTCATTAACTTTGCCCCAAAATCCAGTACATTTTCCTGGTTACAGTTTTATTATATTTCTAGATTTATTGGCCTGGAGCTAATGCCTGTAACATTGTTACTCACCCCCCCCCCCCCTCATAAAAATAATTTTTTACTAATTTACTGTTATTATGTTTATTGATATTGAAATATGTAGCATTTATTAATTCTAAGGCCCAGCGCACACGACGCGACTATTTTGTGACAGAAGTTACAAACCGGTTGAGCTCGCAACTGTTTTGTATGATGGGGAATCACGAGGCGATCGGTTTTAGACCAGTCTCAAACCAGTTATAAGCAACCGTGGATCCGTGGTCGCAGTTGCGTTGAAGACTTCAGTCGAACAAAACCACGAGTGTTAGGATACAGAAATTAATTTAAAATTCGTTGAAGAGGGGAAGAAACATGAAGTACTTTACAACTATAAACTTCCAGAACATTCAAAAAAAGTTCCTTAAATATGGATGTACCCAATGATTCTTCTGAACCCTGCGTATCCTGTGGTATTGATAATAATTAATAATGCCTTCCTCGTCTGAATCTGACATAGCAAAAATTCTACCAATTCTGTACTGACTATTGGAAGTTGAACGAAACTGATCCACAACCAGACTATCCATGTGCGGACAGAAGTTTCGTCTAGGTTGTGAACTGGTTGCGAGCTCCACTGGTTTGCAACAGTCGCGCCGTGTGCGCTGGGCCTAAGTATACTGAATAACCGTATTAATGTTTGTAACTTGATGTGTAATATTGTTGGGTTTTCACTGACTGAAGTTTGTTTAGAAAAGTGGGGTAGCATAGTAGCAATCTGTGCAGGCAGCGATGCCACGGTGTATTCCACTAACGGAGTTAATCCACTGACAATTCACAATTAGCTGACCATTTCCGAGGATAATTGGTTTCTTACATGTGGCGATCAGAGCCAGGATAGTTCACATTTAAACGAACCTGGAACGATATCTTACATGCCCATTGTTCATTTCCGATCACCTATTTATGAATCATGCAATCGGTACTTTAAAATCTTCTACGGTCTGAGGTGTATTACTAATCACCTCCCTTGGTAACTAATTAGTCTTCATGTACCATGCCTGCAAAGGAAAACGTCTGTGCTTCCTTATTCCTGAGATCAAGTATGTGTTCTAATTTATGGTCATTATCAACTCTTACCTTCCATGAGTTGTTCTTGAATGTTCACCCAATACTTTCTCAGGCCTCATCGCCAGTCATGCCCTGTATCAGTGTTTCTTAGCCTTCGGTAGCAGGCTGAATTTTTAAAATTTAATTCTAACTGAACTAGATAACAATTCGTAAGGTTGGTTAATAATGTAGACATACGTAAAAAAATTAGGATCATATGAGTTAGTGGTCCTTGGATTTATTTTTGAAATTTTTTTCTGGTCCTCTGGTTGAAGAAGTTTGAGAAACGCTGCCCTACAGTTCTTACCTTCGATCGTTCCCTGCACCAGCAAATTAACCAAAATATGCCCTACCAGCCTGTCTCTTCTTTCTGTAAGCTTCTTCCACAAACTTCTTTCCTCGCCCATCATTTCCAAAACTTGTTCATTTCTTACTTTGTCTGTCCACTTAATTTTCAGCATTCTTCTGTAGCACCACATTTCAAAAGCTTCAATTTTCCTTCTTTCCGGTACGTATTCCTAAAGTCCATGTTCCGCTACCGTAAAGTGCTGTGCTCCACACATTGAATTTTAAAAAGTTTTTTTCTAATACCTAGATCAATATTTGAAACTAAGAGATTACTCTTTTTCATGAAGGCTCTTTTTGCTAGTGCTATTCTGCTTTTAACATCATTCCTGCTTCGGCCATCGGTTGTAATTTTGCTTCCCAAATGACAGAATTCACTTCTCCAATTGCATCTGATTCTATTTTTATATTTAATCTGCTAGTATTTGTATCATTTTTGCTACATTTCATCACTTTAGTCTTGCTTTGATTTATATTCAGGCCAAAATCTTCCTTCAGTATTTTGTTCATGCCATTCAGTAATTTCTCAATATCTTCAGCCCTTTCTGCTAACAAGACAATGTCATCAGCAAATCGTAACATACTGATTTTTTCTCCCTGAACACTTTTTTTTTTTTTAATTTAATTGCAATGGAGCACAGGCTCCGGTGGCAATTTCCCTACACAGCTATCTTCCCCCTATCCTGCACCCACCTACATTTGCCCTCTACAAATTTTTTCTTTAAATTCCTTCAAAGTTTTTGGTAAATTATTCATCGTTTCTCTTGGTAACTCATTCCAATCCCTGACACCCTTACCTAAAAAAGAGAATCTTCCTACACCCTTGTGCCTGAAATCGAGTGCCAGCTTGTGGTCATGGTCATCTTTTCCCTTCCATGCACTACTTTTCATACCTACTGCAATATCTTTCCATGCCTCATCACCAGTATATGCCCTGTACACTCCCATGACCCTCCTCATCCTCCTCCTGTCTTGCAATGAATCCCATTCCAGCTCCTTTATCATATCCGTCACTGATTGCATTCTGCGATAATTTCCAGAAACAAATCTAGCAGCCCTTCTTTGCACCCTCTCCAACTCCTGTATTTGATACGTAAAATGAGGGTCCCATACTACACTACCATATTCGAGCAATGGTCTGACCAAAGTTTTGTAACCCAATTCCTTGACTTCTCTCGTACATCCCCTCATAACTCTCTCCAACAAGTGCAGAACTCTGAAACCTTTTCCTACCACCTGTCCTATGTGTCCTGCCCAGTTAAGTTTGTTATCAAAAGTAATTCCAAGATATTTGCATTTCAAGTCTTCAGCAAGCAATTCTTTCCCCACCTTATATTCATAATTAACCTTTTGTTTTTTATTTGTGTATCTAATAAGCTGACTCTTCTTTGCATTTATCTTCATTCCATGTTTACTAACCCAATTAGATATCCTGTCCAGATCACCCTGCAACTGTTTACAATCCTCTATCGTTTTGATTCTTTTATACAGCATTATGTCATCTGCAAACAATCTAATTTCAGATAGTAAACAGGCAACACAATTATTCATTAGAATAATGAATAGCAATGGTCCCAATACGCTACCCTGTGGCACACCCATTTTTACTTCCACTTCTTTTGATACTACATTTCCTACCCTAACTTTCTGTTTTCTACCTTTTAAAAATTCTTCTACCCAGCAAATCACTTTCTTATCCACTCCAATGGTTTTTACCTTATTTACTACCATTTTATGGCTTACTCTGTCAAACGCCTTAGACAGATCTAGTGCTACACTATCAATTTGGCCTCCCTTGTCCATTTCATCTGAAATATCTTGCATATATCCCACCAACTGAGATTCGCATGAATATCCTTGCCTGAAACCATGTTGCCTGCTTGAAAACCAATTACGTTCCTCACATATATTTCTAATGTGGTTGCATATCAATCTTTCCATTAATTTACCTACCACTGATGTCAAACTGATTGGCCTGTAATTCTCAACTCTATTTCTCACCCCTCCCTTATGTACCGGTACTACTATTGCACTTTTCCAGTCCTGTGGTAAGCAGCAAGTGTCTAGACTCAATTTAAATAATATTTCAAGATAAGGTACAATGTCACATCCGGCTATCTTTAAGATATCTGTAGTAATATTATCTTCACCAGCCCCTTTATGTTTTTTCAGCTTTCTTATTTCCTTCATGATTTCCTCAGGATGGATATCAAATTTTTTACTATCGTCATTTCTAATTGTGTTGTTAAGCTCGTTCTCCGAATTAGACCCTCCTGTTTCTGATTCATTTTCCCTAATGCTTTCTCTGAACCAGTTACTTAAAATCTCTGCCTTTTTCAAATCGTCAGTAACTTCTTCTCCATCCTTATCTATAAGTGTCTCTACATCCTCCCTTCCCCTCAGTTTCCTGATATAGCCATAGAAATTTCTAGATGCATCAGTCAATGGTCCCCCTGCACTGACAATACTCTTCATAAACCCATCTTTGGCCATTTTCTTTGCTGTTATTAAGTCCTTGTTTAGTTGTTTTAAATATTCCCTACTACCCTGCTGTCTCTTAACTCTGTTATGTTCTTTTCTTACCAACCTCTTTAACCTCCTCACTTCCCTATTATAGTACATAGGATCTCTACTTCTCTTTATTTTTTGCTTTGGAATAAATTTTTCTTCCCCCTTTCTTATTATCTCCTTGAACTCTTTCCACCTTGACTCTACTGTACCTGAGCCTTCCTTCCATTTACTGAATTTTTCTCTGAAATATCTCCTCAAATTTGAAACCTGTGCCTTTTTATAATTGTACCTATTTCCCCCTTCAATTTTGGCTGCTGGTTTACTGAATCCTCTAATATCCATCAGAACTGCTTCATGATCACTTATTCCTTCAGTTACTTGATACCTCAAAAGGTTTTCATCGGGCTTAATTAGAAATATATCCAAAATATTTTGTCCCCTAGTGTTTTGCTCAACCACTTGTGTAAATCCTCCTTCCCTTATTAAGATATTTGCAAATCTTTGTTCCCTTGTGTTATTTATCTTATTCCCTTCCCAGTTTACACCTGGTAAATTTAAATCTCCGCCGATGATGATCATTCTATTCTCACCTCTGAAATCTGAGTATGAATTTAATTTCTCCCCAAGAGCCTCATCCTCTTCTGTCATTCTTCCACTGCGGTAAACAGCCAACACTCTGATTTTTTCTTTTTTACTACCCCAGAAATCTACCCCAAGTAACTCATGGTCTTGATCTATGAATGCCAGTGAACTATGGTAGTTTTTGCTAACTAGTATGAAGACTCCTCCACCAATTGCTCCTCGATCTCTGCGGTACACTCTGTAACCATCAGGAAAAACCTCACTGTCTAGTACTTCTTCTTTTAACCAACTCTCTACCCCAATTATTATTTGTGGTTCATGCATCTCTATTAAGTTTGCAAATTCGATTACTTTGTTCATTATACTTCTACAGTTTACCATTAACACCCTTACTATTGGCTTTACATTTTCAGAATTTATCTCCTCTTTCCCACTTTTAACGCAGTCAGTTATTGTTTCAGCCATTTCATCTATTTCTTTAATATCTGTGACTTTCCCCATCGCGAATCTGCAATCAGTATCACTTTGATAATCTATTTCTGTCCCTTCACCAGCAGCCCCTAACCTAAAAAAGGCACAGTCCTGACCCCATCATCACTGGAAACGGGCTCCCTCACTGCTTTAGCTAACAACTCAGAAAGTACTCCCTTCCCCCTTCTATTTAGGTGTAGGCCGTGCCTAGTGAAACCCCACCTACCAATGGTGTTCACAGGCACAACCCCCAACACAGAACTAATGCCTTTCCCAAGTAGCACTTCCGTTTCCACATTAACCCGCCTCACAGCATAGTTCAATTGTGGACGGTCATGGCGACTCAGGACCTGCTTATGCCACATGGAAATTTTTCTTTTACTTTCTTTATTGCTTCCTCCAAATACAAGTTGAATATTAACTGGGATAGACTACAACCTTGTCTCATACCCTTTTTAACTGATGCTTGTCTCTCATGATTCTCTACTTTTATTACAGCCACTTTATTCTTATATAGTTTATAAAGTATTCTTCTATCTCGATACTTTAGACCTGACTTATTTAAAATTTTGATCATCTTGTCTCACCTAACATTATCAAAAGCTTTTTCTAAATCAACAGATGCCATAAAAGTATCTTTGTTTTTATGAGCCTCCCTTCAAGTATTAATCTTAAAGCCAGAATTGCTTCCCTTGTACTGTTGATTTTTCCTAAACCCAAACTGATCTTCACCTACTATGTCTTCTACTACCCTTTCCATTCTTCTGTATATTATTCTGGTCAGTAATTTTGAAGCATGTGATGTTAGACTAATGGTGCGATAATTCTCACATTTGTCGGCTTGCGCTTTCTTCAGAAGTGTGACGATGATATTTTTATTAAAATCAGTTGGAATTTCTCCTGTTTTATAACTTTATGATATTAGCTTGAATAATCTTTCGATTCCTTCTTCTCCTAGGGATTTAAGAAGTTCTGCAGGGATCTCAACAATTCCAACTTTCTTATTTGCTTTCAAGTCATTCAGAGCTTTATTAAATTCTGTCCTCAAAACAGTATCTCCTAAGTCTTCAATGTTGACATCGCCTTCCTTTTCTATTACGCTATTGTTCAAGTCGTCCCCATCATACAATTTCTCAATGTATTCCTTCCATCAGTTAGCTCTGTCGTCTGAGCATAAGAGGTTTTCCATCGGCGGCTTTAATGTTCACACTTCTTTTCTTCATTTCTCCAAAATTCTGTTTGATGTTCCTATATGCAACATCTACTTTACCTAGGACCAATACCTTTTCTACTTCTTCACATTTTTCCTTTGCTTTTTTGCATTTCCTGTTTATTTGATTTCTAAGTTGCCTGTATTGCTCTCTTCCTGCTTCATCCTGTGCATTTTTCTACCTTCTCCTCTGATCCATCAGCTCCAAAATTTCTTCTGTGATCCATGGTTTCCGGGCAGCTTGTTTCCTAAAGCCTAATGTTTCTTTACTAGTTTTCATTATTTTGGTCTTTAATGCATTCCATTCGTCCTCGGTTGAGCTCCTTTCAGAGTTACTTCTTTGACCTAAGTCTACCATTTCTGCAAATTTTTCTCTCGTGCTATATTGTTTTAGTTCATTCACTTTGTCTGTTCTACTCATACCGCTTCCTTATTTGCTTAAATTTCAGCCTGCACTTCATTATTACCACATTATGGTCAGAGTCTATGTCTGCTCCTGGGTACGCTTTACAGTCTAGAACTTGATTCCTGAATCTCTGTTTGACCATGATGTAATATAGCTGGTATCTGCCTGTATCTTTAGGACGTTTCCAGGTGTATATCCTCCTTGCATGGTTCTTAAACAGTGTGTTTGCCACTACTAGCTTATATCTTTCACAAAATTCTAACAATCTGCTTCCTCGCTCATTTCTTTCTCCAACATCAAAACTTCCTACACCCTTCTCCCACTATCGCATTCCAATCACCCATGATTATTAGATTTTCCTCCCCCTTCACATATTGGATTAATTCTTCAATTTCAGTGTATATTTTTTCTATTTCTTCGTCCTCTTCCTGTGACGTTGACATATACATTTGAACTAACGTGTTTGGGGCAGGCTTAGTTTCTAACCTCATCAAAATAATTCTGTCACTAAACTGTTCATAATAACTCACCCGTTTCCCTACTCTCTTATTCATTACAAATCCTACACCAGTGACTCCATTAACAGCTTGTGTGTGCTAATTATCCTGTGTTCCCCAGACCAGAAATCCTGTGCGTCCTTTCATTTAATCTCGCTAATCCCAACTATGTGATCTTCCTTTTTAGATTTTCTAGCCTACCTGCCCTATTCAAACTTCTAACATTCCACGCTCCGACTCGTAGAATGTTTCTATCCATTCTGATGACTCCTCCCTGAGCAGTCCCCACCCGGAGATCTGATTGGGGGACTATTTTACCTCTGGAATAGTTTACCCAGGAAGAAGCATGATATATGTAATTTGAGAGGATTACATGTCCTCAGGATACCCTTTGGGTCTTTAATGCAGTGGTTTGCCATTGCCTTCTGCATTATCGTGCCTTTGATCATTTCTGATTCATCCACCTTTAGGGGCCGTTTCCAACCGCAATGGCTAGAGGGTGCCCTGGACCACTTTCCGCTCTTCCGCCCTCCTTTCGGAGGCCGTTGGCAAACAGTGGGTAACTCCTTATACCGGGAATATTTCAGTTGCCAGAGCCTCGTCCGTGGAGAGGTTGACATTTGGTTGGAAAAGGCTATTGTAGTCTCTCCCAAACCCTTACACCCTCTTAGCCTACTATCAAGTCATATTAACAGAAATCTGAATTTTCTGGATTAAATGAGCTATTCTCACTTAACAGGAAAACTGTACACAACCCTTTTCCATATCTGTGTACCAAATATATTGACTTTTGTGGCATTTCTCTGCATACCCTATGTTCTAACCTAACTAGATATCCTATCTGGATCCATTCTGCAGTTGTTTACAATAGACTCTCTATGTAATCGTATTATATTGTATTATGTCATCTGCAAACAATCGAAAAACCTATTGTAAATCAACAAAATCATTCATTAAAATAATGAACAGCAATGATTCAAATATACTATCTGTGCCACCCCTATTCTTCTCTCCACTTTTGAGTCTATAAGGATTCGTAAACTCTAGCAAGTAACATTCTCACTTACTTCGAAGGTTTTAAACTTGTTCACCACCATTTTTGTGAGCAACTCTGGTCAAATGTCTTGGATAGATCCAGTGCCACACTACCATGTCAGCCTCTCCTGTTTACATAACCTTTTTGCATGTAACCTTTAAAATTAAATTCACATGGATAACCTATTTTAAATTCATGTGTAACACTATTATTATCTACTTTCATATAGTCCGAAACCATTGGATATGATCAGTTAAAAACTTTGTTTCAGAATCACAACCTAACCGTGCCCATTACAACGGAGCAAAACTAAGGCACTCGAGACATCTTGCGACAAAACCTTCATACCACCTAAGCCATGCAGACTTTCAACTGCAGGAAGCAGTAAGTTCTTGGTTTCTTATTCTTTAAGTGGATTTTAATAGTTATTTTAGAAAGTATTCAAATTATTTCTGCTGAAGATTGATTTGAAAAACTGAAGAACACTTGCATTGTTTTTTTCCCCAGATTACTATCAATGTAGGGATGTTTTAAATAAATTTTGCCTATGATATTGTGTATATTTTTGATTTTATCGTTTTTTTATTGATGGGGTTAACAGATTAAAAAAATATATTACTTGAAGCATAGTAAAATTAATATCAGATTCTTAATTACCATACATTTTCTATTTAGTTAATCCACGTGCAGTAATGGGCTATTAGAAGAGCTAATTGATTTAACATTCATTATTTTTCCCTCCAGGATATATCAACACCACTTATTGTGAAAGACAACCATAAGCCTGTTTTCACCAACTGTTCAAACTATCAGCCATCTGTCCTGGAAGAACAGGAAGAGGGTACTTTTGTAATTCAGGTTTGTATTCATAATTTGTATCTTAGATTAAAATTATTGGATGTCACAGTTGTTGATTTGTATGTTCTTAAAACTGAATGAACTGTTCCTTTATCGTTGATTATTTTGTTAATATATTGTCATTATTAACATCAAAACCTCCAAAACAATTTTTTATTGAACATATTACTGTCAGACTTCCACATTTCCATCTGGTGTTTCGTATGTGATATTGTCATAGAACTTGGTTTCTGTTTATAAAATTATACAGAATTCAAGTATAGTAATTACACATTCTTGAATGTGTGAGGTTATCTCCATGTAATACCATTAATGCATTTTGCAGGTGAAAGCAGAGGACAGGGATCCTCCAGATGCAGGGGGAACAGTTACCTATGCTATTGTAAGATCACAAAATGACCGAATAAAATTTGCTATTGATTCAACAACAGGTGTCATCACAACCAGGCAGGTAAGCAGTCTACTGGTTATGTTCATGAATATTTTTGTCACTATTAACTGACTGTTGGTGATATATATCAAAAGTTTCAATGCTAAAATATTTATCCCAGCACATATGCTCATCATTTTACGCCTCAAAATTTTGTTCCTGAACAAGAAAAAAAGGAAACAGTCCATCTATTGTAAATTTCCAGAAAATGAAACATTAGTAGATGAATTAATTTTATTGTTAACGCAATATTGCTTCAGTGTTGCAAACTTTACCTCATCCTTTTAAATTTAAACATGTATCAAAAGAAAAATTTGTTGTTTAGTTGTAGAGTTGCAAAGGGAGGTCAATAGTAGCAACAAAATATTGTGCTTCCTGGTTGTTTTGTGTTGCATGAGATTTCGTAGCCGTCGTTGGCCAATACTCGTTTCCAAGTTTGTTTTTCACATGCATGCAGTAATTTATTATTTTGTTGGTGGCTGATCAGGCCGATTCTGGCATTAAATTATTGTCCACACACATTGCGCCTAATTGTGGGTGGCAGATGCAGTAGGGTTTGTCGCATTTTCTGTCTATTATGAGTTTATACTGCCCGACTTTGCTGCTCCTCAAAACGTGCGACAGCCATGGAGGTGGTTTTGTGCCAGAGAGCTCTGTCTTCTGTGAGGCACTCCCAGGTGTTCAGGTCTATGTTTGTGCTCTTCAAGATCTGTCTAAGCTGTTCTTTATAACCCTTCGGAGGGGCACCACGAGGTATTTTGCAGTGCTGAGCTCACCATATAAAAATTGTTGAGTGAGCCTACAGTTACTCATTCGCCGAACATGTTCAATCCATCTGAGTTGGCGACTGATGATGAGAGCTTCAATGCTGTGCATTTGTGCCCTTTCTAAGACTATAACATTGGACACTCATCCCATTTCATTTTCACTATGGAACTTCCTGCTGTTGAAATCGCTCAATTTTCTTAATGTCATGGCAGTAAGCATCCATGTTTCACATCTGTACAGTTATGTGGAGACAGCAATAGCCCATTATACCAGCAGCTTGGTGCTTAGCTTAAGATGTTTGTTCAGAAACAACCGTCGGAAGAGATGTCCATAAGCTATGTGCACTGAGAGAATTCAGTTTTCTGTATCCTTCTCCGAGGTTCACTGTGTTGAGAGAATGCTCCTAGGGTAGGAGAAGTTGTCTACTTGATTGAGGGATGTGCCGAAGATCTGGGAGGGTAGCTCCAGGGGCAAGTTTAGTTTTTCGATTGCTGACGGTCGAGCCAAATTGATCATATCCATTGTTAAATGGAATTGTTGAATCTGCCGAGGTGTATGTGCTGGAGAGGTGTTGTCATCTGTGTACTGCATACTGAATTTCTGTTATCTGTGTGACGGCAGTTAATCTTGATGAGCAGAGTCTGCCCGCATTAATTAGTCCTCCATCAAACCGATATCTGATCTCCATGCCTATATTGGAAGTAGATGATTCATAGAATGTTGCTACCAAATACAGTGCAAAAAGTGTGGGAGCAAATACACAGTCCCCTTTTAAACCGTTTGTGATATGGAATTATTCAGAGACATTACTTTCTATGGTTGGTCAGGTTCTTTATCAATTATGAATTGCTCTAATGCATTCCAAAAAGTGTTCAGGGCAGCCAAATCATCTTAATACCATCCACATTGCACATCTAGGTACCGATCGAAAGCTTTCTTTAGGTCATAGAACACCAAAGAGAGGCTTTTGTTGTTCTCTGCACTTCTCTTGAAGTTGTCTGTCACAGAAGATCATGTCTATGGTGCCCCTTGAAGTAGGGAATGCACATTGAGATTTTGGGAGTACTCTTTCTGAGATAGTTTGGAGGTGGTTCAGCAGGATCCTAGCAAAAACCTTTCCAGCTATGGGTAGCAGAGAGATACCACGGTAGTTATCACAGATACTTCGATCCCCTTTTTTGAAGATGGTAACTGGAGCCCCTTCTGAGTTTCCTACTTAAGAATAATTTGAATAAGTTCTAGCGAAATTTTGTCTGGTCCAGGAGCTTTACCTGGATTCAGACTGTTCAGGGCTTTGTAAAACTCCTGGAAGGTTGGTGGAGCTGACATCCAAAGCTGTAGAGGGAGCTGCAGCATATGCCTAAGTAAGTCATCTGAAGCTGTAGAGCTACAGTTCAAGAGTGAGTTGTAGTGCTCTTTTCTTTGCATGAAGATGTCTTGGCTGTTGGTAAGAATGGTGGCATTATCGGCCACTTTCAGTGAGTGAGGTAAGCATAGAGCTCCCTTAATACCTGCATAAAATTTTTTAAGATCCCTACAGTTTGACAGAGTATGGAGTTCCTTGGCTTTCTGTTGCCACCATTTATTTATTGATTTCTCTCACTTCTGACATTTCCACTTAAGTGCCTGGAAATGTTTTCTTCACCCCAGAAGTTTGATATTGAACAAGGAGTTGATAGACTTCCTCTCTAGCACTGATGAGAGTCAAAATTTTTTCATTATTTTCGCCAAACCAGCCTGGTCTTTTCTTTTCTCTGCAGATTTGGTAATGATACTTCGAAGGGTGGACCATTCTAGCTCCACATCCCTTTTGATTAATTTGATTGTTTTCTAAAATATCATCCTGGAATCTTGCTTGTTAAATGTTGGAGGTTGAGAACGCAGAAGAAAATTTTTTTTTGGGTGCATTTGGCGTCATGTGAATGTCATACAGAGTTAAGGTTGTATAAGATTGGAGGCTTTCTCAGCGTTGTGTATAGAAGACATTTTCTTGGAAAATTAGGAGAGGGCGAACGTTTGTATAGCACGATGTTTCAGTGGTCATATTCTCTGCCGCCATTGTCAACAATTAGTGCCAACAATCCCACCAGTATTTAACAGTTTCATTTGATATATAAGCAACCCCATTACCCACAGGCTGCAGTCATTTGACATTGGTGGCAGAGAATATGACTGCCGAAACGTCGTGCTGTACAAATGTTCTCTTTCAGCTAGTTACCCGAGAAAATTTCATCTAGAGTTAAGGTTGTTTTCAAAGCTGCATTAAGTAATTGCCCTGCTTGATGAAATTCCTGTTTGCACTGCCAAAGCAACATGGAGTGCATATCTGCATGTTCTTGGTTTTAATAATTCATTTGTGTATATATTAAATAGCACAGGAGACAATACAGTTCTTTGGGGCAGGGTGTTTCTTTGATGAGGAAAAAGAGAGAAATAATAATAAAAAAGGTGAGTGTTGGAAAATTGACGCTGGAGTATGCACTCCAATCCCAGTAAAATCAAAGGAGCGGATAGCACAAAAAAACTGTTATGAAATAACTGAATGTAAATCCATCATCTGTCAATAATAAAGTATACAGGGTGAGATATGAAGAGCGGTTGTTCATTTTTTACTTTGTTCTACTGCTTATAGAGGTTTGAAACACAGAATTTCAAAATTGTGGCTTGTTTAAGTCTTTCTCCCCCCCCCCTCCCCCCATCATCCTGTCCTTACCTGTAGTAACATTTGATCATTTCTCTTTCCTTCATGAACTCATTAATTACAAATAATTAAGCTTAACATAAACCTTATGTTATAAAATTCTGTTTAAAAATGAAATTTTATCCTTCATATTCCACAGCAATTTGATAGAGATGAACCACGACGAGAAAAAGAGGTTTATCTATCTGTCAGAGCAACTGACAATGGAAGGCCACAGCTGGATGATGTATGTACCATTAAAGTAACCATTGAAGATATTAATGACAACAAACCAATGTTCGACAAAGTGGTAAGTTAAAAAGGAAAAAAAAAATCTTTATCTAACATTTAATTACAATGAAAAAATATTAATATACAGTTTGAAATTTGAATTCTGGCAGGTCTTACATCGTACTGGATGGAAGGTTTGTCAGTCACTTTGTTGCATGGTGTTTGTTAGTTCTTAGCACAGATTTTTTTTAAATGCTAGTATATTTTGACTTTGTTCATGTGGACTTGATCAGTTTGTTGGAATCAAGGCACACTTTCTTGCAAAAGATACGTTTTTCCCGTTTTTCATCTCACTTTTTCAAAACTGCATTTGTAGTTATGAAAATTCTGAGATCAGAACCAACCAGATAATTTACTGAACACAATGATTACAGTGCTAGGAGATAGGGAAGAAATGTTAAATCTTCCATTATTCTTTTACTAGATGCACGATTGGTAGAAATCAAATGATGCAGCACATTCTGAGTGAGATGATTATTAAAGAATTAATAACAAGTTTTTTTTTAAGTTAAATGACATTCAGTTTTTCATGAGACTGATTTCACTTTATGTTCTAGATAAGAGCGTAATTTATTAACTGTGTAAAAAAAAATTAAATTTAATATTAATGCAACATTTCTTCAAAAAATGAATTAAAGAGACAAAATTATTTGAAATATTTTTTCAGCATTACAGACTTAATTTATGGATTATCATTATTTTATGAAGAGCAGAATGTTATACTGATTCATTGGGAAGTGGAATCTGTTCATCAATGTGGCATTAAAAGATGTTTCACAGTGAGGTTAGGCTACATTTACTTGACCAGTATATTTGCTTCAATTTATTCTAAGGACTGCTCAGATCTGGCAAGACAAAACAATATCTGGGGTAAATGCAAATAATGAGTCTAGATTGATAATTCTGTAGCTATCCATCTATCACTGAAAAGTTACTTAGCCCACAGATTGAGAGGATCTCAGCATGCCAGTACACTTTCAATGTTGCAGCAAACTTCTTGGTCAACATGCTGTTTTAAATACTTATCAAATACTTGACACAAAACCCACTCACTTGATTTGTCTTTTGGATCCAATAATCTTTTATGATGAAAGCAGAACCACACAGAACAGAGAACAACCTTCATATAGAATCTGTTATGTGGCTGGAAGCTGTCCTAGATGATGATGAGCATTTTTAATAGTGGAAACTATGAACTAATTATTCCATTTCATTGCCTCTGTCATCAGTGACATGCTGCCAATAAAGCTCCACCAAAAGATTTGGTTATGAATTGTGAGTGTAGTCTAGGACAAATATTAAAATACTTTACTGATGTATTTAAAAAACAGGGGTTAACATTAAACTAACAATTCTGTGAAACATTTTTGAATATGCTTATAATTAAATTGGCTCAAAAGTTTTCAACATCATTTTTTTAATATCAGATAGAAACTGAAATAACTGACTAACAGGCAATAACATCTAACAAGGCTGACAAATTAAGATTAATGCAAAATTTATGTTTTAAAGAGTAATTGACAGGAAAATTTTTTGCTTGCCTATCATACTAAGTTGCTCTGACTTCATAAAATCTTTTACTTACAATCAATAAAGAATACTGTCCATTTGCTCATTAGAGAAGATCTTCTACATCTATGTATGTATGAGAGAATACGAAAAATTGGATAAGATGCATAGATTTTTGTAACAGTTTTTACGACAAACTATTTTATAACTGGATGCACTATAATTACTGAGAAAACTAAAACTAAATGGCTTGTGGAACACTATGTATTGTGATTGAACATAAGGCATTGATGGATTTTTATTCTAGGGATGGAACTTTGTGGGAAAAACAAACTGAATGCTGTTTAATGAATAGTACAGTACACTGATGATAAATTAAAAGGTCACATGATTATTAGGGAGCGTGCATAAACCACGTAGCTCCATTTTGGTTTCCTGTGAACCCCTCCTCCCCCCCACGTAGCCCGACGTGGCTTTTGTCGCCCCCCCCCCCCACGTAGCACGTAGCTTTTTTTCCATATTGATTCCAGAAGACATTTTGTACTGTTTCTCTTGTCAGACTGTCGTAAATTACATCCGGGGGTAATTAAATGACGGAAATAAATATTTACATGCTTCTGCGTGTTCTGTATCTCAGTTTAACTGTGACAAATAATATGAAAGAGAAGCTTCATGGCATGGCTCAGAAACCCCCCCCCCCCCCTTATTTAGCTCAATGTAGCTTTTCAGTTAACCCCTCCTCCCCCTAGATTGAGCCACGTAGTTTATGCACAATCCCTTAATACATACATCCTGCAGGAGAATGAAAGTATAATAATTAGAAATGTCGTAATTCCTTTAAACACAATACATCAGAATTATCTTCACCTTCTAGTTGTAAACCATCTTTCTGTTACAGTAAACTGTATAAGGTTTTTTGGGTCCAGAATTTGGTGCTACATTAAATTTAAATTATTAAATCTTTCACTGTTTGGGGTCATCACATTAAGCCGAGTAAACAATTTTTCACTGTAAACAAGATATGTTTGTTTATTTTTTGATTAAAATTTGTCATGGGCAAAGGCACAGCTTTGTTAGTTTGTTGAAGTATTTTGGTATTCAGTGTTGTGTGCTGTAGCAGAGACTTGTTTATTTCAGTAGTGCAACATGTTCTATAGAATCTGAAATAATTGCTGTTTGGTGAAGTATAAATATGCATATTTTTTTATTTTATATATAAAGAAGTACCTGTTTGAGTTTATTGTGTTGTATTTCTTGAAAAAAGTATGTTTGAAAAAGCAGTACATCTGGAATAGCAAGACTGATTGTGATCAGAGAGTAATTAGCAATAAGCATTAGCTTTCCTTTTATGTTCCCAGTATTGTAAGTTGTAGTAAGTAAAATGTGGATAGTGCAAACAAAGAAACTGCTGCTAGGCACTGAAAGTAGGATAGCAAAAAATAACCCATCACTTATCACAGATGAAGGCAGGAGGGCGAGATAATCGTGTAGAAAACACACACTTAGAAAATACAAACAACTTCATACTATTTCTGTAAATAACCTTCGTCATGCAGGAGGCGAGACATGACTGCGAAAGATTTGATCACACCCCGACTGACCACATGAGTGGAAAAAAAAAAAAAAAGATGAAAGTCGTGGAAGGATGGTGTTTCAACCGCTGGTGCAGGGAGAAAGTTTACCGATGATAAATGTGGAACAAAATAATCTGTGTGACAATCAGTCGAGGTAAAATGAAATTATTATTAGTAATTTAATTGTGAGGGAGCACACACTCCAGTGTCAATTCCCTGAATCTTCTAATTACTCCTTTTTATTTTACATTTTTTAATTATCTTATTTGAGTGTTAAATTCCTCCCCCACTTACTTTTCTGAAATACAAATTTTTAATTCCTTAAGTGTTTTTGGTAAATTATTCATCAGTTCACTTGGTAATTTGTTTCCAATCCCTGACACCTTTACAAACAATAGAAAATTTTCCCACTCCCTTGTGCATGAAATAATTTTATAAACTATCTAGGTGACAACGTTAAATGTTGGTTGCGATTGTTTGCTGACACTGCAGTTATCTAGAGGGAAATAAGGTGCTCTGACGATTGCTTAGAAATTCAGCGCAATTTGGATGCTATTTCCGAATGGTGCCGTAAATGGCTTACAAGTTACACTTAATTGCAAAAAGCGCAAGGCAATGCGAATATGTAACAAAAATAATCAGTTTGCTCACCAGTACAAATTCAGTTGTTGACACGGTAGATTCCCTGAAGAATCTGGGGGTAATAGTGAAAGCAACATGAAATGATACTTGCACATTACTTCCATCATAGGCAAAGCTAAGTGTAAATTACTATTCATAGGTCGTATTCTAAAGGAATTGTAATGATCGTACAAAGAAAATAGCGTATAAAACACTAGTGCGTCCTCATCTGGATTACTATTATGGAGTTTGGGATCCATATCACAAGGGCCTGATTGACTCAGTGGAGAGGGTACAGACAGTGCTGCTGATTCTACAGATTTATCTGTAGATCTATAGATTTTTTATAAAAAGTTAGGATTTTCTAATTTTGTTAAAATATCTATGGATTTTTGCTACTGTTTATTACTTGTTGATTTTTCCTTATATTTGTGTTTTGTTAAACTTTGTGGGAATAGTGTTAATGTTTTACAGAATTGTCAATAATTGTGAATCCTTTCCTTGCAACAGATCGTGTGAACCAACAATTGAAATGAAATAAAGCTCATATTTTGTTTGACTATACATTTTATAGATCTTAAAAGACCGTAATACAGAACTATCGGTGCACTCTTTATGCATGGTGACACTCTCGATGCCAAATTTCCTGTTACAGAGCATATGCTAAATTTAATGTCAAGAAAGAAAATATATGGTTCCTTAAAAAAAGAGAGAGAGAGAGAGAGAGAGAGAAAGAGTTGGCACAGAAGCAGTAGTTACGAAATTGAGGGTGTATAAGATATTTCTTACTTTCAATGTAAAATATTATTTATATTTCGAATTTTAAAGACCTGAAATGAAAAGTATTCTTAATTTTGACTCCCTCTTCAATTACTATTATTTCAGCCTTTCAGTTAGCGAGTCTCTGGATTTTTGTACCCAATCTATGGAATTTTTAGCGGCCATCTCTGGATATTCAAAGCCAAAATATCCAGAGATGGCCGCTAAAAATTCCATAGATTGGGTACAAAAATCCGGAGACTCGCTAACTGAAAGGCTGAAATAATAGTAATTGAAGAGAGAGTCAAAATTAATAATACTTTTTATTTCAGCACTGGGTACACAGGAGAGCTACTCAATTTGTGACTGGTTGCTACAGCCTTTATGAAAGCATCATGGAATTGATACATAGATTGGGCTGGGATCGTTTGGAAGAGAGACAACGTCATTTGTGTTTGAATTTACTGGAGAATATGCGAAATTCTATGACCTACGAATGCAGTGAGATACTTCTTCCGCCAACCTATTTGGGACTCAATGACTGGAGGGATAAGATTCGAGAAATAAGACACCGTACTGATGCTTTTCTGTATTCTTTCTTTCCTCATGCTATTTGGGATTGGAATGCGCAGATTAAGATTGGTGTTTAGCACCCTCTGCCACCCACAATGTTTGTGAATTGCAGAGTATGGATATAGATGTAGATTTGCCAGCTTGTGGTTGTAGTCATGGCAGCAGCGGATCTACGAAATTTCCGAACTGGGACAAAAACTTGAAATTGCCGCCCCTTCAAGCATGAATTTTCCGCCCAGGGAAATATGAGAGCTATTCTTCGATTTTGCCGCCCCCTCAAGGTTGTCAGCCGGGGCAGTAGAGCTAAAAAAAAGGTCGCCGCCACACGAATTTTCCATTTATCACACCTTCAATCGAGATTTTGGCGCCCCCCTGAAGTTGCCGCCCGGGGCAAGCGCCCCGGTTTGACCCCCCTTAGATCCGGCACTGAGTCATGGTCATCTTTCCCCATTCCATGCACTATTCCTAATTATTTGACCAATATCTCTCCAAACCCCATCACCAACATATGTTCTGTACATTCCCAGCACTCTCTTCATTCTCCTCCTTTCCTCCAATGACTACCAATCCAGCTCCTTTATCATATCAATTACTCACTGGGTCCTGCAATAATTGACACAAACAAATCTAAGTGCATCAAATGAAGTGTTAACGGGTGTACCGTCAGATCGTGTTTTGAAAACACGATATTTCGATGAATAGTTACGTCATCTTTATCAGGTGTCGAGATATCTGCACAGGTCGTCGGCTGATGAAGACAACTGAGCTATTCGTCAAAATATCATGTTTTCAAAACACTATCCGGCGGTACACCCTTGAAGACTTCATTTCAAGCATACGCCGGGAAAGTCTCCGTTCTTACAAATCTAGGTGCTATTATTTGCAATCCTATATAGGAGATAAATTCTTATGTATTGTGTTTAAATAAATTAAGACATTTCTAATAATTATACTTTCATTCTTCTGCAGGATGTATGTCTTAATAATCATGTGGCCTCTTAATTTATCATCAGTATAATGTACTATTCATTAAAACTATTCATTAAACTGCATTCAGTTTGTTTTTCCCACAAAGTTTCATCCTTAGAATAAAAAGTTAATGCTAGAATGTTGCTTTAAATGCGGAAGAAACTTTCTAGTGTGCTCATAAGATCTTTTCAGAATCTTATAATAGTGAAGTATTTATGTTTGTTTAATAATGCATCATATCCTTTCGCCATCAAGAAGAGTTCATTTTCAAATTCATTCAACTATCTAATGATGCACACTCGCATTTTGCAGCTGCATATTTGAATACATTATAAATGCAAACCATCTGTTGATGAGCATTTTGCTCATAACCTTTAATGGTTAATAAATATAATAACAACAAATTGTGACTGGTTGCTGCTTTTAATATCAACCCAAATTTGCCATCACAGTTGCTGATTTCCACTAATCTATCATGGGTAAAATATTATATTTACACATCAAGCCTTCAACAAGCAATTCTGACCCCACATGTAATAATAAACAACTTATTTTTTTATCTATGTACCAATAAGCTCTCTCTTCTTGGCATTTATCTTCATACCATGAAGCGGTTCAGTCTGATTTGAACCTATTACTCTGGAAACACATTAGGCAAACACATGCATACGTTCACTCTGTGTGTACATGAAAACGAAGGTGAATGAATGCTTCCGACTGCATTCGTTTTCTTTTGCTTGGTTTCGCTTGGGAGGTGGTACATCAAAGCAAAATTTGAACCACACATTTTAAGCATATGGTGTGTACTTCAAGAACGACACTTTTGTTGTTTTGAAGGGAACATGGAGTGGTCTAAGTCGAATTCCTTGAAATTAATAGTGTTATATTGACAAAACGAGTGTTTATGGAACCCTATTCATAAAAATTATAAAAATAAAATTAGAAAAAAATTATTCTTGGAACGAAATTAGTGATGTTATGAAATGTGACTCAAAACACTCGAAAAAGAAAATGAAATCTCAATTGGTGTCCTTTAGACAATTCAAGAAAATTCATTTAAAAGTTTCTGCAGCTGACGTCATATTTAAATTGACATGGTTTGCTTTCAAAGAAATGTTATTTTTGCTGGATAAATTTACACCAAGGGTTCCAAAAAATACTGATGTTTTGAAGTCTTCGGACCAATCTGCTGCAACAACATTTCGAAGTCAGTTGACTTCAATCTGCAGAAACTTTAAAAAAGTCCATTTCCAATTTCAGCTGTAAGATTGTCTATCAAGTCTGTCCCTCTGTATCACCATCGTTGTGATCTGTGTTTTTGTGTTTCATTCATTAATTTAATTTTAATTGTGATGGAGCACACGCTCTGGTAGCAATTTTCCTACACACTCATTTTTCCCATTTCCTGTACCCACCTACTTTGTAGTTAACAAATTTCAACTTTAAATTGTTTCTACATTTTTGGTAAATTATTCATCAATTCTCTTGGTAACTTATTCCAATCTTTGACACTCTTTCCTACAAAAGATTATTTTTTTACGCCCTTTTACCTAAAATTGAGTGACAGCTTGTGGCCGTGATCATCTTTTCCCTTCCATGCATTACATTTAATTCATACACCAATATCTTTCCACACATCATCACCAATATATACTTTGTATCCTCTTATGACTCTCTTCACCTCCTCCTGCCTTTCAATGAATAGCATTCCTGCTCTTTTATCATATCGGTTACTGATTGTGTTCTACAGTAATTTCCAAAGCCAAATCTATAAATAATAATGTAAGACTCACTAGCAATGGTTAACACATCTTCTACTGCTATTTTTGTAGTAGGTGTTAAAATATTTTTACTGCATAAACCTGGGAACATGAAAGAATGACAAATAGCGCATTCATTCGTTGTGATGGAGACGACGAGCAAATTTTTGATAAACGCCACACAGATTCAGCCTCTTCCAGTCAGCTGCATGCGTGCTTGCATTCGCCTTGTGGGTACTCACCTTTATAAACCATTATCACCTTGCGAAAAATGTAAATTCTGACCGTAAACGATCAACACAATCATTCATTAAAATAATGAACAGCAACGGCCCCAATACTCTTACTCTGTGGTAATCCCATATTTGCTTCCACCTCTTTTGATAATGAATTTTGTACTCTTTGCTTTCTGGCTTTTAAGAATTCCTCTTCCCAGCAAGTAACCTTTTCATCCAATCCAATAGTTTTCAGTTCATTTAAAACCATTTTATGGCTCACCCTGTCAAATGCCTTAGAAAGATCTAGTGCTACACTATAAAATTGGCCTCCTTTCTCCAATTCATTTGAAATATCTTGCTTATAGCCAAACATCTGAGATTCACATGAATATCCTTGCCTAAAGTCATGTTGTCGATCTGCAAACCAGTTTCTTTCCTCATAGACATTTATAATATAGTTGCATATCAATCTCTCCATCATTTTACCTATCGCTGATGTCAAACTAATTGGCCTGTAATTTTCAACCCTATTTGTCACCCCTCCTTTATGAACTGGTACTACTATCACTTTTTCCAGTCCTATGGTAAGTGGCAAGACTCAATTCTCATTTTAAATAAAATTTCAAGGTAAGGTACAATATCGTATCCCACGATCTTTAAGACATCTGTAGTAAAATTTCCAACACTAGACCTTTTGCATTTTTTTAGCTTTCTGAATTCCTTCTTAATTTTCCTGAGAATCTGTTTCCAAATTTTGTAGTTTCCTCATTTATACTTACGGAGAGACACCTCTAATTTATCCCCTCCCATCACGGGATGGTAATCCCTAGTAGTCACCATCAGTCTCACAATATCTCTGCCATTTTAAAATCCTCAGTGACTTCAGCCCCATTCTTATCTGTTGTCTGAAACTCTTCCCTTCCCCTCAGTTGTCAAATATAGCCATAGAAATGTGTAGATGCATCGTACAGGTCTCCCTACACAGTAATATTCTTCATAAACCCATCCTTAACTACTCCCTTTGCTTTTATTTATTGTTTGTTTAACTGTTTTAAGTATTCCCTACTGCCTTCTTATCCCTTAACTTTATTGTGTTCCCATCTCAGTAACCTCTTAATCTTCTCACCTCACTATATTAATATGTAGGTTCTGTACTACTCTTTATTTTCTGCTTTGATATAAACATTTACTCACCCTTTTTTGCTATCTCTGTAAACTTTTGCCACTTCGCCTCAACTGTATTTGTGCCATATTTCCATTTGCTGGACCTTTTCCCGAAATATCTCTTTTTTTATTCTAAAATCAGAGCCTTTTGATAATTGTACATGTTTCCCCCTTCTGTTCTGGCCACTGGTTTACTGAATCCCCTAACATCCATCTGTACTGCATTGTGATCACTATTCCTTCAACTACTTGACACCCCCACAAGATTTTCATCAGGCATTATTAGAAAGATATCCAACATATTTGGTTCCCTCATGTTCTGCTCTACCACTTGTGTAAAACCTACTTCCCTTACTAAGGTGTTTGCGCAAATCTCTGTTCCCTTTTGTTTACAAAAATATATAATTTTGATGTGTTATAGCAGTAAATAAGTAAATAAATAAAACTAGAAACATATAAAAATATATACAAAGGAAAAAGGAAACGGCTTTAGGCAATAGTCATGTAAGAAACTTTGGCGTGTGCACACCTCCCGAGCCACATGACCCATTCTCTTTAGCACGAATAAGGTTTAAGACCGAAAAATTGTGTATTTTTGTGTTCGTGATATATGTTCTTCTCCCGTCACTGGCTTCAACTTTGGTGAGTGATGAGTCATTTTCTCTTTCCTTGTAATTTATAAAAAATATATATGCATGTTGAAAAATATTGAGGAAATTGGCTATAAAATTGCAAAATAGTGACAGGTTTAGTGTAGGTTGAGGCCAGGAGTGTATCTGGTGTCTAGGATATGTTAATAGGCAAGTTCCCATCAAAGGTTTTCTGAAGATGTGGTGGCATTTGGAAAAACTGTGACAGTTCAAACTGTGAAACTGGTGTTGGAGTCAATGTGGGCTGGCATGAATTGCAACCGGATGGTCTGGGTTGGAAGTATAAAGTGTTTGCCTGTGGCCATTAATCCTGTAGGATAGTTGAATGGTGAGACAAATGTAGGAAGTAGTGCAGTGAAGACAGGTAAATTGGTATACAAGGTGAGTGGTAGTGCAGGAGGTGTGTTCAGTAATAGAAAGGGTTCTCCTCTAATGGTATACAAGGTGAGTGGTAGTGCAGGAGCTGTGTTCAGTAATAGAAAGGGTTCTCCTCTAATGGTATACAAGGTGAGTGGTAGTGCAGGAGCTGTGTTCAGTAATAGAAAGGGTTCTCCTCTAATGGTATACAAGGTGAGTGGTAGTGCAGGAGCTGTGTTCAGTAATAGAAAGGGTTCTCCTCTAATGGTATACAAGGTGAGTGGTAGTGCAGGAGCTGTGTTCAGTAATAGAAAGGGTTCTCCTCTAATGGTATTTGAGCAGGTAGTAGTGGCTGGACGCATGCTGCATGTTTTGCAGTGGGGTCTATTACAGGGGAAACATTCCTGTGTAGGTTTAGGAGAGTGAGAAGGTAGTTGTGGACAAAGATGTTGTTCAGATTGGGAAGTCTGCTAAAGCAAGTGCGGAGAGCAGTGGGTAGGATTTTGAGAAGGATGACATGCATTTCAGGGAATGACCAGATGCCCACGGTGAAGTATCTGGCAAATGGATTAAAGGCCAGTAAAGAACTGGGTGATTAATATTGATCCTCGGTCAGCTTTAGTAGAATGTTCTGCACCTCCTAAAGCTGCATCTATGCCACACAAACCTCTGGTCTCAACCTACAGTCGATTTTCTCATATATTTTTCAACATTTTTACACCTTTCTAGTTTTATTTCTTTACTTATATATTTACATAACAGATCAAAATTATATATTTTTTAAAACAAATTTCATTTTACCTTGAATGATCGCCACAGAGATTATTTTGTTCCACATTTATCATTGGTCAACTTTCTCCCCCCACCACTGATTCAAACACCATCTTCCCAAGTGTATCATCCTTTTTTTTCGTTCATGTGGCATGTCAGGATGTGGTCATATTTTTCCCCCTGCCATATTTCTAGCCTCTTGTGAAGTTTTTTTTGTGTGCATTTTTTCTTTTCTTTTTTTTTACATATTCCTTTCATCTTTCTGCCTTCATCTGTGGTAAGTGATAGGATAGAGAAAAAGAAACCATCTTATTTGTAGTAAGTGAAATAAATTACATATGTTTTTAAATAATATGGCTAATTTTAAAGTTTACTTTTAACTTTCTTTCTTGTAATTAATATTACATTAAGATCTATAGTTTTAAGAATATGTATACAGGCAAAACATTATAACCCACTGTCTTCTTTACAGCGTTACCGGGAATCTGCTCCTCAAGATCTTAAAGTTGACAGTGAAGTTATGAGAGTTTCTGCATTAGATATTGATGATGGGAACAACAGTCTTGTCTCATATGAACTTGATCCATCTCCAAAAAGTCCAAATGATAGAAGTTACTTTCGTATTGATGAAAGCTCAGGAGTTATTTTTTTGGCTAAACCTCTCACAGATGTAAGTTATAATTTTTCCCATTCACTTTATACAGAGTTATTTGTTTATTTAAAGGAAAGAAATTGTGAAATAGCTGGGTTTTTTTTCTTTTCTTTTCAGAAAAGCCTGGGTTATGTGTTCACAATAGTTGCAAAAGCTACTGACCATGGTGTACCTCCTCTTTCAGCAACTGTCGATTTAGAAATATCTGTTGTTGAATCTAATAAAAAAAGTCCCACAATTGAGGATGATCAATTTGGCTATGTATATGAGATTCCAGAAAATTATTCAGATTTTACTGCTCCAATTATTACTATTAAAGCTCGGTAAGTAAATTAAATGTAGAATAGCACTAGTGAGAAGAACTTTCTTGAAAAAGAAAAATCTAGGACTAAGAAAGAACTTTTTAAAACTCTGTGTGTGAAGCCCAGAACTTTAGGGATACTGGAAAGAAGGAAAATTGAAGCACTTGAAACTTGGTGCTCTAATGATGCTGAAAATAGAGTGGATAGTATGAAATGAAAATGTTGGAAATAATTGGTGGGGAAAGAAGAGGTGGTATGGTGACATATTTTAAGACATTAGTGATTGGTTAATTTGTTAGTGGCAGGGAACATTCAAAGCTAAGAGCTGTAAACGAAGACAGAAATTGGGATATATGAAGCAGATAATTGAGAATGTAGGTTGTAAGGGATATGTTGAGATGAAGGGGTTAGCGTAAGATAGTGGGAGTTAGAGGACTGCAACAAGCCAATAGAGAGATTGGTGACAAAAAATTGAATTAATTTTCCTGTCAAAATTTACTTGGTATTTCAGAATTAAATATGATAGGAACATCTATATTACATTGTAATGCACTTTCCAGGTGTCTTGGTGAAGGCAGAAAACAATAAAGATCGTATCAGCTCAGATTAATCAACCAGTGGCAATATTACATAGTTTTAAAGCTTCAAGAAGCAAATTATTAGTTTGATATTTCTAATTTATAAGCTTGTAAAGTAAGTTATCAGAAACATACAGTAATTAACATGTAAAAATGTTTTTATGAGAAATGAAATTGCTTTGCTACTTGTTATGAAATGAAGAGATTAAAAATGACCATTTAAGTTTTTTAGCATCATCTTTTAGATGTACTCATTTTTTGCAGGCTATCTGGCACCTCTTCTTTCATAAGTGGGGCTTATTTTGAAAGCAAGGTTCCATCTGCTGAAGGCTTGCTGGGACTGACAGTTTTGATGAGATAACAGATGTGTTGCCACCTGTCTTTGAAATGCGTAACTTATTTTCTGTTTGAAAAACATGTTTGTGAAATGTGCTGGAAACTGCCTAACAATCACATTCAGTAAGGGCAGTATGTGTGGCCTGGGGTTTGAATCTCAAATATTTTTAGAAAATGTACAGTATAGGTTTCCCAGTGATATGGCTGAGAAGAGGTAATGCATTACGAGAGATTGATGTATATAATGGAACTAAGGGGAAACCAGTATGAATATGATGCTGATAGGTCAACTCCTATACAAGAGTTAAATTCAAAATATTGATTTCAGGGTGAATTCTGATAGGTAAGGTTGTAATGCAGGTCATCTTTAAAGGTGCAAATGCGGTGGTTCAGTGCTTGACCTCCGTGGGGGAGGAGGAGTTGGTGGCAAAATAAATTTATAATTGTTTAGCATTTACTATGTTATTAAAAAATAAACGTGATGTAAACATACAAATTATACATTTTGCCTGTACATCATGTTTCCAGATTTTTTTGCCCTCACTTTTTAACAAGAAAGAAACACACAATGATTTCACATGTGAATTAAGTTGGATACCTAATGACACATGTACCATCAAAACATTCTCTGACCAATGAACTTTGCTAAGTTTGCAGATCAACTAATTCGAGTGACAAGCACATGATCATGACACTGTGCCTGTGACCTACCTTTCATCTGCTTTTACTTTCCATGCAAGTTCAAACTTGCAATTTGTCATTTAGCTAAAAACAGCGTGCAATTTATATTTACTATTATTTCAGGATCATGAGATGAGCCAAATTTTTTATAAAGAAAAATATATGTTTTGTAATGTATACAAAACATCCATTATACCTCTAATTTTAAAAGTTTTGGAGATGGAGTCTGTAGCGGAAGTATGATATAATACGGAAGTTCGAAGCTCCGCACTTGCAGGTATGGAGGTGGAGTCGCATTTCAGTTCTACTGTGGAGCAATAAATTATAGGTGTGGAAAATAGGATGGACAGGAACTTCGTTTGTCTTGGTTTATATCTTGTTTAATCACATGGTTATGGAGTCACCCAAGTTGTTTCAACTTTGTTTTTGTATTTATGTTGTGGCTAACTTACTATGTTTAGACTGAGTTTTAAGCAGTTTATTTCCATGCTTTTTGTTCTTAGAGTAGTTTTTTTTTTTCCACTTGTGAAACTTGAATCATTAACCAAACCATATGAGTTAGTTTTCTTTCTATCCTGTGTTAGGCCTTGTGGCCCATTACAGTCCCGATCCATGTTCTTGGTGGTCTTCCTACATCTCTCCTGTCTGTGGAATGGTATTTTAGGATTTTTTTGGTGGGATCCAGTCCATCTTAATCCTTATTACATGGACTGTCTAATGTGTTCTGTGGTTTTGAACAGTCTGGAGCACTGGTTTAACTAAGAGTTCTTTAAGGATTTCATCAGATCTCTGTCTGTCTCATAGTGTATAGCTTCTTTGAGACTTGAAAGCAAAAAACATTTAGTCCTACCAATTGGTTGCTAGCCAAGAGGTAGCCAGTCTGGTGTAATCGACCGTTTTGGGCTTAGTCGATTAGTTGACAGGATGGTTGAGTGGTGGGCCGCCCTTCCTATCATGGCACTGCGTGTGATCGCTCGTATGGGCCTAGGGCTTAATGCTGGAGGTTGTTGCAGTTGTGAGCGCAATGTGGCATTAGAGAAACCGACCAGATCCTAGGTACTGACCTGTGCGAAGTATTCCCACAGTTTGCCTCGGCAACTTCTGCTGTCTCCTCGTGGTGCGGCGGCTAGATGGATTACTGTTAATCAGGATAACTGACACCACATGGTTAAGGACATGACCCTTTGCTTTATAATAGTACCATGTAATGATCATTGAACTGGGCTATGGCTAGCTATAGGTTCTTCTACTTATAGTACAATGGACAAGGCGTCTAACTGCTACGATAGGCGTTTATTGTACACTCTAGACTGAAGCCAATACATCCGAATGAATACTGCCTGCTAGGCTAACCCCGATGGTACTAATACCTGAAGCCATAGATTCTTGACGTTAATGATCTACTCAAAGTATAGATGGTGGATCCATTACTTACAATGGAGAATGGCTAGCAGCTAGTCTTGGTAGCGATGTTGCCTGCTATCGGCCATGACGCGAGACATAGTGTCTGCCCTACAGTACTGATACTTGCAGAAGAGCGCGAGTGCGTACCATCGCTCGTAATTTATCCCGATCGTCGAACGTTCTAGATGTTCGATCGGTCGTCACCCGGTCATCGCCTTCCGTCCTGGCATCTGCTGACGCTTGCGTCTGCAAAACGAGGCTAACCTCACGCGAACTCTCCGCGTGCGTACGGGACGTTGCTTTCAACTAAAGTACTAATATTTAACCTTAACTAATATGTCTCAAAACCGTCCATTACACTGGCTGTGTGGTTGCGCGAGTTACTTTTGTAGTAATAGTTTGAATGATATTGCTGTTTAACTGTAGGAATGAAATCAGATTGTAAAGTGCACTGAAATAGTTGTTTTTAAATAAGTAAAGGCATATGATCGAAAAATACCTTCTTATTTGATGATGCTAAAACAAAGTTTAGATAAGTATGATTCGATTTCCTGCAGTAATTGTGATGTAATTTAGGAGAAAAAATCATAGGTATTATTATGATATACTTTTGTTACAGGTCTAATATTCCTTCATCACAAGAAATGCAGTTTCTTCTTAATAGAGGCCAAACTGAACAATCAAATTCTGTACCCACTTTTCGGTTGGAGACTGATGAGAAGAAAGACAAAGCTTATATAAAACTAGCAGGAAAAGCACTAGACTATGAATCAGTGACTGAGTATCACCTTACTGTTCGTGTAGAAAACAAATACAGTCTAGCCCATCAGCAGCGTTACACAATAAAAGTTCTGGATGTAAATGATAATATCCCAACATTTACAAAAATTCAGAATGGATTTGTTTCAGAAAATGAACCTCCGGGAACACCAGTAATGCAAGTTAAAGCAATTGATGCTGATGGAACAGAAGCTCATAATCAGGTATTGTATCTTTTCATCGGTGTCGTGCATAATCCAGCTCTAGCTGGTTGGGGGGATGCACGTTATATTCCCACCTCCCTCTCTCCATCTTACTAGCATCATCCATTATTGTATTCCAATCTGGATTCCTTCTCTTCTTCACTGAATCCAGACATTTTGCTGTGATTCTGCCTCTTGTCACCTTTCCTTAGTTCCTAATTTCAGTCATCAGTTTAACATCCTCTACACCTTCATCCTCTTTATGTTGTCTGAAGACCTTAAATTTATTCCTCTCGATTCTCCCATAAGCTCACATCCTCATTTCTCACTCTGTCATCTTACCTTTCCTGAATTTTAGTCTCATTGTCATTGTTCCTGTTCCTGTTTCTTTTGTGTAAATCAGTATGGGGGAATTAGTACATTTTGTGTATTATTCCCTTAGACTTCACTGAGACTTCTTTCTTCCATATGAGATTCCTTTTATTCTGATAGAATGTCTAGAATTTTACATTAATTAACTTTCTTTAGGAAGTTGTCCACCAATCTTAAAATTACTCTCTCCACATCTTTGTTCTCTTGCAACCATTATTATGTTTCTTTTTATCACATTTTTTTGTCCTGCACATACCGGATAGCAATTCCAATTGCTCTTCTACTCCTGCACTGCCTGCTTCCCAAGCCATGGTATCATCTGCAAACAGCAGTAGTTTTGTGTCTATCTCCATATGCTTTCTTCATCTTCTTCGCAATTTCATTCTTAATCCTTATAAAACAGTGGTGAAATAAGTTTCCTTGCCTAAGTCTAGTTTAATTTCTAAAAAATTCCATCCTCACCTTTTGCTACTGGATGCTGCTATGATATTTCCCATACTTAGCTTGTGCAATATTAACTCTGTGTTTACAGATTCCCTAACTTACCATCATTTACCATACTTTCATTCTTAGTATCCTTTTCTATGCCTTCTCTAAGACTTGGAAATTCATAAGCTAGTTCTTTTCTACCATAAATTTAATGTTGATAGTGAGCGCCTCTGTTTGTTTGCCCATTCTGTTCCTCTAAGATTGTTATTATCGGTCTTTTTATGCAATTATATAGTACTGTTTTTCTTTAATTTCCATTTGTTCCCAAAGTCAGCAGTTTGTTAGATTAATCTTTACACCTGTTCCTTAAATCTTCTGTCTGTTACCAAATTCCAACTTTATATAATACTGACTTGATATGTATTCTTTGTTTCTACTCAAAAACCTGCAGATTGTCCTCTATCTCAATGCATGTCATCTTCCAGTTTACATGTGAATCTACCTACATAGTTGCATCTGTTTTGATGACACTTCCTTCTGCTTTCCTTTTTTCTTTCCGTTATTGTTATGCTCCCCTTTTTCTCTTTTATCATTTCCTTCACCTTCTCATTTCAAAATGGTGAACACTTTTCCTTTAATCTTGTCGATGTTCTGACATGTGCATTCTGCTCTGCCTACAACAGCACTTCAATTCTTCCTTACTTCTTGTCTGTTCTTGGTATTCATGGTGTTAATTTCTCCTGAAAGTTTCTTTGTAGAACTTTGTCTTTTAGTTTTCATACTTTTATTTTAATCTCTCTAATTTCCTTAATTCTAGTCACTATCTTCACATTTGCTACTACAAATCTCTCCCCATTCTAGTACTTTTGTGTGACACCACCCAAATCCTCTTTCTATAAGAATGTAAAATCTGTAAACTGTTTAAAATTTCATCTTTCGCCCCCCCCCCCTCAAAAAAAAGTGGATCGATATTTCCCTCACACACCCCCCCCCTCTTTTTCCCCAGTTACATGTTGCATTTTATAGCCTGTAAAAATCTTATCCAAAATTGATTCCAGTTTCCTGCAGTTTTTATTTTATTTTTTCACAAAAGGTAGTAAACAGTGTTCAGCTTGTATGCGATTTTTTTTTCTTTTTTTTTTTTTTTCCCGTCTTTGTTGTAGCTACTAGATGTTTTTCAAATCTACATTAAGAAATTTTCTGCACAGGTGACATATGTATTGGCAGACCACAAAGATCTTTTTGATATAGATCCTAAAACGGGGAACATCACCACAAAACAATCGTTTGACAGAGAATCAAATGAAACCTACTATGTCACAGTATATGCACATGATAATTCACCTTCAGCTCTGTTACTGAATGGAGAACCTAATACAGGTAAATGACTATGTATTATGTTGATGCTTTTAGTTGCTTGTTAGTTCAAGAATGTGAATAAATCTTATTCTACCAGTTATGGAATATTACTGTAACTAACAGTGAAAAAGATTTAAGTAATCAAATAAAAAAATGCTGCAAGGTTTTTTTCAGGATGTAACAAATTCGCAGCTATAATAATTTTTCGGTGTCCATAAGTCTATTACTGTGAATGTGTATCTATAAAAATTGTTCTCTTGGAATATATAATTTCAAATAACATTTACTGCAAATTTGTAAAATCTGACATCATTCTGTTTAAGAATCAAAATTGTTATAAATCCACATACATGTTAGATTTGATAATGAATCCAGAGAAGAGTTATTAAAAAAAAAAAAAAATTACTCTTTTAGGTGAACTGACATTCCGCATTACCATAGCAGATAAAAATGACAATGCTCCAAAATTCAAGGAGAAGCTGTACAATGCAAGTATTCAGGAAGATGCTAACATTAACTCTTTAGTAACAGAAGTAAAGGCAGTTGATATTGATACAGGTACAAATAATTAAGTTTGTTTTTAACATAGTGATGTACTGACTATCTGAAAACATTAGCTTCCATTTTAAGAAACAAGATATTTTGAAACTCTCACAATGTGTTTTTTCTTTTTTCAGCATCTATTGTGAGATACAAGATCACTAACTACACAGTGACTGGTGAGGAAAACCCTTTTGAAATTGAGGAACTAACTGGTAAGATCAGGGTTAGTAAACCATTGGATTATGAAAAAACAACGAAGGTATGTGCCTATATACCATTACCAATTTAGATAAAACATTGTTTCTATCAACAGCTACTTTATTGTGTTAAAATCCTTTACAGTACACACTTCGTGTGCGAGCATATGATGGTCTGTTTGAAGACTACACTACAGTTAACATTTTAATAGAAAATGTCAATGACAATCCTCCTGTTTTTGAGTCGTATGAAAAGCAGATAACTATCCTTGAGGAAAGCATCCCAAAAGAGAGATGCATAGTTAAGGTTAGTTTGCAATTATCATTTGTTTGACACTGTGCAGTACAGTGACTTTTCACATTGATATTAAAAAATGTTTTACAGTTAACAGCATATGACCCAGACATAGTAAATCGAAGTGACCCACAAAATATCGTTTACTTTGTTGTCAAGGAAGAACAAAAGAAATTTTTAACAATTGATGAAGATGGCTGTTTAAGACTTCTGAAGGTAAATGAAAACATTTATTTGACATAAAAGCTTGTACTTATTTGACGATTTTACAGTATGAAGTAAAAATATTTTTTTTTTCTCACTTCTTTCCAAAGCCACTAGACAGGGACCCACCGCATGGTTTTGAAACGTGGCAAGTTATAATTGCAGCTGATGATCAGAATGGTGATCCCACATCTCTGAGGTCTACTACAGAGGTCATCATTAATTTAGAAGATATTAATGATAATGCTCCTTTCCTTGATATGCCATACCCCGTTGTTTGGGAAGAAAATAGACCACCAGGCAACATAACAGTCTTAAAAGCAAAAGACTATGATAGTGAAAAGAATGGCCCTCCTTTTACATATTTTATGGGCACTGAAGCAGACAGAGAAATAACAACAAAATTTGAAATCAGAGGTACATATTCAAATTTGTTACAATTCTGTTACGAAGATGGTGATTTTTTTCTCTGCATACTTTAAAACCTGAGTTTAAAATATAGTTTCCTGCAGCATATTCTATATTCTAAAATATTTATGATTATCAGGTGAACAACTTCATGCTTTGGTGACATTTGACAGAGAAGAAAAGAAGAAATACTTGGTGCCAATCATGATAACTGATAGTGGAGAGCCACAGCAAACTGGAACAAGTACACTGACAGTTATAATTGGTGATGTCAATGATAATCCAATGAAAGAAGGCACAAGCTCTATTTTTGTTTACAACTACAAGGTAATGAATGATTATTTTATTTTGTAGCAATATCCTTAAAGTACATTTATTAAACACATCGATTTAAACACCAGAACTTAAAACTCCATTTGTAAAGATCAGATATGGTTAACTGTTTTTTACCAAATCTTGGATTGAGAAAACATGGTTTCCATTGAGATAATTTTTTTCTCTCTAATGTTTAGGACATTTAATGATTAAATTAAGTATAGGGAAAAACTACTGCTTACCACAGAAGATAACAGGACGGCATTGACACACAAATAATTTATGAACACAAAGGAAACTGAAATTTTTGGATGTATTCTGTTCGCCACAAGAGAATTACATGCACAAGTTTATGAAACAGTTTTGTCCTATAATATTCAACAACTCTTTCTATATGATACAGAGAGGAAAATATTTCAGTATACATGTTTACGGTAGTGTACTGATGAAGTGAACATTTAACTGGTTATTGGAATAGATGCAAACCTGCCAGCATGAATGCACATGCTTAAGCACCACCACACCAGATTGGGGAGGTACAGTGGTCCCAGGTTGAAATCCCAGGCCATATGTACTGGCTATCCTGACTGTGGTTTTAGGAAGTTTTCTGCAATCATCTAGCCTAGGGGTTCTCAAAGTTTTTCTTACTAAACTCCCGATGATCTAAAGAAAAAGAAAAAAAATCCCATGTGCTTCCCCTTCCACCCCGACCCCCCCCTCCTTAGTTTTATTATTAAAAAGGTAAATGCCTACTTCTGAGTACCAACAATAATGTCTCTGAGTAAACCTCATGAAGTTGTGAAGGAGGGACAGTACTTCCGATGGTGTAGAGCTAGGGTATCTTCCCCATTGGCAGCAAAGCTGTCTTGCATCTTGTGCTGCCCCTCCCCTCACCATCTCTCCCTGGCAAGTTTTCTCGCCAAACTGGGGGGGGGGGGGAGGGGAGGGGTCGCGCTTCAGTTGGGAAACTTAAAACCAAGCGAATGCTGGGTTGACCCTCAAGATACATTTTTCACAAACTCGTCTGCATCCCCCATCAACTATGACAGGCCTAGCAAACCTATGGTAGATGAAACATTAAAAAATATATATATAAGCACAGCCTCTAATTCTTTGTTCTGTTACTTTTAAATTTTCTTGATCATATATTTGTAAAAATACATGACATCATATTAAAAAATAGATACAAAAATATTAACATGCTTTTTTTCATAATAAAATAACCCATTTACCAGATTTAGAGCCTGGATTGCAAGAAATATGTAAATTTTCTTTTCACATTTCTGCATTAAAGGGGAACTGAAATAAGATTTTTTATTTTTCACTCGAACATCAATAAAGAGGGTGGAAATAACACGAGAGCTAAAAAAAAATTGTTGAAAATTTGGGATAACACGGAGATATTATGAAAGTGTGGGGAATTTATATTATGGTACAATGTAATACCACTCTTCAGAATTTGAACAGTACATAAATGTATAATCAGGCTTGATGATTTCATTCCTAAGTTCAGACAGGTAGATAAAATAACAGGATTCATAAAAAATGGAAAATAACATACAATAGGCTGGGGATATTATCACAAACACTGAGAAAGAAGCAACTGGCTGATAATTTTAGTGCACATTTCATGATGCCCCATTTTGTAAGCAGCAAGGACATAAAACAGCAGCTACTATGATCATGATGTACTATAACATTACCAAAATAAACAAAAATCTTTTTAGTGGAAATGGTGGTTCTGACGCTAAACCAGTTTTATCACTGATATTGTATTATAAATTTTTACAAGCATGAGACATGGGACTACAGGGTTTTTGTACTTATGTGCCTTTGTGTTATGCATTTGATTGTCACAAGCTAAAAGAAATTATTTGTGAACAGAAATGCAGTGCTAGTATGAATTCAAAGAAATGAATGTTCTGTACAAAATCTGTACTATAGTATCTGTTGAAAGTAATGATGACTGACTAATTTGCTGTGGGCACATGTTTAAATCTCCAGTTGAGTAATATATCACTGCAAAGAAAAGTAGTGAGGCACTGTTCCTTCTCCCCATTGAATTAAGGGCCCAATGATTCTTGTAAGTTATTACATAATTAAAGTTCATATTGTTAACAATACCCAATTTCATCTACAGAAATAAGATATATGGGAATGACAATTGTTTTAAAAAAATGAATCAATTGGTTCTGCATGTACTTTGCGATCATATTTTGTAACAATTTAAAAAAATTGAAGGGAAGGGCTGTTGATTAGGAAACCGATCTGAAAAAGGCAGAATTGGTATATTTGATTAGATAATTTTGGCACTTATAATCTGTGTATGCTAAAATTAGCCAGTCTACTTTGAGGGATAAAACACATATGTTGATAGGATGATAGAAAATTTTAATCTAATTGGTATTGTGTGGAGAATATAATGTGTACTCTGAGATATATATATATATATATATATATATATATATTAGACATTGGGATAGGAGAAAAACCACCGCTTACCAAAGATGGGGGCTCCAGCGGCGTCAAAACACGAAAAAACACACAAACACACACATAATACAAATTTTCGAGCTTAGCTCTTCATCAGGTTGTAGGATGAGGTGGCTGCCCCGCGGAAGCTAGCAACCAACTGAGGAGACCACATGGGGTGCACATGGTTGGCTGGTCGGGGTGGAGAGGGAGGGGGAGAAACAACATGGCGGGAGGCGGGGGTGGAAGGACCTAAGCCCGAAAATGATAATTAGACTGCACAGTGGAAACGCAGTTGCGGTCATAAGGTCACTGGCATAAAACAAACCAAGGAATACACGGGGGGGGGGGGGGGGTGCAATCTACTGAAAACGATCTATAAGTGCCCCCATAAAAAATAATTATTCCACACGCAAAATTATTGAAAATATTACACACGAAAAAATACTACACACGGAAAAAATATAATAATATAAAACACACGAGAGAAAAAATTTATTGCAATAGATCTAACTACAAAAAGAGAAAGCTCTGGTGAGCGATGGTTTTGTGGGAAATGATGGCAGATAAGGGGCAAAGGTCAGAGGAGAGAGGAAAATTGGAGCTATCTTAAATTTAGTCCAGGTGGTTGTCTGGTCCCCAGTTGGTACTGAAAGGCCAGTTCCCACCTCCTCAGTTCTGAGATGCTGCTTTTGTCTGGGAGTACTTTGATGGCGCGGACTGTGAAGCAGGTGTTGAAATTGTTGGTGTTATGAGTGGTGGCATGAAAAGAAACAGGGTGGTCAGGGTTCTCAGTCCAGACCGATTGTCTGTGTCCATTCATCCGGATGGCCAGTGCATTTGTGGTCAGACCTATGTAGGAGGCTGGGCAGTGGTTGCAGGTAAGTTGATAGATCAGGTGAGAAGTTACGCAGGTAGCCGATCCAGTGATATAGAAGCTTTCCCCTGTTACGGGATTGGTGAAGGTGGTTGAAGGCGGGTGCATCATGCAAAGTTTGCAACGGGGCCTGTTACACGGAAAGGATCCTTGGGGCTGTCTTGTGGGCTGAGGGGTTCCATGTTTATGGACCAAGAGTTGGTTCAAGTTGGGGGGTCTACTGAAACAGGTTCTGGGGGGCTGGGGAAGGATTTGTGGTAGGAGTGTTTTCATTTCCGGGCAGGCTCGGAGGAGATCATATCCTTGTCTTAGGATCCTGTTGATGGATTCTAAGCCAGGGAAGTAGCGAGTGACCAAAACTGGGCTTTGGTTGGTTCTTGATGGTTGTGGGGTGTTGATGGATTGTGTCGGTACTGATGTGGCTCGTGTAACTTGTTTATGAACTAAATCTGGGGGGTAATTACGGGATATTAGGGCTTCAGAAATGTTATTAGTGTACTGCTTAAGGGACTGTTCGTTGGAGCAAATGTGCCTGCCCCGGATTCCCAGGCTGTATGGGAGGCTGCGTTTGATGTGATTAGGATGGCAACTGTCGTAGTGGAGGTATTGTTGTAGATTGGTGGGTTTTATATGTACCGAAGAATTGATGCCGCCATCAGAGAGGGACAGGTCGTGTAAGGAACTTAGCCGACACCGGTGTAGAGTATCGCCTATGTGCCTTAACTTACTCTCTTGATCACACCTCCCAGTCCGATGAAAACTTGTTGAATACTTTAATTTAATTTGACCATGTTGCCAGGACACAACTAGAACGCTACAGGTCGCCACAATATTTGAAGACCCCAAATATTGAAGAGGTATTACAGCAGCTACAGCAATAAAACAGTTCACTTTCCAAAATTCTCAGAGTTTATTCAGAATGAAATTCAAAGTTCAAACAGCATTCTTAAGTTGCTTAGGCAATCGAACAATCGTTCCAAAAATCACAGATTATGGAGAGAAGTAGAAACCGACCAAACCCCGATGAGAATTACCAGTTCATGTTAAGTAAACAAATGCCACGCCCCCCGACAATGTTCCATCATGGCTGAACCCGGTAGTGCCAACCGAAGACCTGAGCTACCAACCTAAAGTCGGAGTTGCCAACCTACCAGCGCACACGCTTATAACATCTTATTAGCACGACTTCAAACCCGGAAAAGACCCCGTCTTCACCACGCGTCATGATTTATACCTTCGCTGACGTCAGAGCCAAAATACAACTTTCTGCTAACACATAGACGATTTAGATATGAAATATCTCCGTAACTAAACAGTTATCCAAAACTTTAGGTGTGACAGTGTTCCGACATATTTAATTGTGAAATAATGGATATTAGTGAATAATTTTAAGCATCTGGTTTAAAAGATCCTAGCGCAGGAGTGAACTACTTTCCTACTCTGGGGAATTACTATTGTTCTGGAAATTTCTACATTTCGTCATTTTATTAATGCCACAATTTATGCAAATATTATTATTATCACCGTTTTCTACTAAAATTCCTGAGTTTATTGGTGTAATTTTTATTAAGATTGGTGCAGGGAAAGTTTAACTACGACGTAACCAAAGTGCAATTTCAGTTTTAATTTTATAACTTTATTTCTGTTATTTTTATCGCAAATCTAAAATTACCACGAGATTCTCTAAATTAAATTACGTATTCTGAAAGTTATCTCATCTCTGTATCTACTTTAGATCGGTTGAAAAATATTTCTAAGTTGCCCACATGGCTGCAATGAAAAATAAATTTTAAGATCTCTACAAGATCGGTTCTATTACTTGGAATTACTTGAAATTATTATATGTGATATTAGATTTTTAGGTCTTCCCAGAAATCTACTTTTTATTTCGAATGTTCTCTAGGATTTTGAGATAAAAAATTATTAAAAGTGTAGAGCATCTGACGAAGTATAAAAATTGATTTAAGTTATTTAAACGTTCAGAAACTACGAAATTTTAGTGAATTTATATTTTAATTGCATGATTACTTCCCTACAATTACTTTATTTTGTTCGAAAGTGTGTGAAAACAGTGAAATGCCAAATATTAGAAATTGCTTGTGTACTAAACTGGATTATTTTGGATTATCATATTTAAGGTTAGTAAAAGGTGTTCATATCATTACAGAAAATTAGTATAGTTGGATTATTAAGTATTGAGTTACTTTCTTGCTCCTAAATTGGTTTAAAATGACAAAATGCTCCCCAGTTAGAAGCTCATAATTACAAAGTTGGATTACTGATGATTATTTAATTTTCAGTTGATTTAAAGTTTATTTATTATTATTCAAAGTTTATATTCGGCATTTAGCAACTGCTAAAAGTCTTTACTGCATTCAAATTGGTTTAGAAACTGTAAAGTTAACCTATATCAAAATCTATTATTTGAAACTGAACTTGGGGGATTTAACCTATTTCCTCCCAAACTGATGTTTTCTTTTTGTTATCAAAGGTTTATTTAGAGCATTTATTTAATTTTGAATACTTTTATTATTCCAAAAGGGTTTTATTTAGTGTGTTTGGTTACTGTATCCTTATGCTATACAAAGCTTTACACCCATTACTTATACATGAAATGAAAACTATCTTTCCCTCTAAAGCCTAAAGGTGGGAGGCTAGAATTTACTAAAATTCTAAGATGCTTCAGTCGACATCCAGGAAAGTGGCCTGGGTGTGGGAGTAATTCCATGTAAATTTCAAAGTGCTGGCATTATTGAGGTTATTGAGGAAAATGAGAAGGTTGTCTTCCCCGTGGGTCCAGACCATGAAAATATCGTCAATGAATCTGACCCATAGCAGGGGTTTCAAAAGGGCTGCAGCTAAGGAGGACATTTCTAGGCGGCCTAAGTATAAGTTGGCGTATGAGGGAGCCATGCGGGTGCCCATGGCAGTGCCACTGACTTGTCGGTAGATTTTGCCATCAAAGGTGAAAACGTTGTTAGTTAAAATTAGTTCGGCCAGGTAGACTAGGAATGATCTGGACGGGAGGCTATTAGGGGGACGCTGGTCTAGGAAATGTTCCATGGCGCTGAGGCCATGGCAGTGGGGAATATTGGTGTATAGGGAGGTCACGTCAATCGTAACCAGAAGGGAGTCAGGTGGAAGAGGCATGGGAACTGTGGATAAACGGGAAAGAAAGTGCCGGGTGTCTTTGATGTGGGAGGGGAGCTGGCTTACAATAGGCTGTAGGTGTTGGTCTACCAGGGCGGAAATGCGTTCGGTCGGTGAACCATAAGCAGCAACTATGGGGCGTCCAGGGTTGCCCGGTTTGTGAACTTTCGGAAGTAGGTACAAGTAAGGGGTGCGGGGCTTTTTTGGGCTAAGGAGTGAGATTGAGTGGGCAGTGAGGCCTTGGAGGGGTCCACAAGACTGTATATAATCTTTTATACTGTCATTAATTGCAGCTGTAGGATCATGGTTAAGGAGGCGGTATGTGTTGGAGTCAGCCAATTGACGGAGAGCTTCGCTGAGGTAGTCACAACGGTTCATGACTACCGTTGTGGAGCCCTTGTCAGCCGGTAAGATAATCAGGTCAGGGTTAGATGAGAGTTCCCTGATGGCTCGGGTCTCTGATGGGGACAGATTAGTCTCACTCGGTAGAGATTTCACAAAACTAGGGGAAGCCAGACTGGTGGAAAGCAGATCTTGGAAAAGTTGGAGTGGGTGGTTTTGTGGAAGGGGTGGTGGGTCAAGAATGGAGGGTGGCTGAAATTTCTGAAGGCTCGGCTCTAGGTCATTTGGAGTGTCCGGAATGCTACTTTTCATGGCAAAGTGGTACCTCCAGCGTAGTGTGCGGCAAAATGCTAGGGAGTCTTACTAGGGTGGTCTGGTCAAATTTGGGTATGGGTGAAAAAGTGAGACCCTTGGCCAGAACCGAAAGTTGTGGATCTGAAAGTGGAGAGGATGACAGATTAATGACAGACTGTTTGGGTTTGGCAGCTAGATTTGGATTGGCTGGGCGAGGGGTGGGGTTTAATGGAGGTGGTGGAGGTATGTTGAAGAGTTGGGCAAGAGATGGACGTGTTGAAATGAGGGGAGGTTGGCCCCTGGGTTGGTGACCAGGTGATTTGTATGGAAGGGGTTGTCCAGCTATGAGGTGGGAGTTGTACAGAGTGGATAATTTTCTAAGGTGAATCTGGGCATGACTGTTCATAGACTCTGTGGCCTGTTTAATAATGTGTTGCAGTTGAGGCAGAACATGTGGGGAAGAAAGCAACAGTACTTTATTGAGAGACATAAGGTCTCTGGAGTGTTGGCTGGCCAGGTTAATGTATTCTTGCAGCACCAGAGATGTTAGGGCCAAGGACTGTTTGTATCTAAATGCATGTAGGAGAGGGTGGAGTTGTGGTGGACAGCCAAATATGGGCAATTTTATGGTGAGGCCATTAGGGGGAATATTGAGGTTCAGGCACGCTTTAAGAAAAAGGATGTGTGACTGTAATTTCGCCAACTGAAAGGCATGGTATTGAAAACCCGAAAGGTATTTGGTCACTGGGTTCACATTCTCGTGGGGGGGGGGGGGGAGTGCGCCCAGGTGCGGTGAGCGCAGCAAAATGGTGAATTCATTCATAAAACATGAAAGGCATGGTTGGCACGAAATTTTGGGTGCCGCCGGGAACAGGATGTATCAGCAAAATACGCCGAGAATAAACAAAGCTGAGGCGGCGGGATATTGAGGCAGAGCTAGAGCGGAACTGACCACAGTGCACGTGGCTAAGTAGACCTTAACAGCAGCGTGAAAAAGCTCATGAACGAACATGTGAAGGAACAATAATAGTAATGATGATAATTATGATAATAAATAATGTTATTAGGGACGACGATCCGTAGGCTCCTTATAAACAACGTGTCATAAAGTGCTGATATGCAGCAGAAAGATGAATTACCTAACAAAGAGTGAAAGGAATAGATCACAGAACGGCGGGAAAACTCAGTGCTGCCGTGAATACACCACGTGGAGGCAAAAGCAACAACTTGAACCGAGAAAATATCCAAAGGTTTTGACGAAAAGTAATTGGGGTAAAAAGACAATGCAAAACAAGGGAAAGAGTTGAGGAAAATACAGAGTAAGGAACATAAAGATAGGAACACAGCGACAACACAAAAGAAAACCGATAGGTTATATTGATTGTTTGGAAACAAAGGCACTGAGAGCGGATATATTAGACATTGGGATAGGAGAAAAACCACCGCTTACCAAAGATGAGGGCTCCAGTGGCGTCGAAACACGAAAAAACACACAAACACAAACATAATACAAATTTTCGAGCTTAGCTCTTCATCAGGTTGTAGGATGAGGTGGCTGACCCGCGGAAGCTTAGAACCAACTCTAAGCTTCCGCGGGGCAGCCACCTCATCCTACAACCTGATGAAGAGCTAAGCTCGAAAATTTGTATTATGTTTGTGTTTGTGTGTTTTTTCGTGTTTCGACGCCACTGGAGCCCTCATCTTTGGTAAGCGGTGGTTTTTCTCCTATCCCAATGTCTAATATATATATATATATATATACCTAAGGTGATGTTTATTTCATACAAATTATTATTTTAATGTATATATTTTATGTAATAATAATTATTATTATTTTCAAATTTAGTTTTAATTATATTTTGCTCTTCCCACCGACAAGAGATTATTTTGGATATTTATCTATGCTCGGGGTATTAGTTCTACTTTTCCGATGTTTGAATTTACCCCCACCATTTTCCCGACCGGCGGTCTTTCTGTGAGGCAGTCTCCAGCTGCGCCCACCTCTCATAATGTTGTCCAGTTGACAATGGCTTTATCCCGAAAATTACTTTATTATTTGTGTTTGTCTTTTCTGTGTGTTTGCGCCCCTCATCCATCATCTAAAGGTAAGTGGTGGCTCATTTCCCTATCCTAATTTGATTCCTTTAGCGCCTTGATTTCATTGTTACTATATATATATATATATATATATATATATATATATTGAACATTTGGATAGGAGAAAAACCACCACTTGCCATAGATGAGGGTTCCTGTGGCGTCGATACACGAAAAATACACGTACACATGTAGAGTAATAATTTTTGAGCCTGTGGCTCTTCTTCAGTAGTAGTAAGATGACTACATGCTGGAGGTCAGCAGCCATCTGAGTGATCCCGCATAGGTCGGTAGATCATGGTGGGAGTGAAAAAAAAACATGGTGGGGAGTGTAGATGGGGGTAAGAAGGCATAACCTAGAAAATACTAATAAATGGATAATAAAGTGCGGAAGGCTACAGCTGATGGTCTTAAATTGCCTATAATGTAATGGATGTATGCACAAAAACTGAAGAACATGCGAAATCACAATCAAAAATATTTTTTTTAAACTTGAAAATTTAAAATTAAGCAAAATTCGGAGTCACAAATTACAAAAAGATAGGCTCTGCTGAGTGATGGTTCTGTGGGGAAAGGTAGGTGGTGAGGGGAGTGGGTGGGAGGAAACTTCGTGCTCTCTTAAATTTAGTCCTGGTGGTCGTCTGGTGCCCAGTTGGTACTGACAAGCCAGTTCCCACCTTCTGAGTTCCGAAATGCTGCTTTTGCCCGAGAGGACTCTGATGGCGTGGACCGCAAAACATGTGTTAAGATTGTTGATGCCATGAATGGTGGCGTGATAAGATAAAGGGTGGTCTGGGTTCTGGGTGAATACCAATTGTCTGTGTCCATTCATTCTGATAGCCAGTGGATTTGTTGTCAGACCAATGTTGATGGCTGGGCAATGGTTGCAGGTGAGTTGATATATAAGGTGGGAGGATACACACGTGGCAAGTCCTGTGATGGGGAAGCTTTCCACAGTTACCGGGTTGGTAAAGGTGGTGGAAGGCGGGTGCATACAGCATAATTTATTTATCATTGCTCCCCCCCCCCCTCCACCACCTCCAACAGTCTATTGCATTCTATGAATGGCTGCATCGAACGCAAGTCTTGCGCAAGCCCAGCCACCTACCTCTTTTAACTTGAAAAAGGGTTTTCACCCAAAATATTGTATTTTCTTTGTTTATGTGTTGTTGCTGCCCTCCTCCCTTCAACTTGTGAGTGTTGGGTGTATTTTACCTGTCCTTTCCATGTAAATATTGCATTGCGGCATTTCTTTCCTTTCATTGTTACCTATATTTATAACCTGTGTTATTTATTTCAGTTGAGTAATATAGATTTTTATTTGCATAGGGTGAAGCACCAAATACAGAAATTGGCAGAGTTTATGTTGATGATCCTGATGATTGGGATCTGCCTGATAAACACTTTGCATGGAAACATGGAAAACATACTTATTTCAACTTAGACAATCTTACTGGCATGATAACTATGCTCAAGGGAACACAAGATGGTGAATACCTTCTGGAATTCATTGTAAGAAAACATAAAGGATAATTATTACTTAGCCAACTTTATTTTCATTTAGATGTTTGAACAAGTTGTTTGATGATAATGTCTATCTGTAATCCACTGTCAACCTACTGATGACGTTTCAGAAGTTTGCTGTTTTACCTTACTTTTAGTACATTTGTTATGTTTTAAGATGTTTGTTGTATAAAGCCAATACTTTTAAATTTTGATAATTAACATTTATCTGGGAAAAAAAAATGTACTCGAATGCTTGATTCATTCCATTTCTCCATATTTCTGGAGTAAAAAATACAACTATAGTTTACATCTTTTGTTTACTTATGATAAAGATGTTGGACTAAACTTCTAAGTTTGTAACTTGACTAATGTCTAATTGGCCATTATTGGTAGTGGTGATTTAGTTTGTGGGTGCTTTCTGATGATATTAAATTTAGCAACTACTGAGTGGACAGATTATTTTCTTTATAGAATTACATTAGATTAGTTAGCCCGGCACCAGGAAATTTCGAGTGAAGCAAAATTTTCCAAGCTGCATTAATTAATAGTCTTTGATATTTATTATTCTCCTTAAAAAACAGATAAAATTATGTACTTCTTTCCTTGTGGATGTATTACTCAATACTGTATACATTTACACCATAAACATTTGGGTATCTTAAACTAAGTCTTCTCCAGATGTGAGATATTGAGTAAACTGTAGCATGACTTGAAAACGCTGATAAATTAAAAGACGTTGAACTTAATCGATTAGAACCTAACGCGAACATTAGGAAGTATTGATGAAAGTTAAACATGTGAATTTAGGAAGTCATGATAATTCTGGAACAGAAAAAGCTATATGTAGCAAGTGATGGGTTTACACACATTGTTGTTTCTTATATAAATCATACTTGACTTTGGGTATGTTCCTGTAAATACATTATACTACAAGATAAGAGCTTGAGCATGAGCTTTTCATTCCTTCAACAAGTTATGGTTTTTACTAAATGTTTGCATTTCACTTTATTCATACTTCACCAAAATAAACTTATAAATAACCAAGGATGGCAAAAATAACCTATTACACACCAAAGTTGAAGCCTGTGATGAGTATAAAACACATGAAATCAACATGATAAATAAACACGATTAATGAATGATGTGCTACAGAGATGCCATAGTGTTGAAAATGGTCATGTAAAATTGCACAGTAAATATATAAAAATATAACAATTATTTGTAAGGAACAATTTACAACTGCATGCAGTAATAAAGGTCTATGATTAAACAACAGTTAGTACTAGTTTATTTTATTAATTCTGATGGAAGCCAATTTTAAGAATATAGCTGCATTGAGATCAAAAAAACTTATCCATTTGAGGGCAGAGTATTTCCCTTAAATTTCCATATGATTAAGCACAGATTCACCAAACTTTAAGTTGCGGACTGACCAGTTGCCTTACTTCTAAGCCAGTGGTTCCCAATTAGTGGTACGCATTACCACAGGTGTACATGAGGTTCCTGCAAGGGGTATGTGCAGTAATTTCTTGGCTAAGGTAATCACTAATATAATTGAAAAAATATCCAAATATAACTATCATCAAACTATATTTTAAGACACTGTATTTGTGTCAATTATATTGCTGTAATGCTGTGGTGATAAGAAGCAATCGACTGGGATGAACGAGTTTAAATATCATTTCAGCTTTAAGTGGTACATGAGGTTGAGCTGTTTCTCAAAGTGGTACTCGGGGGAAGGGGGGGGGGGATAATTGGAAACCACTGTTCAAAGCTATAATTTAAAGTCGATGGGAAATTCTCATAAAAATTTATTTCTACTAGTCTCTATCTTTTGCTGATGGGAGGTGAATCTGTGATGTATCCATTTTTATTGTGTCAGTGTAAGTAATAAATACACTGTCCTAAAAATATTAATATTACAGGTTGTGGAGGAAGGCACATTGATACCAGAACATAATGTGTCTGCATATGTCAATGTGACTGTAAAAGAAATTCCAGAAGAAGCGGTGGATAAATCTGGCTCTGTCCGGTTTTTTGGCATAACAGCAGAAGAATTTGTAGCTCCAGGTCCAGCTGGGGTATGTATTTTAGAACAATTAAAAGTTGAAAGAGAAATTAAATCATATCTATGATTCCTATAATCATTAATTATTTGGTAGAGTAAAAATGCATATTTTTGAGGTGTATGGTAGCAAAATTGATGAGTGTCAAAGGTGGCACTGTGATACTGAACTTAAATTCTCCACATATAACTTTGGCAATAAGCTTGTTGCCATTTGTTTTTGTTGTTCTTTTCTCACCCATCATTTCCAAAACACTTTCATTTCATACCTTGTCTGTCCATTTCATTTTCAGCATCGTTCTATAGCACCACACTTCAAATGCTTCAATTTTCATTTGCTTCTGGTATAAGTTGTAAGCACCTTAGAATTTGGTTAAATTCTATTTTTCTTGGCTATAGGGCATAAGGGAGGGGGTAAGCCTTCCAGAAATCGTAAAATCATTCATCTAGTAACTACAGGACATGGGAGAAGCCGATACTGCAGTCTAACTCAGAACATAAGGCAATTTAAAAGCAATAAAGTAATTCAGCACATAACACAAGCCCTAAATAAACAATTAATAAGAGTAAATAACCTTTAAACTATCCTGAACCAGGGAAACCCATAGTTATCCAACTTGTAAACAGTCAATTTTGGTTATGTGATTATATCACTAATTCTCAACACTTTTCGGTGCAGTAAAGTATTTTTATAATAATAATAATAATCCAAAAGAAAGTTAAATTCACTAAAAACCAATAATTTCAGACAGTATAAACAAAGTAAACATGATTTTAAACACTTCGTGAACACACTCATATTTTCAACACCAAATAACAACACGTTTTTGATAATTTCACAAGCAAAAAAGTAAATTTTGTGTAAGAGTAAAGTACCTGGTATAACATATTTAAGTTTTAAAGCATTCCATTTAGTATAACAAATATTAAATCAGTTTTAGAATAATGATGTCGTAAACAAAAATGTTGTTACTTTCAAAATTAAACTGTGAATTACTAAGACCACTTCAGTGAACAATATAACTTTTAAAACGTATAATAAAATATAAGAAAAATTCAGAAGATAACACTTTTTTTTAAATAAACAGCACTTTAATAATAGTTAACGAGAGATGAGTTTTTTTTAACTTGTCTGCTGAATATCATTCACCTCCGTTTTTGTGAGGTTGATAACTTCTATAATACACCCCCAATAATAATAATAGTTACAGTTTTTAAATCAGGAGCAATCACTGAATAAAATGACAGGGGTTTAAACATGATAATTTATAATAACGGTAATTTCTAAAATTGTAAGAACCAAGTACCAACAAGGGGATTTTCCAACATTTTTCAGCAAGTCAGTTACTATTACACACATGCATTTTAATTTTTTACAGTAAACTGAGTAAATTTAGAAATAAAGTTGTCATAAACTCGACAAACCTACACATCACATACTATTTACTATAAAATTCTGAACACTGGGAGTAATAAAATTTTGACAGACTATTTTTGATGGTGAAACACTACAGGTGCTTAGCGTCAAAAGGTACATAATGCGGAGCGGGCAGTCCTTATTACCTTGTATTTTATGTCGTGAGGCAGGCAATGTATTAGATAGTTTTGTTGGTGGCTTTTGTGTCGGTCAATGTTTATGACCGCCAGAAAAACTTCAGTTGGTAGTACCATGCGCTACCGGTAACCATGATGGAATTTTCTCGTAGGATCGTGGTGTAAACAGTGACTATGGAACTTAAATTCTGAGTTTAGTCTGGTATTTATTCCTCTTCATGACTTGCGATTTTTGGAGACTTTCAGTCCGATTTAGCCATTTCAACTGTAAATGTGACTTTGAGATATATTGAAAAATTTCCATAAAGTGAACAGTGCATATTTTATTAGTGAATAGTAACCTTTTCTTTCCTATAAGGGAAGTGGTGACTGTAATGCATTACAGTTGATTTATCCAGGCTCACACATGGTTATACAGTTTTATTCAAGAAAATTTTGTCAGAACTTAAAGCAAGTTAGAGGTTAGTTAAGATGATTAAACCGATACTTCACCCCCGTATCCGGTTCAGTCCCTTACAAAGTCCATGCTTCGCCACCATAAAGTGCTGTGCTCCACACATTGAGTTTATAAAGTTCTTTCTGGGTCTTAGATCAATATTTCAAACTAAAAGATTTCTCTTTTTCGTGAAAGCTCTTTTCACTAGTGCTATTCTACCTTTAACATCATTCCTGCTTCGGCCATCAGTAATTTTATTTCGTAAGTAGCAGAATTCACTTCTATCATATCCGTTGTTGTTTTTATATGGAAGCCACTGTTACTGCTATAATTTCTATTCCATTTCATCACTTCTGTCTTATATTGATTTGTATTTAGTTCAAAATCTGCTTCAGGTATTTTATTAATTCAGTAACTTCTCAGTATCCTCAGTCTGTTCTAACACAACAATGTCATCAGCTAATTGTAGCCTATCAATTTTTTCTCCTTGAACACTTGCAGACTACAACCTTGTCTCACACCCTTTTTAACTGATGCATATCTCTTATGATTCTCTATTTTTATTATAGCCACTTGATTCTGATATAGATTATAAAGTATTCTTCTATCGCGACATTTTGCACCTGACTTCTTTAAAATTTTAAACATTTTATCTGACTTAACATTATCAAAAGCTTTTTCTACATAAACAAATGCCATAAACGTATCTTTGTTTTTCTTGACCCACCCTTCAAGTATTAATATTAGCAAGTAGAGATGGGCAAAACAGCTTTTTTCCAGTAATACGTTATTCAGTTATTGCTTCTTTTATCTAACCGCTTTTTTTAACCGTTAGAAATAACGTATAGTTATTTGGTTCTGAAGTAATATCTGTGGTGACGTTACTAAAATCTCTGCTCAGAAACGCTCTTCTCTTGTTGAAAAAAGCCGGAAATGTCGAATAACCGGATGTGACGAATATAGCGGCCCTGACGTCACGAAAAGCCGCTTATTAGCGTTATTTAGCGTTTAACCCTTTCATGACCAGTGGGAACTATAGTTCCCACTTCTTTGTTTCGGCTTAAGTTCACTGGTAACTCATGTTCCCACGTCTAACTTGTGCTCCCATCTCTGTTATAGTGTGGTAACTACGTGTAGTTTTATCAACTGGCTCGCAGAAGCTGTTGTATGTCTACATTCTTAGTCAATAAATGCAGTGGCGCGATTTCTGAGTGTAAGGACCCAATAATTTGACCACAACAGCTATATTTGTATTCAGCGCTTTTCTGTTGTGTGTGAAGTGACTTGTTTTATATTTGTCTAATCTCTTATTTACTAAGGAGACAGTATATGACTGTATTTAGCGAATTTCACTGAAAACCACAGAAATATTGCAAGGAAAGTTAGTGGGAACTATTTATCCACTGAACTGTTTGGGATGTGCAAACTGTATAGCAAGGAAAGTTTAGTGGGAACTATTTATCCCACTGAACTGTTTGGGATGTGCAAACTGTATAGCTGTAAAATCAGCATTTTGTTATTGTGCGTTTCCCATTGTTTTAGAATACCTGGGCTCAGGCCAGAAGAGATTCTGAGAATTTTGCACTCCCTACCAGAAGATTCAGATTTCGATGCTGACTCAGATTCTGATGAAAATTCAGCGAATACTTCACAATTTCGAACGATGTTAGTGGTAACATTATTGTGCAAAGTGATGATAATGGTTTCGATTTGACAATAGAAGCTAGCGAATTGGAAGTATGTCAACAGAAGATGCGTTAATGTAGCACAAAGGACAAAGAAAGAGAACAAAGAGAACAAAGTAATGTGTAGCAGCTGTGGTGTACCTTTATGTAAGCATCATGCTTTTTCTATTTTCCATAGTACATCACCATAGTGAACTCAAATGACAACACATATTAATACATGTATAAATGTAATATTTCTGATGTTTTTTGCACTTAAAAATAAATAAATATTTTTTTTCAAATTCCCGAGTTGAGTTAGTCCAGAGTTTCAGTGGGAACAATAGTTCCCACTAATTTTTTTGTAATTATAGACTAATTATTCACATTCAAGATTGAAACTATAATTTTAAGGTGTTCCTTAGCGCAATAAAGTGCTCATAAGAATTCCACAACTTCTGTAAATAATTGGTCACGAAAGGGTTTAACGATACGTCAGGAATAGCGGCTTTCAAATAAGCGGCTTCCATAGTAACTGTCAGAGACTTATATACGCCATCGACTTTGTTATGTATTTGTTTAATAAGTCGCAGTGATGCCTTGATAAATTAATATAGAATTTTAACACGACCCAGCTTTAGCGGTTTGTGTATAACGTGATTTACGGACGTACGATTAAAAAAAAAAAAAAAAAAAAAAAAAATGCGAAGTGGGCAGTTTTGATTACGTGTTAATATATTTTTGAAACTAATGAATTTGTAGTATGAGTTTTTATGAATATATGCAACAAATACAGAAGATTAACTTTGCTGAAAGTAAACAATTTTTCAGTCTGGCTATTAATTCGCATTAAGTTTTGTGTGGCTATAGTTATATGTATAGCATACTTTACATATGTTGTAAATGTGTCCCAATAACAGACCAACTGCAATTTAAATATGTTGTTCAGACGTACATAAAAGTAATTTGAAATGTAAATATGATTTGCTGTTTTAAACTAATTGACTTGTGGAAATACTAGCGCTTTTCGATGGTTTCTCCATCTGTTGGTAGCTATCACAGTTAATAACGGTTAAAGGTATTAAAAAGCTGTTTACATAGGTGGTGTCCTCTAGTGATCGCTATCGAAGTTAATAACGCCTTCAACTGGCAAAGACGATATAACACATGTACACAGCTGTAACAAAAAGCATAATCAAGTGGTTTTTGATGGAAGGATGGATGCTGAAAACCAGTTTAATGGTCACTAAGTCGTAGAGAGATGATAAATTTTGGACCCTATCGCAAATAACACCTGCAAAGTAGTATTTAACGTCGTCAGCAGTAGCGACATCTGTTGGGTGCTATCGCAGTTAATAACGGTTAGAGGTTGGCAGCAGCACACGCCTTCACTGCCTTATTGTAACCATGGAGGAAGGAATTAAATGGAGAAGAAGTGAGCTTAAATCGGTGAAGCAAGCACTAAACTCTCCCGCATGGTGGCAGCACCGGCAGCGACCATATGGCGCTTCCCAACAATTAAGGTGTTCACATTGTGGTAGAGGCAGTGATTATTTCATTTAGTATTGTGTATAAGTGTTTAAAAATGCCAGCTTGTGTTGCGTACGGTTGCACAAATAGGCCAGACAGGAATGAACCTGGATATCATTTCATAAGTAAGTTGAATTGTAATTATCGTTGTTGAAGTGAGCGGTAGACACAGCAAACTTTGCAGCACGTCTATAAATATTTAGTCATAGCTCTCAATGGGATGACTTTGTTCGCAAATTAAGGTGACTGAATAAATTTTCACAGATTATCAATTGAACAACTTGTGTTTCAGTTTGCAAAATGTTTAACTTCTTTTTAAAAAAATAAACCAAATTTGAATGCACATTTCTGCTAAATACTTTTTAAAACGTTTCACAAATGTTACTTATATCAAGTGAACGATGAAATAAGACCATCTCTACTTTTGTACGTTTTGAGAGATCCCCAAAATAATAGAAATGGAGATCACAATATACTAACACACTCTTCACTTTTTAATATTTTTAGATGTTTGTGTACCACAAATCCTGAAATGTAGTGTACAATATGATCTATTAAAACAGTTAGTGCACCTGCATCAAACATACATTCGTGGTCGGACTTGGGAGGAAACTGTAATTCTTTTCCTCTTCAATAATTCGATGATGTCTTGATGTAAAATTTATAATATGTTCTGGAGCATGATTAACAATTTTTCCAGGAGTATACAATTACCAGTGTTTGCATATTTCACTTCACATTTCAAGAGTAGGTTTTTTTTTTTTATAAGCTGCTTTAAATTGTATGGGCAGTGGGATTGTTTGAATTCCTCCCCCCCCCCTCCACCCCCCAAAGATCTGATACATTGTAAAAATATTTCAAAGTGATCCTGACTAAATTTATATGCTAATATATATTTTAAGATTTTTGATCAATAACTAAGGAATTAAAGAAATACTTCAAACATGAATCAGAAAACCTAAGAATCCAGTGCTCCTACTGCTGTCAAGTATTATCTTGCCATATGGTGACACTTTCAATTACATATATAACTTTCTGTTTCAAATCAATCTTGTATCACTGTTTCCTAATTACACTTGGATATTATGGAGCGTGTGCTCCATTGAAATTAAATAAAATAATAATACCCTTAGTCTTTTTTTGTGGCTGTAGATGTTTTGGCAATAAAATTCTATTAAAAATAATTTTTAACAGACTTTTTTCCTTAATTTCTAATGTTTATAGATAGCATCAATTGAGATACATACATAAGAGAGCGTGCATAAACCACATAGCTCCAATTTGGCCTCCTGTGAACCACTATCCCTCCCCATGTAGACCAACTTGGCTTTTGCCTCCACCCCCCTTCCCCCCCCCCCTCACCTAGCAAGTAGGTTTTTTTCCCCCTTTTGATTCCAGAAGACATTTTGCACTGTTTTCTCTTGTCAGACTATTATAAATTACATAAGGAGATAATTAGCTGAGGGAAATAAATAGGTTTAATTCTAGATCATGATACTGCTACAACTACTTTAGGCCTACTACCAGTACAGGGATCTAGCTTTTTTAAAATTATTCCTAGCAGTTGAGGTTAGGTTGAAATACAGCCTGGACCAGAAGAAAAATGTCATAAAAGTGGTACGGATAATTCTTTGATAGCTGCGTGTGGCAGAAAGGTGCTATAGCGGTATCGCCATCTAGAATTAAACCAATAAATATTCACATGCTGTTGTGAATTCCATTCCTCATTTTAACTGTGACAAATTTTATGAAAGGATAGCTACCTGGCCTGGCTTGGAATCCCCCCCCCCTCTCCCTACATAGCTCAACGTAGCCTTCCAGCACCCCCCCCCCCCCGGACCAGGCCGTGTAGTTTGTGCACGGTCCCTACCTTTAACCACATGTTAATTCATTATTAATAATGTGAAAGTAAAGGAAAATAATGAATCAAATTCTGTGTCATAAAGTTACTTGTACATTCCTGTAATAGCAACAATTGTGAAAACGGCTCTTTTATTTTTAAAGGTAATAATAAAGCCTCTGCCCTTTTAAAACAGAAGTGTGAAGTAGAGTTCTTCTAGCGTGATAAGTTATTTTGTTGAAAAAAGTATAGGCTTGTTCAGACAGTGACTCATCATCGCATTTATGATTGGAGCACACTTGCTTGAAGTTACTTAAAAGAACACCGCATGATGCCAACCATACATTATAGTAAAGTATCACTCTTTACTTTTTGTTGATACACTTTATATTAACTATAAATTATGCGGAAACATTTTATTTCTGGTACCAGCCTACAAAATGTCTGGGTTGCTCATCCCTAGAGTGGGTCCTCTTACTTTTTCTGGTCTAGGACACATTTCAGACTAACCACAAGTGGTAGTAATAAAACTGAAATATCCATTCTGCATGTCAACCATGTAATCATTGTGGCTTTGACAGAATTAATTTTTGGTCCAGCCTGCATCCAAACCTAAACCCCTCAATTTGGTTGTTGTATATCCCCCAAACTAAGCAAGATATCGAAAACATTTATTCCTTATTATCGAGTTTTTTCGTCGTGTTACATAAGAATCCATCATTAAATTTGACTTTTGCGAAATTTTTCTTCTGCATTTCAACTCAAGACACCTCACTTTTGAGACAGTATATCTCGAGAACTAGGTGAAATATCGAAAAATTTTACTCTTTATTTTTATTTGTCTCGTCTTTTTAAATAAAAATTCATCATAAAATTTGACTTTGAATAATTTTTTCTTCTGAATTTCAACCAAAACCATTTCACATTTGAGACAGAATATCTCGAAAACTAAGCAGGATATCAAAAAATTTTATTCTTCATTTTTTATTTGTCTCATCGAGTTACATAATAATCCATCACCAGATTGCGGCGTCACGTTTATCCTAGAGTCCCCTTGAGGTGTTTAACCATACTCCCCGTGTTTGTTGGGAAGCGGTCAAGTCCCCACCACTCCGGCCATGCCCCCCCACTCCTCCGCCGGCCTGCTTCACTTCCATGCGTGGCAAAGGTCTCTTGCGTCGTCTCCATATTATTCCTTCCTCCATGATTGTAACAGGCAGGGTATGATGGAGGTTTTGCTGGTTGACATTTCCTCCTATATGTGGTAGATGTTGCATGTCTTCTCGTATGGTATGTCTTCATATAGGCGTTTTTTTATTATTGTTGAAAAATCTTCAGTGGTCGGTTATGTGGTCCAACATCCATCGGATAATTGCCAAGCTCGTTAACCAATGGATTTTTAGATATATAACATTGATTGTAGAACTTTTTCGCAAGCTCGCGGAACCGATCTTTCAACATTGGTAAATTTGCAGCTTCATGCAGGGCAGAGGTAGGAAACCTTGTGTCAAGATGTAAGGCTCTCTTCAGAGCTCTGTTTTGTATTGTTTGCAGGCGGCGATGATGTGTCGCAGCCGCGTATCCCCACACTGGACAGGCGTACTCGAGTATCGGTCTGACCAATGAGCAGTAAAGACGCACACCCATAGATGCTGCGAGATTGCTGTCCCTGTTCAAAATTGGATACAGGGCTTGGGTTAGAGGTTGGAAAAAGCGGTTTACATAGGTGGTGTCCTCTAGTGATCGCTATCGTAGTTAATAACTATTATTTTGCGATGGTAGTGTCATCTAGTGGTATTTATTGCAATTAATAACGGTGAGAGAGGCAATAAGTGGTGACTGATGCACTCGTAGCGGGCGGTCGACGAACAATTACAGCGCTGTCAGAGAGGGAAGTGCTGACCGTTATGTGAATAACTCCAGTTATCGTTTTGGCCGCTACTTTCTAAACGGCGTTTTTAAAATAACGGTTATTTGTAGCCGCTTAGTTATTTGTGACCCATTTCTATTAGCAAGTATTAATCTTAGCTTGTATCGCAGTTTTTCCTAAACCCAAACTGATCTTCACCCACTGTCCCTTCTACTATCCTTTCTATTTTTCAGTAGCCATTTGAACTCTCTAACCATCTTGCTTATATTTGGATTTCACTTTATTCACTATATACAGTATATATATATATTTGGATAGGAGAAAAACCACCGCTTACAATAGGTGAGGATTCCTGCGGCGTTGATAAATGAAAAAAACATGTACACACATCAGAGTAATAATTTTTGAGCCTGTGGCCCTTCTTCAGTAGTAATGAGATGGCTGCATATTGGAGGCCGGCAACCAACTGAGTGAGCCCGCAAGGCCTGTAGCTCATGGTGGGGGTGGAAAAAAACATGGCGAGGACTGAGGGTGGGGGTAAGAAGGCATAAGTTAGAAAATACTAATAAATGGATAATAAACCTGTCCATAGGGACCCGTTGCGGAAGCTCAGTAGGTGACAGCTGATGGTCTTAAACTGCCTATAAGGTAATGGATGTATGTGCAAAAAAATTGAATATGTGAAATCACAATCAAAAAATTTTTTAAAAAATTGGAAATTTAAAGTTACAAACTACAAAAAGATAGGCTCTGGGAGCGATGGTTCTGTGGGGAAAGGTAGGAGGTGAGGGGGATGGGTGGGAGGAAAATTGGTGTTATCTTAAATTTATTCCTGGTGGTTGTCTGGTACTGATAAGCCAGTTACACACACACACAGAGAGAGAGAGATATATATGAGAGCTATCCAGAAAGTAACAGACGTTTTGAAATAAAAAAACAAACAAAGTGAAAAAAAAATAAAAATTATTATATACATTTTGGAGATAGACTCTTAGGCTATTTTTCTACATAATCGGCATTAATTAGCATTATCATAACGTGGTACAAGCTTTTCAATGCCCTCTCTGTAGAAATCTGCCGCCAGCGAGCTCAAGCACTGGTTTACACCGGCGAATGTGTGTGTCCCCATTCCATCGACTGTCATTTGTTTCACAGGTGACGTGCTTTACCCAAGTCTCATCGCCAGTTACGATATGATCGTCAACTTGGTTTCCACTTTTGTTGTAGTCTTCCAGAAATGTCAGTGCTGCAGCAAGTCTGGGTTTTTTGTTTTGTTTGTGGTATTCCCTTAGGATTTTCGCAACCTACCTGGCACAGATTTGAGGTAACCATGTTTACCAACCACAATTTCATGAACTAAACTCTGTGAAATTTGAGGAAAATGTTCTGAGAGTTCCTGTACTCATGAAACGGCGATTTTCACGGATTTTTCGTTGATTTTCCCCACCAGTTTATCACTCACTAGACTAGGCCTACCACTGTGATCCTCATCGTGAACATTGGTTCCGCCATTTCCAAAATCTATGCACCAATGCCTCGCTTGGCTTTCTCATTATTCCTTGGCTGTACACGTCACAAATCTGGCGATATATTTCAATTGGTTTGTGATTTTTTTTTTTGCCAGCGAAAACCTTATCACAGCTCGCACTTCAAAACTGGTGGGATTTTCAATTGCAGTGCTCATTTTAACACTACAGTGTATACAAAGTATGATAGACGCGATGCGCAAGCTACAAAGGCTGCTTGCTTCCTGAGTGTAGGAACACTCTGACGCCAAGATGGCAGCGCTAGCCCCACCCACTGCCGCACCAGGTCAAAACGTCTGTTACTTTCTGAATCGCCCTCGTATAAGCCTTCTTTATCTGCACAGTGACATGTATTTCCTGGAAAGGTGACTGATTTGGTCACCATATATTTAATTTCCTGTCTAATGAGTGAGTTTTTCGGGCAAATTTGACTCATTCTAAGCTATAGAAGCCTGGTGGTGACCCCTACTACCCCCTTTTTTCCAAGGAATGAGGGATTATGATAATGCTAATGTACCGTTTCCTGTGTTTAAAATAATCTATCATTTGATGAGATGAATAGATAGAAGCACTAAAAAATGTTATAGCTTTTACCAACTATGATTTATTCTTCCCAGAAAATAATATTAAAAACAACAGTTCTTTTTACGTTTGTGTTCCAAGCTTCTTCATTGTCTGTAGTAATTAGGAAGATGAGATGATGTAAAAATTTGACACTTGATTCTGAGATAGATGTTTTTACTTTTTGATTTTATTTTTGTCATGATCCATTGCCAGTTATCATTTGATTTCTGGGTAGCAGTCTCCATCCTGATTAATCTTGTAAATAAGAATGACGAATGAGGGTTTTTATAATATTTATTTAATTGCATTATGTGCAATGATCCTTAAGATGATAATTATATGACCTTTGTAGCAGCCGTTCAAAGTTATTCATGTTTGGTTTGTAAGTTCCCATGATAAATCTACTGATTTAGATCTTTGCAAGTAGGGGGTGACCTAAGTGTACATACGAAGTGTAGAGTCTGCTGAACATATTTTAACATTTCATTTCCTATCATATAACCAGTCTTTCGCCAATTTCCTGTCTTTTTCATGATGGGTGAATCATCAGATGGGTTACGTGGTGAGGTATTCATTAGTGTCCGACCGAAGGTGATTTTTTGGCCGAAGCCGAATGTTCGGCTCTTGGGATAACCTTCGGCCGAAGCCGAAGGTTCAAAAATAATTATATATCTTAGAACACTAACATGAAGTATATATGACATGCAAAAAATGAACTGTTATTTTGTTTTATATGTGGTATTTTTTATATAAATTGCACCTTTACAATAATTATAAACAAAGTTTTTAATATTTATTTATTAGAAGAGTAAAATAGTACCAAACCAGGTTCTGAGCAATGCAATTTAGCAAAAATAAATGCAGTTATTTTTATTTAGCAATAATAAAAATAAACTATAAAATTTAACAGTAACAGCCCGAATCAAATCAGAATAATTTGTCCCGTGGATTAAATTAACAAGTTTTGGAGTTTTAGCTTTGGTAAATCAAATAGAGGTTAGCTTATGTATAGTAATACTATCGTTTTTTAACAACAATAAAAATAAATTTCAACCTTCTTACCTAGCGTAAATTATTCTAGCTTTTAAAATACGATATTCTGCTGTCTAAATTAGTATCACATATTAAATTTTCAGTTAAAACCGAATCAATACCAATATTTTTAAAGTAGTTTCACGTATACAGATTAATTAAAAATGTACTAAATATAACCAAAACAAAAAGTACATCGGCACTAATAAAATAAGATTTAATCGCTCAAAATGACACGTTTTATTTGTTATTGTCAGTGCACAGTTTTGACGTAGAAATGACAAAATATCAGTCTTCGTATTTACAATTTCGTCGTTAGTCAAATACTTAATTTTAAACCGTGGATTGATTAGAGCGGCAATCAACAACCATAAGGTTTTTCTTGCGAAAGCAGATCTCCTGTTAACAGACCCACACAAGCGGCTTTTGAGCAGTATTATAAGATCAGCCTTCATCCTTCTGAGCAAGTTTTGAGTTTAAGATGTCAATGATTGATATAATTAAAGATACTGTTGATAAATCGCTATAAATATTAGTTGTTGCTTCCCAAATACATTTCAGCGCAGTTATAAAATTGTTCATTTATATCCATTCTTCTACAGTTGGAATTTCTATTCCATCACGTTCTAACATATACAGATTTACTGCATTTTTCTGTTTTATTAATTAAGATATCGAGTGGCTTGTTCACTCTTCTTACGTTTTACAACACTTTATCACTATTTCTATTATAGCAATATCTTTAAAAATTACTTTGTGAATCATGAGCTGTAGAGTGTGAGCATCACAACCAATAAAAACGAAGTTTCCATAGCGGATGATTGTATTCATATTTCAAGTATTACTACGTATACCCATATGGATATTTTCTTTTGAATTGTATTTGGTAACAGTTTCAGTGATTTTTTGTGCAATATATTGCCTTGTATGAGCTTCCAACACACTAACAGCCAATTTATTATTTTTTTTTTTTTTTTTTTTTTTTTGGAACCTTTGGAAATGTCATGTGCCGCGACACTCAAAAACGTGTTTGCTTTTTTTTTTTTTTTTTTTTTTTTTTGGAACCTTTGGAAATGTCATGTGCCGCGACACTCAAAAACGTGTTTGCTTGATCACTTCATATCTTCGTGGTTACTAAAATCAGTGCAACTTTACTGTTTACTTTTTCGTACGTAGCTGGCATAAAGACTTTCTAAAATATTTCTCTCGCTTTTGTCTGTACTAGGGTCGAGTTTGAGGATTAGTAAAATTAAGGCTTCGAAGTCCTTCTCCTTCAACGAGGTTGTACGGAAACATGTTTACAATGACCAGGTCCATACGTAATACAGTAATCCGCAAAGAAATCGGATGATTATCGGGCCACGGTGGCGCTACTTTTTTTTACGATATCGCGTAAAGTAGACTGTCAAACTTCTTTTGTAAAATCTTTGGGCGCATACAAGATCTCTGATTTTTTTTTTTTTTTTAATTAATCAAGCTTTGGTATTTAACACTGGTTTTTACAATATACTTCCCACTGATTTTTATGATGTTTTCCAAATGGTTCTTTATCTTTGCTATCTTCTGTTGGCGCACTACGTGACGGAATTCGTAGAAGTTGGTTCATTTTCAGGGGTTGGATGTAAACCTTCGGCTTCGGCCAAACATTCGGCTGAATTTGGCCGAAGCCGAATGTGTGGCCGAAGGTGCTTTTTTTTGGCCGAAGGTGGCCGAAGCCGAACCTTCGGTCGGACCCTAGTATTCATGTGCGACAAAACCAATACTATAATTGTCAGTGTTTTTAGCATATCCAGTGAATGATTCAAAACATCTTTCAGTATTCCTTTGCTATCACCATAACCCAGTGAAGGTCTTATTTATGGTCAATTTAACAAGTGTTTCTCTGGCCACTATTTGACTTTAAGAAAATTTAGATTAGTTTGAGGAATTCTGCTTAAACGGCATGTTGAATCGTAAGCATTTTGTAAGAATGGAGACTTTCCCTGTGTATAACTGCAATAAAGTCTTCGCAGGTGTACCGCCGGATTGTGTTGTGGTAACATGATATTTCAACAACTAGCTCCATTATCTTCTTCAGGTGTGAAAACATCCGTACTGGTCGGTTGAAGAAGATGGAGCTAGTTGTCGAAATATCGTGTTACCACAACATAATCCGGCAGTACACCGTTACGACTTCATTGCAGTTATATGCCAGGAAAGTATCCGTTCTTACACCAAGCACCTTTACAGCAAGGAGATGTACCACCAAGTGAAGCAATTGGAAAAGAAGAGTCAGGCTGCTATGCTCCCTGGCCTTTCTACAGAGATGCCGAGCCAGTGACATTGTACCACATTTTGCGATGGTCAGCCATCACATTGACAGTGCCAAAGCCAGAAGAATTCTCCATCGGGTGAGCCTTGCCCTTCTGAGGGAACATATTCGTTACATCTGGTGTGAGTTCGATCGTAACACAGTATCTTTGTTGGACTGCCACTTACTCTTGTCCAGAAAAATGTCATCTGATTCTCGGGACTGGGTAGATGCTGCTACATGTGCTCAAGAAAATCTGGAGCGGGAGAGAACAACAGCTAAACATTGTCTAAATACAACCAGTTGGCAGGAACTCGGCATCCCAGGGAAAAACCTGAGCGGGAAGCAACTTGATGACGCCATCATTTCTGTCTTGTCCAAAGGCCTCAACTTTGTTCCATGCCAACACTTGAAATCAGCAGCTCGGTTGAACAGGCCATTCGCACCCTACCAGGGGAGACAGTGGAAGAGGTCCACAGAGAGACTTGCTGAGTTCTGGATAAAGCAAAACCCCCGACAACTGACATAACTAGGGAGGAGCGTGAAGTACTTTGTGCTTTGCGTCAGAACAATGAAGTTATTGTTTTATCGGCGGTCAAGGGAAATGCTACGGTACCTTTACGGCAGAAAAGTAAGAGGAGAAGATGATGAACATCCTTCATGATCCTTCCTATTGCCCTCTAGACAACGGTCCTACTAACAGGATTGAGAGGAAGACTATGGCTTGAAGAAAAACCGATTTTTGTCTGCAGAGACCAGCATATCAGGTATACGGTCTGCCAAAAATACACGAAGAAAGCGTACCTATGCGTCCAATCATCAGTAATATTGGAGCTCCTACTTACCCATTGGCCAAATATCTGACTTGTCTTCCAAGTCCATCAGTCGACCACTGCTAACACCATGTCAAGAATTCTATGGAGTTTGTCAAGATCAACAAGACAATGAAACTGAATGATTAAGACATAATGGTGAGCTTCGATGTCATTTCTTTATTCACCCATGACCCGTTGAAGGACAGACTGGTGCTGATACGCCACCAGTTTGAACCAGCCATTGTGAAATTTTTCAAATATGTGCTGACGTCCACATATTTCACTTCCTGAGGAGAATATTACAAACAAATGGACGGAGTTACTATGGGATCACCACTTTATCCTGTAGTTGCCAACCTATATATATATATTATATAGATTATTTCGAGGAAAAAGCACTCGAAGATGCGATTCTGAAGCCAACATGTTTTTTCCATTATGTTGATGACGCTTTTGACGTGTGGCCCCAGGGTAACGGCGCTTTAAATGAGTTCTCAGAACATATAAATGTAATTCATCCCAACATAAAGTTTGCTATGGAACTGGAAAAGGACGGCTACCTACCTTTCCTCACATCCTGAAACCAGACGGATTGCTAGGACATGGCATCTACAGAAAATCGACCCACATGGACCAGTACTTGGGAACCACAAGCTTCCACTACCCTGTACAGTGCAACACTGTCTTAAATACGCTTGTACATAGGGCTAGGGGGATTGCTGACAAAGACAGCCTACCACAGGAATTGGAACATCTGAGAATGGTCTTCAGGCGGAATGGGTACACAGAGAGGCAGATCAATAAGACAATTGATTGCAGGCCAGAGAAAATTCCAGTTCAAATGCCTAAGACCACCACTTTTCTGCCATTCGCTGGAAACACCTCGGGGAAAATTATCAGAATTCTCAAACAACATGGGATATAATGTTTCTACCGACCACCAGCCAAAATGTTCAGTTAAGGATGACCTTGGCCTTCGAGTTCCCGGAATTAACAGCATTCTGTGAGAGTGTGGAAAGTCTTACATCATCCAAGCTATCTGCTTTATACAAAATTGGTGTGAAAAACTCTAACTCCCATCTCTGCCTGGAACAATCCAGCAAATCAGCGATCGCCAAGCATGTGTACGACTATGGCCATAGGGTAGATTTTAACATCAGGATATTGGCTGGAATCTCATATTTTTGGGATTCTATAGTCAAGGAAGCAATCGGTATTCGGCATGGGAGGTGTTCACCTGAGTTGCTTCAGTATCTGTCGGTCAGCCGACCAGTACAGATGTTTTCGCACTTGAAGGAGACGACGGAGCTAGTCGTTGAAATATCGTGTTACCACAATCCGGCAGTACACCCGTGAAGACTTCATTGCAGTTAGCATTTTGTCTGTACGTTTTTATGTTGAGCTCACAGAATAGTTTGAATCATTCTCGTGTAAGTTATCCTAATGCAACCAATACTCATGTTATAATTCTTATATAATAAACAAATGGCATTGTACCCACATGTGGGAACCAATTCTCATGATATGCATAAAATGAGAGTGGTTATTACATTCAAGGGATGTCTGCCAATTTCAGTTAAATATGAAGTATTTTGACCCTTAAAATTTCTCAAGAAAAATAAGAATGATTGCGTTGAAATTATTGTTCTTGTAATTATGAATTCAGTGATAGGTGATTTGTATTTTAAGCTTGTTACTTAATTAAAAGTAACCATCATTGGTAAAACAGCAACAACAAACTGAAACAAAGCCTGTCTCACAACAGTTCCCTGCTTTATTGAACTAAGATGACAGGAGTTAGTTTAACAACACAAACTGGGCACTTGCTGACTGCAAGATCACAACTTTAACCAATCCTCAATAATTTCCTTCAATCTACTCTATTACATCATTATCTTCAGCTTTCAACCTGTTCTGTGTAATGTACTTACCTTTATTTTTCTTGGTTATCACCGAGCCTGGTACATGAGAGAGAATGCTTGGGATGGGTATTCAGGACATGGGTTCAAACCTCCATCTAAGTCTCCTTATTTTAGCTTTCTATGGTTCGTTTCTTCCTGGCTCTAATTACCTCAATTCAGTGAGTGGAAAAAAAAAAAGTTTTGGTTTACAGTCTCTTTCTTTGTCCCAATAAGAACCTCTACTTACCAGACTTATACTAGCCGAATTCACAATGGATTGTAAGTGTTCAAAAGAATACCCTTGTGTAGAAAGGCTGTATCTCTGCAGCCATACTACTTGGTTACTATTCTACAACTCATTGTGAGATTTACATTCTTAAGTACTATTTGTTTAGTGAGGGATGTCGTAAGGAATGTCCTTCATTGCACTGTGGGAATTGGTTGTTTGCTGTTCATCTCAAAATGGCAAATGTGACGACAAAATGCATTTGTCACAAATTTGACAGAAGTTAATCGGTTAATATTATTCACTGCACAGAGTTGGGGTGAAGGAAATGCTCATCAAATGACCAAACATGATTGTTATTCATCTAAAATAAATGTTTTTAGTGCTATATCCAACAAAAGTTATCAGGCTTTTCCTCTTCCTCCTCCTCCTCCTCCTCCTCCTCCTCCTCTTGCCCCCCTCTTCACCCCTCTTCCCCCCTTTTCCTCCCAAGATCCAATTGTTAATGGAAGTTCTTCCTTGACTCCAAAAGAATGAAGTGCCACTCCATTGTCATTTAATTGAAAATTTCTTAGCACTGGACATGCTACAAAATAGTGTGGTAAAAGTTTGAATACTGAAATGAAATTGCCTGGATTTTCACATCCCAGAGGTCCTTCCTCAGCAGGGATCCATGAAACATGATTGATAAATAAATAATCTCATGGTTGTAGCATTAAAATAAAGGTGTATAGCATTATTGGTCCATGCTCCTGCTTTTGTCATGGTGACATTAATATAACCCAACAATCCTACCTAGTAAATAAGACAATGTTTTATATTAGATCTGAAGTATAGGCCATCCTAGTATACTTCACATGAACAAAGCAAAACTTTGCCAGAGGTGAAGTTCAGCTTTACGGCCTGTAAAAAAATTCTAGCTGAGACTTTCTGTTCCCCAGTCACATGCCTTAACAAACAGAAACTGCTGAAGGAATATTTGTGAATTTATGGTTTTACAAACGTAGCCATTCAAAATTTGGAACATTCTTTTGTAATTACTGTGTTTCTGAAGTGTAGAGATTTTGTTTATAGATATTTATTCTTTTGCATATATCCTCTTGTACATGAAGCTCTATTTCCTTGCCTGGATTGAACTTTCCTTTATTTCCCATCCACCCTCTTAACCACTACAACACTAGCCATAGTGTGATGTGGACCCAAACATTTTCCTAGTTGTGAAGGGTTTACACTTAAATGTTAAGTGTTTTTTGTTAGACCTTGTATTTTTGTGTTGAAATGCTGTCATCTTTGCTAACTGATTGTTTGGTGATTGGTATCAGTTACTTAATTTTCTTCTTACATTTCAGGAACCAAGCAAGAGAAACCTACTGCATGCAGAGCTTGCAAGGATTTTCAATGTCAGCTTGGAAAATGTAGATGTGTTTACTGTGCTACATTCACCTCATAATGAGAGCACTGAATTACTGGATGTGAGATTCTCAGCACATGGATCACCATACTACCAACCAGAGAGACTGAATGCTTTCGTAGCACAACATCAAGATGAAGTAAGTAGGTCAACTATTTTTAAGAATTTATTATTATTAATTTAATTGTGGTGGAGCTAACACTTGGGTGGCAATTCCCTAGTCATCTAATTAGCCCTATATATATCAAGAAACAGGATAGCGAAATGAACCACCACTTGTGAACACACACAAAAAACCCACAAGAACAGGAAAAACAATGAATATTTTGGGACTTGGCCCTTCATTAACAGGAGAACAGAGGGAGGGTGGTGCAGAATATGGTCTCAGATTCTTGCAGATTCTCTTTTTTATTATTACTTTTATATTTTTTTTGATTATTCTGTTTTATTATTTGCTTTTACTCTCTCAAATTTATGTTATGAATATTTTAATGTATTATTCTGCACTTTTTGCAACATTTTGCATTGCTCGTGTACTAGATCCAATTCACTGTCTCCCTCTCTCTGTCCTCTGTTTGAATTTGCGCCAACCATGTTCCTGACTAACTGTCATTCTGTGAGACCATATATTGCACCACCCTCCCTCCGTGATGTTATCCTGTTGATCAAGGGCCAAGTCCCAAAATATTCATTGTTTTTCCTGTTCTTGTTTTTTTGTGTGGTCACGCCATGAAACCTTCATCTAAGGTAAGTGGTGGTTCATTTCACTATCCTTTTCCTTTTTTTTTTTAATCCATTCGCTACTTTGTGCCTATTATTTCCTGGTTACTATATATATATATATTTAAATTTTCTTTTATAATCGGAATGTTAAATTCCTGCCCCATTTACATTTCTGATTTACAAATTTTAATTTTAAATTCCATAAGTGTGTTGGTCAATTATTCAGCACTACACTTGGTAATTTGTTCTAATCCCTGACACCCTTACCAACAAAACAAATTTTTCTCACTCCCTTATACATGAAATCGAGTACAAGCTTGTGGTCATGGTCGCCTTTCCCCTTCCATGTATTATTCCTAATTCTTTGACCTTATTCTGATTACATCCTCTGTGTCTCAACCTCCTAAAATAGCCATAACAAATTCTGTTTGCATCATTGTCCCCACCAGTCACAATATTTTCCTTTATTTTATCTTTGACTTCCTTCTTCGCTGTTGTTAATTTATTTTTTGTTTCTGGTGTTCCACTTTTGCTTTGCTGATTTCCAAGGCACAAAATACATGACTGACCCCACATCTTTTCCAAGCAGTGCCTCATATTGAAGGTTAAACCCCATTACAGCTGAGATCATCAATGGATGATTATGGCAACTAGGGACATGCACCAGTTTTATCCTGTTTGGTGGTAAAAAAGATGCAGCATATCTCGACCTACTTCCTACAACCCACATTTTTGCTGATATTATTTCCTATACTCCTATCATCTTTACTGTATCCCCCTTCGTGAGATCCCTGCAAAATGATCTTGTGTCCTTTAATATTTAACAAAGTGCACTAGGGTTGAAAGCATGAGTGACCTGCTACCCTCTGCCTAACATCTAGTAGAAATGGGCCTACACCTCCCTCATGCTACATCATATTAGTATTATCCTTTGCTTCCTGTTTCGTACACTTCTGTTTACCTTAAGTCTTGCTGCATCTTTTGTACTCGTAACTTAGGTTGGTTGGGTCATGAAGAAGGAAGTGTACTAAACCAGTAAGTCAGTGATAGGGCATCTTCATGTCCACCGGGACCTGGAGTCAAGCAGGATTGCGGCATAACTCATATGAACGAAGCAAAAGCTGTTAAATTAACCAATATTTGAAACATGAGCATAGTATCCAGAGCTACCAGACTGCGCTACCTATTCCTTTATATCTACATCTGCATGGGTCCCCCTCCCCTTCCTCCAACCATCAGCAATAATATGTCATACCTTTTTCAATCAAAAACTTTTCTGCATTGTGTTTATCTATTTGTTCTGCAACTTGATTCCAGCTTCAAGTTATCTTTTATCTTCCTCTCTACTTAATTTTCCATCTTTCATGTCTCGCTCATGTCAGTTGCTCCTGAAGAATCACTTACAATTCTGTCTCTTATGTGATCCCTTCTTCCAGATCTGGTTTCTTCCTCTTCATAATTCCCTTTATCTACAAGGAACTCTATTCCAGGTAAATTAGGTATTCTTATACCTATTCCATCTGTCAACACAGAACTGTACCCAAGTAACTGTAACTTTCTATAAATAACAGTGAACTATAATAGTAATTACTAATCATTTTAAATACACTGCCTGACAAAAAATGTGAAGAACCCATAAGGGGAGGAAGAAACAAAATGAAATTTCACGGGTTGAGAGGGTAAGTGATGTTATTTCAGGAATCAATAAATCTAGTCACATTTACAAAGAACTTGGTAGTATGTGCTCACATATCACTATAATGTTGTTCACCCTCTTGCCTGGATGCATACACTGAGTTGGCAAGGGTGTCATAATGTGATTGTATTCTCTCCTGAGGCATGCTGGCCCACAGCTATTGTAACTGGCCCTTGATATACTGGCACTGAAATAGCCATCAACAGTGATTATGTATGACCAGTGCTTTCAGTTTCTTCCAGCATGCAATTTTCCAACCAATTATACACACCACAGGACGGACGTGACATTCACAGACACAAAACTTAAACACCCATTCCTGCAGCTGGACTTGAACCTTCGGGATATGGAGCCAGTACTCTAGCCCCTACACTACAGAGGCCAGCTGAGATGGAGTTTGATGTCCGAGCTGGCCCCACACGTTCTATTGAGGACAAATCTGGGGATCTTGCTGGCTACAGAAATATCTTAAAACACAAACAAAATATTCATAGACACATTTGTATGGATGAGCATTGTCCTGTTGAAAAATGGCAACACAATCCACAAGTATGCAGGATGTGCCATTGTGTTATCAGAGTTCCCTCAGTCGCTACCAGCCTTGACCTGTAGTCATACCCGATGGCTCCCTATGCCATGATGCAAGGAGGAACACTGTTGTGCCTCTCCAAAACTTTGAAAGGATGGGACAGGTTATCACCATACATACCAACAATGGTAATCTTAGGCATTGCAGAAATTCTGAACACAGTGAATGGTGTCACAATGTTCAGTGATGAAATGTGGTTCTATACTTTAAATTTCCAGTCAGGTGCCGTAAACCATTGAGCCATCGGGCCACTCAAGTTCTATAATTATATATTGCCTTTTTTTTACTTATGGTTTTACAGCTTATCAATGTTGAGGTCACTACAGGTGGGAAAGGTCTGGGGGCAAGGAATGGGAAGGAACTTAACAATGGCCTTTTTTGAAGAAACCATCCCATCATTTCCCTTGAGTGATTTTGGACCATGGATTACCAAAATCTGGAGGGCCGGAAGAGGATTTGAACCAGTTTCCTCCTGAATGAGAGGCCCTAACACCATGTTCGGTGCTAACAGACTAAAATGATGATAACATTCAGATTCTGTCCATAAGGGTTCACTGTATATCTATAAAAATTTTATACATGCCAGTAGCAGCTAACATCTAGTGATGGAGAACAAGAATTATATTATAAATTTCTGTTCATAATGGCCTCGAATATGGTCGGAAGAGGATTTGAACCAGTTTCCTCCTGAATGAGAGGCTCGCCCACCATGTTTGGTGCTAACAGACTAAAATGATGATAACATTCAGATTCTGGCAATAAGGGTTCACTATATATCTATAAAAATTTTATAGATGCCAGTAGCAACTAAACTCTAGTGATGGAGAGCAAGAATTATATTATAAATTTCTGTTTGTAAAGGCCTCGAATATAAGTCAAGTAAGAATTTATTTTTAACAAAAGTTAAATAAAACTGAAAATTAACTAGCTATTGAACTGGAAACATTTCAAACTAGGTTGGTTTGCATTTGTATTTGTCAACTTATTGATGTAGGATTATGCTATTTTTCTGTCATTGAATGCATTATTTTTTGTTTTGAAATATTTTTCTGCTAGTGGGGAGTTAACATTTATCAGAAATGTTAAGAGCAGTGTCTATTAAAAACTAAATAACAAACTGACTTACGCAATAAGAAAGATTTATAAAATTTTCTCATGATTGAGGAGATAGTTTTGTCTCACCTAGTGTTAGCCCACAAGCTCGATGCTGGGGGTTTGCAACACTTTGCCTAAACTGTGAACAATTAAGTTCATGAACTGTGTAGCCACCTGGTACTTTAATATATAATAAAACGGTTGCCACAGGTTTGTATTATAAACCCCAAACATGAACGGTATAATTAAGTTCTCTTGACACAGTTCTAGAATTACAAAATACTTATATTCTTGAAAAGTTCATTCTTACATTGTTGGTACCAGAATTGTAAATAAGACATTGAACAACAGTTCCGTAAAAGATTGGCAGCCTAAGCACATTTACACGAGAAGACAAACTCGCTAAGTCCCCCTAACTTTAGTGACAATACGATTATGGCACATTACAATGTGCTGTAACAACTACTGCATGGAGCAGTTCGCTCCGCTAACCTACGCGAGGTTGACTGTTTCAAATATGGTGGAAGATTATGCTACATAGCGACACAAAGTTACTTCTTTGATAACTATCGAAAGACTGGGCATATCCAAGATGGTTGCAGGGACTTTCCCCATTCCTATGACATCAGAAAATTCTTCCAAAAATTAATATCTCCTTATAAACTAAATGGTTTAACTTGAAATTAATACAAGGGCTTCCTGATATCATATTCTCTCTATCTCAATTTAATTCAACATTCATAAGGGTTTCTATAAGCTTAACCTTGATGTCTGTTACGTCATTAGCTTGGCGTGAGCCTGTGCTCCATTGCAATTAAATTAATTATTATTATTATAATTTGTCACACTTCAACAACAATTAATGACAATCTATCTTAATTATCTTACTGATGCTTAAACTTTTTACCGAAACCACTATATATTTGTAATCCTCTCTACTGATATAAATTTATCAATTCTATTTCTTTTAGTTATAAACTTCATTTTTTCTCTTAATTAAAAGTTGTAATTAAACTTTGCCAAATTAGTTAGTTTTACTATCAAAATATACTAGACAGTGCTCACTATACCTGATAAGATGTCGGATGTAACTTTACTCGATTCAAAGTTATATTAAATCTTAAATTCTAGCTTTCCTAATCGCATGGGTTAAAACATAAGCAAATCAAATTATCTCTTAAACTAAATTTTTCTGTACATAATGAATACACATTCTTATAACGAGTTTTCACTGTGGAAATGAATGTAGGAAAATCCATTCAAGTTGAAAATTATTTTACGTGAAATTTTTTTGTTCTATATAAGCGACTTCAAAATTGAACTAAAGAATATATTACTACTGAGGATAGCTAGTGGGAATGCTTTTGGTGAACTAATAGGTACCTTACACTATTTTGATATGGTTATTTTTTTTTTTTTTGTACTTCTTTTACAGTATTTCAGGAAGGTTGTCTTCATCCCTTAGTAAATATATCAATAATTTTCATTTTTAGATTGAGAAGAAGATAAAAGTGAAAGTGGTGATGATAAACATTGATGAATGTCTCCTGGAAAAGGCACATTGTGAATCATCATGCATTAATTTTCTGAACAAAAGTGACAAGCCTTATGTTGTTTATACAAACACCTCTTCATTTGTTGGTGTACGAGCAGTTGTGGATCCGTTATGTACCTGCACAACCCGTGAAGAAGTCGTTTGTTTGAATGGAGGTACAGCTATTGGTGAGAGGTGAGTATTCCAGATAAATCAGGTGATTGCAAGAACAGTGCATATTTGCACCCTCCTCCCCGCACTTTTTCTCAAACCATATGCCTCCTACAACAGTATTCACATGTTGCCCAGGATTGCAAGTTGTCAGTGCTACATTTAATCCACTTTACAAAAAAAAAAAAGGGGATAAAATGGTTCTCTCAATTCATCAACTTATTTCATTACTAAGAGTTTTTGCAAAAAAATATTTTGAATGAGCTGTGTGCTATAGGATTCACCAGTGTTAAACATTCTAAATATTCTAAGCAAATCCTGAAGGCTGTTAAATGCTGTACTTTCATTCACAATATTTCATTAAGAATAAATCATAAATTATTGCATGTAGGATCATTAAGAATAGATTATAAATTATGAGTAGGGATCAAACATAAATAAGCCTTTTTAAATTGCACGCCCATCGATGGTGTGAGGAGTCTGAAACAGTTTGGACAGTAGATGGGGGTCATTTGGAAGACAGTAATAACGTTGGCGCGCCAAGTGCTTATTCTTGGCAACAATGACAAGAAAGAGGTATACCCCACGTGGTGTTCAGTTTCTCATCAGAGAAAATACAAATCTGCTGAAATTCAGTTCCCTTTACTCCCACAATTCAGGGAAAGAACCCTTCATAGGCTCAGGTAAACCAGTGATGTAACAAATTTAAGAAAGGTCGAGAGCCTGCTGGACATCCCCCTATCACCCAGACCTGTCAACATGCGACTTCCGTGTGTTTGGGCCAGAAGCAGCATTTGTTCTTGTGGAATTGGTTTGATACACGTCCCCAACCTTTTTATTATTCCAGAATTAAAAAATTTCTTACCATTGCAGGAAGTGCATAGATAAGAAGGGAAACTATTTAGAAAGATAAGAAAAATTGTTTAAAAATTTTGTAATTAAATTCTCTTGTTTGCTTAGTTAATGATTTTCAGAATGAGTATTTACTAGGTGCAGAATATGTTTGAGTTCTGTACTGAGTTCACTAAAGTTCTGATCTATATAAGTTACTTACCTTTTCTTTTTCTTCTTTCTTTTATCATTATGCCCAACTGAGGAGTGTGAATGAACTTATTTAGTGGCTTAAGAGTTTTTGGTATTTGAGATGCAGTTTCGGACTCTAAAATATTTCGAGTGATGTGAACTTGGAAATTATGTGAGTGAAACTATTCTAAAATATTTTTTTTTAAACTTGAGCTGAAACTTTAACTTTTATGAAAATTTGGGTGTTTTGTGAAAGCTCTCCTGGAGTGATCAAAATTGTTATTTGTGATCACCTGCTTTCTTCATAAAGGACTTTTGAAGAACCGATGATATCCTAGGGCAGGGATGGCGAACCAATGGCACGCGTGCCAATGATGGCACGCGACCAAATAATTTGGGCATGGCATTAATGAAGTAGGTCCCTAATCGATATAAGTAATTTTTTTTTTTTTTTTTTTTTTTTTTTTTTTTTTTTTTTTTTTTGTCTACGTAATTTAAGATCATGGTAACAAAGTTCATCGTGAACGAAGCTACCAGTGCCTGAACAACTACAGTTTGTGCAAAAGTTGATTTCAAGCGAATTTTTTACCGGACGGACTGAGTGAGCAAACGCAAGCGACGTGAGGAGAACTAATCCTTGAGTTCTTTTACCGATTACGCATACACACCCAATTCTTTCCCCTTTCCTGTACCCAAGTACTTTTTCCATCTACATATTTCAACTTCAAATTATTTCAACGTTTTTGGCAATTTATTCATCAATTCTCTTGGTAACTTATTCCAATCCCTGGTCCATTACTCACAAAAGAAAATCTTCCCACACCCTTGTGCCTGAAATCGAGTGCCAGGTTGTGGTCCTGGTCTTTTTTTCTCTTCCATGCATTACTTTTAATTCTTACACCAATATCTTTCCATGCCTCATCACCAACATACGCATTATACATTCCCATGATTCTTTTCACCCTCCTCCTATCTTCCAATGAATTCCATTCGAGCTTTTTTATCATGTGGGTTACGGACTGCGTTCTGCGGTAATATTCAGGGTTAAATCTAGCAGCCTTTCTTCGCACCCTCTGCAACTCCTGTATCTGAAGCCAAAATGTGGGCCCCATACTACACCACTATATTCAAGGAATGATCTGACCAAAGTTTTGTAACCCAATTCCTTTAAATTTTTTCTTTAAAGACTCTCTTCGAAACCGTGTATCAGATGACTCCAATTCAGCTTGCATTCTGCTAAAAGTAACAAAGAATGAAACCAATATAAGTTATTTGGCATCAACTTTCGACAACAGAAGTCTCGCTAGTTTCATATATTTAAACAAACACATAAGTTTTGATCTTATTATTGCTTAGTATAAAAAACTTATGTTGCGGTTAGAAATATAAATTTTTAAGGTGATAGTAAGTTATTTAGTTTTATTTCTTTTCCCATCAATCAGGACTGTTAATAATGATTGTTTGATGGCACGCCATGGCTTCATTCAATGTTTTTTTAGAAAAAATGGCACCTTAACCAATAAAGGTTCGACATCCCTGTCCTAGGGCATTATAATTTTATACCAGTTTAACTTCTGATCTATAGAAGTATATAGTGATGAATTATCAACAGTGACTTTTATTTCGATGTTATACCTGATCGTTATCTGTTGCAGTAGAATAATAGTAAAACAGATTGGTGACTTATTTAAGTATCAGATTAACTAACATCCATGGTCACAGCTTATTCAAATATCTTGTTCTTCCCCTGAGGGCAGGAGTTTGTTTAACACTACATACTAAATCATCCCCTGAAATATCTCTTCAATTACAGAAGACAGGTTATCTTGGTTTTTATCCCTACAGACATCCTAACTGCCTTATTTTTTCCTAATTTCCTCCGCTGCACATGGCTCCGTACAATTATCACCATTTTTAATATGAGGTTATCCTTAATGTTTCGTCCCCCCCAACATTGTGCGTTGTTCTACTGCTTTTGGAATCTCTTCCTTCCTCACTCATTTGTTTGCAAATCAAAGCCGCCTTGTAATATTAATAAATTTTCTTTTCCAAATAACTGCTGGAAACTAAAGTAACAATCTATCTTTAGCTTTGTGTATCTTCCTGCGAGTCCTGAATATGTGTTTAATTTTCTCCCAATATCTCCATTTTATTCTTTCATCTCACTTTGGTAAGCGGCAAAGAACCACCTTCCAGAAACTCGGGCACTATAAGCTCATGATGTTAATTATGTCATGGGACACTTAGAGGTGGTGATGTGGCATTATTTGGATAACAGTTCAAACAATGGAAAACATTATCGAACAAAGCACTAGAGATTGTCTGAGAATTAACTTTAGGATTTAATTCATTGTCTAAACAATTGGACACCACCATTGGCACTTTAAAAAATGAGTTTGGCCTTGTAGAATGTGAACTCACTTCATTTCTCAAAGATTTTGTGTTCTTGCCATGCAGTTCAGCCAACAATGCGCCAATTGTCAATGTGAAAAGCTAATTTTAATAATCTTCAAACGTCCTAAAATATGGACCAGAATGCAAGAATAATATCCAAAAAAGTTCCAAAATTACTGTTGTACAGTTTTAAAAATACTTTGCATAGCTATAATATATGGTTCACATAAATTTGAAACTAAATGTAGTGTGAACCTGTGTAACAAACTGAGCCGCAATACTGACAATGACATTAAAGAAACGGGCCTTTTATAGTGGTTTTTGAGCTTTCGTGAACTACTTCACATTTCCTAAACAATTGCTTTTAATGAAATTATTTCTTTACATCACATAAACTGTACCAATGCTTTTGAATAATTCCTTTTATTTGCTTAAAATATCGCTTAACAAATCTGTGGAGATCTAAAAATTTACATTCATCCCTGTAATACTGAACTAGTTTAATCCACACTACCATGAACGTGCTCTTTGATATTACTCAATCATGAAATATCTAAATATTTTGTACCCTAAAAATGCTTTAAACTGATCCAGAATGATTCCAAATCATATTTAACTTAATGTTTATATATCTGCAAACCTGTTTTGACGGACTTATCCATGAATAAAGCCTGACATCACAATTATCTATGAATAACAACAACTTGCTACATTAAATCACCATCACATTGCATCGCCAAGTTTTATTCCCGAGCCCAGTGTATCACCTATCTTAATTGCAGTTTTTATCACCTAGGTCAGCATTTCTCAAACTTTTGTATCCAAGGATCAGTAAAATGTCAAGTAATGCTGCAGGCCGCTAACTTATAGGGGCTTAATTTTTTACCTATTGTAAGGAACAAGACCGATACCGGGGTTGAGTATCGCCTAAGTGCCTTAACTTACACTCTTGATAGCAACTCACTGTTCGATGAAAACTTACTGAATATTTTAATTTGGTTTGACCATGTTGCCTGGATAGTTCAACTGGAATGCTACAGGTCGCCACAATATTTGTTAAGCCACAAATATTGAAAGGGTTATCAGTTTACTACTAAATAAGAACAGTTCACTTTTCCAAAGTTCTTCAAATTTATTCGAATAAAATCAAAAGTTCAAAACAGCATTCCAAAAGTTGATTAGGCTAATCGAACATTCGTTTCCAAAAGTTGCACGTTGTGGAGAGAAACTTAACCGACCTAACCCCTTTAGTAAATTTAAAAGTTCATGTTAGTTACTATATAACACGACACGATCCAACATGGTTGAAATAGCCAGTGTGGCGAGTTACAACCAGCGCGACGAAAAACAGACCGAAACAGACGCCAGGCAGGAACAGACAGACCATAATGGCGGCGGGGTCTTTTTTATAGAAACGGCTAGAACCAGTGACGTCAGCAACTGTATCACATCTTTTTGCTTCCGCGTAGCTCAAAGTATGTGTAATTTATTTGATGATCCTGACTCTTAAAAATGTTCAAACTTTGACAGTATCTGGACTTATCTGCTAGAAGTCCAATGGCAGTCTTGTGAGAAATTTAGAGTAATTAGTTTTATTGTTTTAGCTGTTTAAGACTTCGCGTAGTGATGCATTCTAATTTGGGTAAAATCCCTAAGTGTTCTAGAATTTTACGCGCGTGCACAACAATCCGCGACAATCTATTTTACAAAAACTTAATTACCGGACAAATACTAAAACTTTTGATGAAAACCCATATATGTATGAGCTCGTCTTGATTAGGGCTATCTGCTGATGTAAAATTTAAATTGATATCTCTTTTAATAAAAAAGCTAATTATTTTCTCTTAGTTAAAATCACTAATAAGACTTTACCAAATTACCTAATTTTATTGCCAAAATATCGGGGATAGTGCTGACTACAGCTGGTGATAAAAGATCAGTTGTCACTTTACGCGATTTAAAGATATTACAGATCTTAGAATTTTACCATTCTGATCGCATGTTTCAAAACTTGAACAAACGGGAATATCTCTTAAACTAAACATTTCCCGGTATGATAATTACACTTTAAAATGATTTATATAATGAATTGTTACTGTGGGCAAGATTACAGGGAAATTCTTTAAAGTTGAAAACTACACTTCTCGAAATTTCTAAGTCCCGCCTAAGCAAAACTAGAATTTGCCAAAATTCTAAGGTGCTTACACTATGTGTATATTATTAGCATTTAGGATATGTTGTACCTTAGTAGCACACATCTAAAAGCATGTTTGATTTCCAACTCGAGCTCAGTTACAAAATTGCAAGTGAACTATTAAAAGTGTATTGAATACTAAACAAGCTTAATGTTTATTAACAAAATGAATACTGATGTCATGTCTGCAGGCCACCTGCACCATCTTCATGGATCACAGATTGAGAATCACTGACCTATGTGACTAATCTTGGCTTCATGAACAACACATTTCACATAAAAATACATTTATGCACAGAACACAACTTGCTAATGTCACAGACAGATGGCAAGAAATCATCTTTTTCATCAACATTGTGACAAGCCTAGCAATCTGGTCTTCAATGACTTCGACATTGATGAGGCATAAAGCCAGACAGTAAGTTGGTAGAAGATGAAATCTTACTTTTAAAATAAGCACAGCCTGTGGAAGAGTAGGAGGAGGTACCCCAAAAAAAAAAAAAAAACGAATTATTTTTTAAAAGCTATATATTTTCAATTTTTTTTTTTTTTTTTTTTTTTTTTTTTTTTTTACAAAACAACCTTATACCCTTCAGAATACTCTCCATTACAATTAACATATTGGTCCCATCGGTGCTTCCACTGTTAGACACATTTTCTGTTGTCAAATTGGTGTCCTTTCATGCCCCTTTTGATGCGTAGGAATAAGAAAAAGTTGCATGGAGTCAGGTCAGGCGAGTAAGGTGCGTGGGGCAGCGGAACCATGTCATTTTTAGCCAAAATCTCACTAACTGAGAGCTGTGTGTGCAGGTGCATTTTCATGGTGGAAGAACCAGTCTCCTGTCTGCTGCAAATTGGGTCTTTTTTGATGGACACTGTTACGTAATCTTCTTAAAACTTCCAAATAAAAGGTTTGATTGATGGACTGATGTGGGGGAACAAACTTTGAATGAACTACACCCTTGGCATCAAAAAAGCAAATGAGCATTGTTTTGATTTGATTTGCTTTGTTTCTGGGTCATAACCATAGCACCATGTCTCATCACCATTAATGCTCTGGATCAGCTTCAAAGCACAACATATTTCAACTCAACGTTCTTTTTGATTGTCAGTCAGGGTGTGAGGAACAAACTTGGCAGCAACCCTTTTTGTTCCAAAATCTTCAGATAAAATTCGCTGAACTGAACTCCAAGATAATCCATTATTTTCTGACAGTTGTTCAGTTGTTTGTCAACGGTCTGAGAGCATGAGTTCTCGAATTTTTTCAACATTTTTGCCGATTTGGGCAGTTGATGGACTTCGAGAATGAGGTTTGTCATCAATCGACCTGTTGCCCTTTTTAAATCAAGCAAACCACTTGTACACTTGAGTTTTCACCATAGCATCATGTTTGTAAGCTGTTTTCAACATTAAACCAGTTTCAGCAGCATTTTTGCTGAGTAGAAAACAAAATTTCACAGCTGTACGTTGTTCACTTAAACTTGCCATCATCAAAAATGAAACAATAACAAAATAGCTCTAGCAAAAGCAATCACTGCAGATTAACAGAACAAGCCAGGTTGACAACACAGGTGGCACAGAACTGACAATGTATTGCAATACAAACTCCTAGTGGCTGAAACGCTTACTGCACGCCCTCAGCAGTGCTATTCCGGTTATTTTTGGGTACCCCTCATTTGCCAGATGACTCACAAAAGTGTAAATGCTGAAATAAAAATGATGAGGGTTGCAATGATTACAATGACAACAGCAACGATGATGAATACCAACAAATACTATCTGAAATTCGATTGTTTGCAGATGACATAATGCTGTATAAAAGGATCAAAATGATAGAGGACTGTAAACAGTTGCAGGGTGATCTGGACAGGATATCTAGTTGGTTTGGAAAACATGGGATGAAGATAAATGTAAAGAAGAGTCAACTAATTAGATACACAAATAAAAAACAAAAGGTTAATTATGAATATAAGGTGGAGGAAGAATTGCTTGCTGAAAACTTGAAATCTAAATATCGTGGCATTACATTTGATAACAAGCTTAACTGGTCAGGACACATTGGACAGGTGGTAGGAAAAGGTTTCAAAATCCTGCACTTGTTGGAGAGAGTGATGAGGGGATGCATGAGAGAAGTAAAGGAATTGGGTTACAAAACTTTGGTCAGACCATTGCTTGAATATGGTAGTGTAGTATGGGACGCACATTTTGAATATCAAATACAGGAGTTGGAGAAGGTGCAAAGAAGGGCTGCTAGATTTGTTTCTGGAAATTATCGCAGAATGCAATCAATGACAGATATGATAAAGGAGCTGGAATGGGATTCATTGCAAGACAGGAGGAGGATGAGGAGGGTAATGGGAGTGTACAGGGCGTATACTGGCGATAAGGCATGGAAAGATATTGCAGTAGGTATGAAAAGTAGTTCATGGAAGGGAAAAGATGACCATGACCACAAGCTGGCACTCGATTTCAGGCACGAGGGTGTGGGAAGATTTTCTTTTTTAGGTAAGGGTGTCAGGGATTGGAATGAGTTACCAAGGGGAATGATGAATAACTTACCGAAAATGTTAAAAGAATTTAAAGTTAAAATTTGTAGAGGGCAAATGTAGGTGGGTGCAGGATAGGGGGAAGATGGGTGTGTAGGGAAATTGCCACTGGGGCGTGTGCTCCGTTGCAATTAAATTAAATTAAAATTAAGTGTGGTAATCATCTATAACCAATATGAATACATCTCCACCAACTCCAGATTTTGTAGTATTATGAAACAGTTTTGTAGAGCTCCTTTATTTAACCAAATCTCTTAACCAATACTTAAGATTTGTGCAAATTACATCCTTGTAGTGGCGGTATGTATTGTTGTATATTTTTTTTATTGTTATCCACTCACTTCAAACTTATAGCCTCAAAAAGGATGCAGCAATATCCAATAAATATGCAACCTGAAATTAAATATTATAACGCCGATAAATGATGGCTCTAACAGCCTTGAAATAGTTAGAAAAAGAGAATTTTCACTTTTATCAAAAAATATGCATGAACTGATAGAGCTCCCCTCAAAATAGTTCCTGTCAGATATATTGCGCTAATGTGATTCCTAATCTATAAAACATTTTTAGAACGCCTCCTTCAGGAATTGTACTAACTGGTATGAAGCTTTCTGTGATGATTACAATGTTTAGTTAATGCAATCATTTTTTCCCACAGAAATTCAGGAATTAGTACTGTTCACAGCATAGGTATTTTCTCTTGGATTTCTTCTTGCAAATGATGTTAAACTTCCTCAACAACATCCCTTAACAAATATAAAGTTCTCAAGATTTTTCACATTTTTGTCACAACAAATCTAAAAGTTCATTCCACTTTTAAAGTGAAAATTTAACATTAATTCTTGTTATGGCATTTTGAAAGAATAAAACTTTGAAAGAACTTAAGATTATGAACTTTGTGAAATGCTAAAATAGATGAGTAGAGAAATAGTCATGCGGACTTGTGCTCCATCACAACTTAATTAAAATTGAAAGCAGTGGTTGGTGTGTTAGGATTCCATTATACTTTGTGTCATAAATACTAGTATTTACAGCAACCTTTCCAAAAGTCTTCTATAATGTCCTAAGCACTTCATTACACTTTTAAAGTAAAATATAATGTAAGTTATTGTCAAAGCAATTTTGAAAAGTAAAAAATTGCTTCAACCATATTTTGCGACAGGGGGTATGACTTCCTTCGCTCATTTCCGGAAATGCGTACTCTCCTACCCAAAATTCTACCCAATGTCCCTCGTGCATGTTTTAGCAGACCACCCAATCTTAAGAACATCTTAGTCCACAAATACCCTCCGTTAGACTCTCCAAAAGCACCATATGGATCTTATCCTTGTAATAGACCCCGCTGTAAAACCTGCAGCATGCTTCCACCCACCACTACATATTCCAACCCCACCACAGGAAAAACTTTCCCCATTATTGGACATGCCACCTGTTCAACCACTCATCTGATATACCAACTAACTTGCCGCTTTTGCACCAGTTCTTACATAGGCCTCACCACACAGCAACTATCTGTTAGAATGAATGGCCACAGACAAACAGTCCATACTCGTAACCTGTACCTTCCAGTACCAGAACATGCCAATAGCCATGATTCCAACAACCTCAACGACTGTTTCACTGTGAGAGCAGTCAGAGTTTTCCCTGACAGCACCACTGCAGCAGAACTCCGGAGATGGGAACTAGCGTACCAGAATATCCTGGATACAAGACACCCACCTGGACTTAACCACCGTTAAATTCCAATTAACCCATCACTACCTTTTTTTTTTTCCTATGTTTATACCGTACCATTACTACATTTGCTCATTTTACCATCGCCTGCCAAAATATTAAATATATTATCTCAGACATTGTATACCGATATCGATAGTCTACTCCTTATCCGTCCCCCCCCCCCCTCACCACAACACGGTTAGTCATTAGGTAACGTTCGGTGTGCACACACGTTCCGAGCCTAATGGCCCGTTTCTTCTATTTGTGAGCAAGGCATATGCCGAAATATTGTGTTGTTTGTTTGTCAGCATTAGTGTTCTCTCATCGCATCCGTCCACTTTGGTATGTGGTGGGTTAATTTCCCTTTCTTTTCTTATTTATATCGCCTAGAAGCCGCTTCCATTTTCCTAAGTTGCATAAATGTATTTTCTGTACTTTAATGTCAAACATAAGTTATGAGTCTAACATTATCAAAAATTAATATGGAAATTACAGACAATAAGTGATAAAGATGACACTGAGCTTCATATAATATTTTAGTATATTTGGTAATTCAATTATCACATATGTGTAGTACTTAATAAAGAAAAAAATCATTTTTCTGATTGTCAGATGCGAGTGTCTTGAAGGATTTGAAGGCCCACATTGTGAAATTATTTCTGTTGGTTTTTTTGGTGATGGCTACGCTTTATATCCATCCTTGTCTGCATGTGAAGAAGGTCATCTGTCTTTGGAAGTAACTCCACATAAGGATGATGGAATAATATTTTATGTTGGACCAGTCACACCAAATTCTGCACTGAATGTCAGAGGTATTATGTTGTTTTTTTTTCTTCTGAAGTGCTTTGTTACTTATTGACTTGTATTTTATGATAATGAAATCTTTAAGGCAAACTAAATTTGAAATTTAAGTACGAGACAGCATTGTTTGAAGATTGAGAATTGCATAAAAGAATAAATCATACATTTTCATTGACATAGCTCCAATAATTTTACCATTATTGGAAATTGACATACTTTTACTATGATATAATGCATCTAGGCAGTAATTCTCAATTAGTTTTTTCTGAGTACCACTCCAAGACAGAGCTAAACCTTGCAGACTCCTTATAGCTTAGATGATAAATAAATGCATTCATTCCAGTTGAATGCTTCACAATCACAGAATTACAGTAAGGCAATCCGCACACATGCAGTTTGTCATAAAATATGTATTGGTAAGAATGGTGATTGCATTTTTCTTCAATTTTCATAGTGATTAAATTAGCCATGAGATTACTGTGTACCCCCTGAAGCAATCTCGTGTACCCCTGGGAGTACGTGTGCCACTAATTGGGAACCACTGATCTAGGATAATACTGAAGATATACCAGAATAATGGATATTCAATATTTTTTTTTTTTAGTTTGGTAAACAATGAAGTTTAGGCACTAAGTAGCGAAAAGGAATTACAAATTTGGGTAGAGAAATTAGCCACCACTTAATTTGGACGATGTTTGTGGGGCGTGAACACGAATAACAGACAAAAATACACACGCTATAGTAATTTTCGGGTCTTAGCTCTATATCAAAAAGGGAACATTGTGGAGGATGGGTATTGTAGGAGACTGTCTCAGAGTGACTGTTGGCCAGGAACATCTTGGGGTTAAATTCAAATGGAGGGGAGGTAGAGCAGTAGTGATTTAAACCTAATACCCAAGTATTGCTAAATATCAGAACTGATGGTTGGTGGGTGAAAAAAGCAAAATAATATAAATAAATCTAAACATTAAAAGGAAAAAAAAGTTAACAAACAAAATTAACAAACAAAATTAACAAATTAAACATAAAAATCTATGAAGCTAAATGTCACTTCTGATTTGTGGTGGCTCAATTTAGGTAGTGGGGAGGGAGACAAGGGGAGAATGGGAAGGAAAAATAAACATAAATAATAATAATTATGACTGGATATTTGCTTAAATTGAGGTCAGGAGGTTGCCTTTGTACATTTTGTATTGGTCAGCAATTTCCCACCTTCCAAGGAGCTGCTGCTACTTGGGAGGAATCTGATAGCACTGACCATGAAACAAGAAGAAATTATTCATGTCATGGGAAATGGCATGGACAGCTACTGGTTTCTTTGGGTTCCATGTGAATACTGTCTGTCAGTGGCCATTCATTCTTGTGGCTAGTGGATTGGTGGTCAAACCTGTATGTGAAGCAAGGCAGTGGTTGCTTGTTAACTGCTATATTACATATGAGGTTTCACAAGTGGCCTGTCCTTTGATTGGAGAGCTTTCCTCAGTGACCTGGTTGGTGAAAGTGGTGGTGGAATAAGAGAATGGTTCACATCTTACAGTGGGGTCTGTTATGTGGGAAAGAGCCTTAGGGCTGTCTGTTGGGGCAAGGAAGGCCATGTTTGTGGACCAGGGATTGGCTGAGGTTAGCAGGCCTGCTGAAACAAGTTCTGGGAGAAACAGGGAGGATTTTGGGAAAAATTGTCTCATTTCTGGGCAGGTTTACAGGAAATCATAATCCTGCCGAAGGATTCTGTTGATGGATTCAGTTTCTGGGTTGTATTGTGTCATCAGTGCTGGGTTATGGTGGGTTTTGGATGGTTGATGGACCGAACAGGTTGTAATGAGGTACGTGAACGAAAGCCAGAGGGTAGTTGCAAGTTGTGAATGCTTGTGAAATGTTGTTTGAATACTGCATGAGGGACTGTCGGTTGGAGCATATATGACTATATGGGGATACGTTACCCATATAAACAATATCGTATTCTACGATTTGTAAGACGAAACTCTTGTCATGTCTTTAATGCAACCAATAAACAACACATACACATATGCACGTTTCACTAAAATAACAAATCAATGCGAATGTTAATAATAATACTTCCAGCTTGGCGGCAATGTAGACTCCGTGTTTAGCACGCCTCGCCAACGGTGTACTCTCTCTCTCTCTCTCTCTCTCTGGTTGTTTTATCGTTGCCCCGGTTATGGTCAGCGAGCATCGTTGATACTGCGTTAGCAGCCGCCGCGACAACGACGGAACTGCGCTAACAACTGTTAAGGCCATGATGTGTTTCCGCCACAACTACAATGAATTCCAAGACTAGGGGAGGGAACATTTGGTATGATATGGAGAAAGTTAGTAGGTTTGAGGTGGACTGAAGAGTTCAGGTAAACATTGGAGAGGGCCAAATCTGCATCCAAGAATGTGGCCTTGGTGTGGGAGTCGGTCACTGTGAATTTCAGTTTTTTAAAGGTATTCAGATTGTTTAGGAAATTTAGAAGATTGTTTTTCCCATGCATCCAGATCATAAAGGCAGAAAATAAAGAGAAGTAGAGAACCTATCTACTGTAATAGGGAAGTGAGGAGGTTAAAGACGTTGTAAAAGAAGAGAACACAACAGAGTTTAGAGAAAGCAGGGTAGTAAGTAATATTTAAAATAACTAAACAAGGACTTAATAACAGCAAAGAAAGTTGCTAAAGATGGGTTTATGAAGAGTATTTTCAGTGCAGGAGGACCATTGACTGATACATCTAGAAATTTCTATGGCCATAACAGGAAATTGAGGGGAAGGGAGGGTGTAGAGACACATATAGATCTGGGTGGAGAAGAAATTACTGAGGATTTGAAAAAGGCAGAGATTTTAAGTAACTGGTTTAGTGAAATGAAGATACTAAAAAATTTGAAATTCATCCTGAGGAAATCATGAAGGTAATTACAAAGCTAAGAATACATAAAGGGGCTGGTGTAGATAATACTACTACAGATATTTTAAAGATAGCCGGATGTGACATTGTACCTTATCTTCAAATATTATTTAAATTGAGTCTGGGTACGTGCTGCTTACCATAGGACTGGAAAAGTGCAATAGTAGTACTGGTATATAAAGGAGGAGTGAGAAGTAGAGTTGAGAATTACAGGCCAATCAGTTTGACATCAGTGGTAGGTAAATTAATGGAATGATTGATATGCAACCACATCAGAAATATATGTGAGGAACGTAAGTGGTAGGAAAAGGTTTCAAAATTCTGCACTTGTTGGAGAGAGTGAGGCGATGTACGAGGGAGGTGAGGGAGTTGGGTTACAAAACTTTAGTCAGACCATTGCTGGAATATGGTAGTGTAGTATGGGACCCACATTTTACGTATTAAATACAGGAGTTGGAGAGGTTGCGAAAAAGGGCTGCTAGATTTGTTTCTGGAAATTATCGCAGAATGCAATCAGTGATGGATATGATAAAGGAGCTGAAATGGGATTCATTGCAAGACAGGAGGAGTATGAGGAGGGTCATGGGAGTGTACTGGGCGTATACTGGTGATGAGGCATGGAAAGATATTGGAGTAGGTATGAAATGTAGTTCATGGAAGGGAAAAGATGACCATGTACACAAGCTGGCACTCGATTTCAGGCACAAGGGTGTGGGAAATTCTCTTTTTTAGGTAAGGATTTCAGGTATTGGAATGAGTTATTAAGAGAGATGATGAATAATTTACCGAAAATGTTGAAAGAATTTAAAGATCAAATTTGTAGAGGACAAATGTAGGTGGGTGCAGGATAGGGGGAAGATGGGGGTGTAGAGGAATTACCACCGGAGCCTGTGCTCCATTGAAATTAAATTAAATTATCAATTACTAATCTGAGCTATCTATGGCCTTAGATTGGGACTTTTTCCAAAAATGTCAGTTCCAGGTAGTGTATGAACAAGTTGGCAAAGGGGGAGGCGGCCATGCGGTTGCTCATGGCAATGCCACAGGTATGGTGGTACATTTGGTTTCAATGGAGAAGTAGTTATTATTAAGGATCAGGTGAGGCAGTTTGATGAGGAATGTCGTGTCAGACTGGTGTGTGTGTGGGTGTGCGTGTGTGGGTGTGCGTGCGTGCGTGCGTGCGTGCGTTTGGAGAAGTGAAGTGAAGTGAGAAGTGAAGTGGACCGGGAGATGAGACCTTGGAGCTGCCCACTGTACTGTACACATTCCTGTATTTTCTTGTTAGCAGCAGGTGTAGGCTCTTCAGTGAGGCAGTAGTAAGTGATTGTGTCTGATAACTGACAGTGGGCTTCAACCACATAGTTACCCCGATTCATAACTACAGTGGTTGAGCCTTTGTCAGCAGGAAGGATGATGTCTGAGTTTGCAGAAAGTTGTTTCCTGGCACGTGTTTTGGCTGGGCTAAGATTAGTGGTGATTGCTGAGGGTTTCAGAAAACTGGGTAAACCAAACTGTGTGGCATTTAAGGTGACTGATGTGGTTTTATTGAGTTTAATTGAAAAAAGTGTTTGTTTTAGCCACTGAATTTAATGTTTCTTTCCAAACTAATAACTCTAACATCTTACAACTTTATAACTTGATTGGACTTAGTACTTTTATTTGAAGAATAGATGTTTATCTCTTAAGGCTACTCTCATGCAACCATTCAACTTTTTGTGTGCACTGAATCTGAATTCATCGCTAACGGCTAACTTTCGTAACCCCCCCCCCCCCTTTTTCATTTATTTCTCTTCTTTTTTTCCAACCAATTCCAAAATAGCTTTTGCCCACAATAAAGCCTGCAAAAACTAATCTTTGCATGTATTTTATTGGATGCAATACTAAACAACATAAATCTGTAAGCTCAGGTCACAAAATATTTAGCAGTTCATCACAACCCTCTTTAAATTTGACCTTGGTATTTCAAATGGCATGGGTGTATACTCAAATCAAATTTGGGACAGCTGATTACAATCATCACTCCACACTCGCTCATATCCAAACTGACAGTTTAGGCTTGCAAGTAGGGCTGGAGTGTAGAGAGCATGGTGTGGGTTGTAAAGGGAGAGGCTGTGGTATATTGAGGAAGTCGGGGAAGGCTGCAGTTTTGATTGGTGGACAACTGGCTGGCAGTGAAGAAACTGCCACACTGCAAGATGGGACATCAACAATTTGGAATATTTATGTAAATGGTTCTGGCCATGTCTACTGATGGAATTAATCAATTTCTGTAAAATCTTATGTATAAATGGAATTACTTGTGGGGATGAGAACATGAGTGTTTTTTGGTGAAGGGATATGAGGAGGTGTCAGACTGGTACCGGTATACTGTTTCTGGACAAGGTGGGTAATGGCCAAAGACAGTTTGTAGTGGAAGGTATATAGGGCAGGGTAAGCATGTGGAGGACAACCAAATGTTGGCAGTTTGATTGTAAGACCATTTTGGAGTATGTTGAAGGAGAGATAGGATTTTAAGAAAAGAATGTGTGGTTGAATTTTGGCGAGTTGAAAGGCCTGATTTCTGTATGCGGACAGATATTTAGCAATAGGTTAGTTGAAGGGGAAGTTATTGATTAGTGGTGGCAGAAGACAAAAGTAGAAAACTAAGATAAAGGAACATATGTACAGATAAACAAAAGGACAAAACAGAAGAGAGCCGGGATGAAAATTTGGCAAACAATGAAATAATTGTAGATGAAATAAGTAGTGAACAGGAATTACAAATTAGTACAGGAAAATAAGCCACCAAAATTTAAGATAATAAAGACTCATTATTATTATTATTTATATGTTAATTTTATTTTATTTTCCATTCATCCCTTGCCTCCTTCCCCACTACCTAAATTGAGCCACCACTAACCTGAGGTGATGTTTAACTTCACAGATTTTCAGTTTATTTTTTTTAGAATTTGCCTATTTATATTTACAGTTTAATTATATTATTTTGCACTAGACATCAGTTTCGATATCTAGCAATGTGTGGGTATTAGCTTTAAATCACTGTTCCTCTACCTGTTCTGTTTGAATTTACCACCACCATATTCATGGCTAGCTGTCGCCCTGTGAGGCAGTCTCCTACAACACCCACCCTTCACCATTTTTCTTTATTGCTGATAAAGGACCAGACCACAAAACTATTATAGCATGTGTGTTTTCATCTATTTGTGTTCGTGCCCCACAAACTTCATCTAAGGTAAGTATTGGCACATTTCTTTGTAGTTCTTTACACAAATGTGTATTTTTTTATT
>JARYHS010013630.1:56758915-56880980 GCA_031002005.1 Vandiemenella viatica
AGTGACACATACATCCAACAATCACAATATTTGGATGAGCTTCTTTCAAAACTACTGAAACTCCATTCTTGTGCCCCATCATTTACAGGTGCATTATCGGAGCAGAATGCTACACAGTTTCCAATTGATATTCGGTGATGTTCCAACTGCGATAACATGAGGTTACCTATATTGCGCCCTGTTGAGTTCCCTTCCAATGCTGGTATGCATAGCACAGTACTTACAATTTTTCTTGTTTATCGTCATAAAATGTAACAACAATGGGATATAATTTTGTATTGGTATCATTGCTTCCATCTGTTGCCATTGAAAATGGACCATTCTGAAGACTCTTCACAACTTCTGCTATTGCATTTTCAGACATTTCTTTTAAAATGTAAGTTGTTTTAGTACGACCACATCCATATTTTTTCGCTACTTTTGACGAAGGAAACATCTTCTTGAATAAGGCACCTGCATGGTCAGCTGCACTTAGTGGAATATTGTGTTCCACCAAAAATGAAGTGAACAAACACTCCGCTTTAATCACATCCAAATCATAATTTCCTGATATTTCGAAAAACATATTGATTTTGTGATTCTTTTCGTTTGTTTTTTAACACGCAATGTGTTTACTACACTTAATGTGATATGCCAAATCATTTCTTCCACTATGTGCTACATTTATATCACAACCACACACTGTACAAAATGCAAATTTTACACCTTTTTTTTTTGACTTTATTATACACGGAAACTCTATGGAATACGCTTCCCTGAATGTCTGGAAATATTGCTTCTTAGTGTTACTCGTGATTACACCGTTTACACAAAGTCACAAACTATCAACCAACCAAACAACGCACGCGGGACTGTTGGGAACTTGAAAGTATACGAAAACGATATTCAAACGATTGCTGATTCGACTTTCAAAAAAGTATCGATGTAAAATCAGAGAGAGAGAGAGAGAGATCGATTAATTATTGACTACAATAAAATTAGCATATCGTGGTTTAATTTAAGAGTCAAATGAAAGAAGCCTTAACACATATCTAAGAGCACTTAAAACAATGAAATAAATAGTAAAACCTGCCACAATCGTCCATAAAAACCGCAATAACATTGTTCCAATTAAGATCAGACCTAAGCGATTGAAATCTGTAAAATAACACAGCATATCGGTAAAACCGTAAAATACAGTCCTTTTCCATAAATTTTACGGAAAAACCGTAAAAGTTGGCAGGTATGTTAATGTCTAGAAGAGTCAGTTTATTAGGTACACAGATCAAAAACTAAAGATGAACACAAGAAAACAAACACAAGAGAACCGCAATATTTCGGCATACAGCCTTATTCGTGCAGAAATGAGACACCAGGCGGAGTCAGATGTGTACACGGAGACCACGGTCTGGTGAATGGTGTCACCAGCGTGGATGGTAGTGTAGGAGGGGGGGGGGGGGGGGAACTCAAATATTGTATCGCTACTGCTCACTCAGTTATTATAATGGTCTACCAGTTTCAATGTTAGTATATCGTCAACAGTATCGATCCAATATTTGAGCTTCCCCTCCCCTCCTTCACTACCATCTGCGCCGGCGATGCCATTCATTAGATGGCGGTCTCCATGTACACATCTGACTCCGCCTAGTGTCTCACTTCTTTACGAATAAGGCTGTATGCCGAAATTATTGCGCTTGTCTTATGTTTTTTTTTTTTTTTTTTTTTTTTTGGTGTTCGTTGTCCCAGCCACCTTAAACTGTGGTAAGTGTTGGGTCATATTTCCCTATCCTTGCTTATATATATAATATAAAGGATAGTGAAATGAACCACCTTAGAGGATGGTTTCGTGGGGTGAACACACAAAAATGCACAAGAATAGGAAAAACAATGAATATTTCGGGACTTGGCCCTTTGTCAACAGGAGAACATTATGGAGGGGATCTCACTTTTTGATGTTACAAATCATACAAGCTTGTGTTGGAAGGAATTTTGTTGAAAAGGGCATGACTTTGTTGTTCAAGTCAATTACATTAAAAAAAAAAGATACTAAAGATATAAAATTTATGTATTCATGAATGTTATAATAGAAGTTTCAACACCCATTGTACCACTAGACCAAGAAGCCCTTCTGCACTACATTTTCTGAATAGTTTCTCTTACTTGGCAGTGGGTGGAAGATAGTTTGCCATACTTTTGTCTAAACTCTGGAATGCTTTAGGAAAATTGTATACCATAAAAGCATTAACAGATATATTTAATTAGAATGGCTGATACCAGGTTTTGGACTTTCATCTGTGGCATCACCTAAAGTTTAATTTGGCGTTTCAATTTTTCACTTAACTGCAGCAGTTCGTTTTACCCATCTTGTTCATTATATTGAGAATTATTGATATGTGGTGAGATTGCTAATTTCACTAGAAAATGTTTTGGTCTTGCAAGTGACGACTGTTGATGAAGGTCCTCCTTTGTTAAATTTTGATATGGTTTTTCACAGTTTAAAACTTTTTTGAAATTTCACAGTTTTATTCGTTATTTAAGACAAGATCTCAATTTTAAAGTGTTTATCTGAAAGTCATCTTACATTTGGTATTACTTTGTTGTTCTTTCTTACCTACAACTGTCCCATAATACCTAGATCAACTATATAATAATTTCTAGACTGTTACGTAGTATATTGCAAGTGGGAAAATTTTAAAAATAAAATAAAAATAGAAGCAAATCTGTTATAAATGGGGGCAGAATGTTACAGAATTCTGATAGGGATCTTTGACCTCATCAAAGAAGATCCACCCAAAAAACCATTTTTGAAAGAATGTTATCCCATGTATCTGAAAACAAATATTAGAGATAAATATAGCAGTAAGAGTAATTTTTGTTGTTGTTCTTACTGATTATTGCAGCCATTCAGTATTGCTTCTAATATGTGATATTTAAAATGAAGTGTGTTGTAATTACTAAAATTTGTTTATTTTATATGTAATGTTTCAGACAATAGAGCTGAATGTTGACCACTGTCAAATGAGTTCCTGTGTATCTTTCAAAACTCCATTGCCACCAAATGAATATTTGAATGTGAATGGACCTCTTCAGCTTGGTGGTTCTTTTGTTGATATTACAAAAATTGGTGATAAATTGAATTGGACCATGTTGCCTGTAATGGAAGGATATGGAGGATGTATACGTAATCTTACTTTTAATGGAAAGGTACTAGAAATTACTAATGAACATAGGGACACACAATATTTTGGAAAAAACTAATTGATATTTCAGATGATTATTGAAGCAATAATATGATAGCTGTTGCCCTTTTTGTTTCAGACATACAACCTGGGAATGCCAGGTGATGCAAAAAATGTAGATCCCGGATGCAGCCGTGGTTTAGCTAAGGCTGTATCATTTGGAATAAACACAAATTTTTTAGTTGCCATTCTGATTTGTATTGCAATATTTTTGAGTAAGTTCCTTTGAAAGTATTATAAGAAAGATTTTAGAGCTATGAGTGGGCTCTTCATCATAAGTTCGTTCCGAAATTCATAAGCTTAAGTTCATTGGTTCTTAAGGAGTTTTATTGCCTAGTTATTATTCATAAAGCTTCATTTTAAAATAAATATATATATATATATATATATATATAAAAATTCAACAGTTTAGTCGAGTATAGCGCCTATAATATTGAATAAAAAACGTTAAAAATATAGTATAAACTTTATTAGACTACTTTATCAAATAAATTTAAGGTTTGTTTAGAAGGCGTTTGAAGTATTTGGGAAAATCATGACTGGAAACTGTGGCGCCTGCCGTAGGTACGTTGCGAAGGGGATGGGTTGTAGTTGGTGTAAGAAGTGGATTCACTGGGCATGTGGGGAAGAGGAAACGGGGGAAATAAATGAGGCTCTCCCATGGTTTTGTTCACTTTGTCTTAGGGAGGATAGGATGTGGGAGATGGGCGAAACGATCAGGGTTCTTGAGGCTCGTCCTGTGGAGGCTCGTCCTGTGGAGGCTCGTACTGTGGAGGCTCGTCCTGTGGAGGCTCGTCCTGTGGAGGCTCCGCCTATGGAGGCGTGGCCTGTGGTGACTCCGCCTATGGAGGCGTGGCCTGTGGTGGCTCCGCCTGTTGAGGTCCAGCCTGTGGGGACTGAGCTTGTCGAGGCTCATGCTGTAGAGACTGAAAGTAGAGATAGTGGGTTGGAGGAAGTTGAGAAGGATGGGTGGGAGCTGGTAACAGGTCGTAGGAGAAATATAGTTAACAGGATGAAGAAGCCAGACATTTCAGTAATTGTGGGGAAAAATAAGTTTGACCTGTTGCCAGGAGTCAGGAGGAGAAGAGCCTCATGTAGATGTAGGAGTAGGTAAGACGCAGCAGGCCTTTAGGAATAAGGGCGTGCAAGGCAAGAATAGGAAGAAAAGGGTTCTGCTGCTAGGTAGTAGCCATGGGATAGTTGTAGGCCCTCTTCTGCAGGATCAGTTAGGTACAGCTTACCAGGTCACAAGTTTTTTCAAACCTAGTGCAACATTAGGTCAGGTAATAGAAGATATAGGTTCACTTTGTAGGAGTTTCACTAAGGACGATAGAGTATGATAGTGGGAGGGGCGGGGAATAGTGTTGATAGAAACGCTAGTTATAGTATAGAGTGACCTGAGGAAGGTGGTGAAGGTGGCACAGCATACCAGGGTGGAGCTCATGCAGGTCCTAAGACGCCATGACCGGCCACAATTGAACTACACTGTGAGGCGTGTAAATGTGGAAACGGAAGTGCTACTTGGGAAAGGCATTAGTTCTGTGTTGGGGGTTGTGCCTGTAAACACCATAGGTAGGTGGGGTTTCACTAGGCATGGCCTACACCTAAATAGAAGGGGGAAGGTAGTACTTTCTGAGTTGTTAGCTAAAGTAGTAAGGGAGCCCATTTCCAGTGGGGTCAGGACTGTGCCTTTTTTAGGTTAGGGGCTGCTGGTGAAGGGACGGAAACAGATGATCAAAGTGATACTGATTGTAGATCCACGATGAGAAAGATCATAGATGTTAAAGAAATAAATGAAGTTGCTAAAACAATAACTGGCTGGGGTAAATCTGGGAAAGAGGGGATAAATGCTGAAAATATAAAGCCGGTAATAAGGGTGTTAATGGTAAACTGTAGAAGTATAATGAACAAAGTAATCGAATTTGCAAACTTAATAGAGATGCACGAACCACAAGTAATAATTGGGGTAGAGAGTTGGTTAAAAGAAGACGTACTAGACAGTGAGGTTTTTCCTGATGGTTACAGAGTGTACCGCAGAGATAGAGGAGCAATTGGTGGAGGAGTCTTCATACTAGTTAGCAAAAACTACCACAGTTCACTGGCATTCATAGATCAAGACCATGAGTTACTTGGGGTAGATTTCTCGGGTAATAAAAAGAAAAAACCAGGGTGTTGGCTGCTTACCGCAGTGGAAGAATGACAGATGAAGATGAGCCTCTTGGGGAGAAATTAAATTCATACTCAGATTTCAGAGGTGAGAATAGAATGGTCATTATTGGTGGGGACTTAAATTTACCAGGTGTTAACTGGGAAGGAAATAAGATTAATAACACCCGGGAATAAAGATTTGCAAATACCTTAATAAGGGAAGGAGGATTTACACAAGTGGTAGAGCAAAACACTAGGGGGCAAAATATTTTGGATATATTCCTAATAAAGCCTGATGATAACCTCGTGGCGTGTCAAGTAACGGAAGGAATAAGTGATCATGACGCAGTTCTGATGGATATTAGAGGATTCAGTTAACCAGCAGCCAAAACTGAAGGGGGAAATAGGTACAATTATTAAAAGGCACAGATTTCAAATTTTAAGAGATATTTCAGAGAACATTTCAGCAAATGGAAGGAAGGCACAAGTACAGTAGAGTCAAGGTGGGAAGAGTTCAAGGAGATAATAAGAAAGGGGGAAGAAAAATTCATTCCAAAACAGAAAATAAAGAGAAGTAGAGAACCTGTGTACTATAATAGGGAAGTGAGGAGATTAAAGAGGTTGGTACGAAGAGAACATAACAGAGTTAAGAGACAGCAGGGTAGTAGGGAATATTTTAAACAACTAAACAAGGACTTAATAACAGCAAAGAAAGTGGCTAAAGATGGGTTTCTAAAGAGTATTGTCAGTGCAGGAGGACCACTGACTGATGCATCTAGAAATTTCTATGGCTATATCAGGAAACTGAGGGGAAGGGAGGGTGTAGAAATGCTCATAGATAAGGATGGAGACGTAGTTACTGAGGATTTGAAAAAGGCAGAGATTTTAAGTAACTGGTTTAGTGAGAGCATTAGGGACAATGAATCAGAAACGAGAAGGTCTAATTCGGAGAACGAGCTTATCAATATGATTAGAAATGGAGATACTAAAAAATTTGAAATTCATCGTGAAGAAATCACGAAGGAAATAAGCAAGCTGAAAACACATAAGGGGGCTGGTGCAGATAATATTACTACAGATATCTTAAAGATAGCCGGGTGTGATATTGTACCTTATCTTGAAATATTATTTAAATTGAGTCTGGATACTTGCTGCTTACCACAAGACTAGAAAAGTGCGATCGTAGTTCCGGTACATAAAGGAGGGGTGAGAAATAGTCGAAAATTACAGGCCAATCAGTTTGACTTCAGTGGTAGGTAAATTAATGGAAAGATTGATATGCAACCACATCAGAAATATATGTGAGGAACGTAAGTGGTTTTCAAGCAGGCAACATGTTTTCAGGCAAGGATATTCATGCGAATCTCAGTTGGTGGGATATATGCAAGATATTTCAGACGAAATGGACAAGGGAGGCCAAATTGATAGTGTAGCACTAGATCTGTCTAAGGCGTTTGACAGAGTAAGCAATAAAATGGCAGTAAATAAGGTAAAAACCATTGGAGTGGATGAGAAAGTGATTTGCTGGGTAGAAGAATTTTTATAAGGTAGAAAACAGAAAGTTAGGGTAGGAAATGTGGTATCAAAGGAAGTGGAAGTAACAATGGGAGTGCCGCAGGGTAGAGTATTGGGACCATTGCTATTCATTATTCTAATGAATAATTGTGTTGATTCTTTACTATCTGAAATTAGATTGTTTGCAGATGACATAATGCTGTATAAAAGGATCAAAACGATAGAGGACTGTAAACAGTTGCAGGGTGATCTGGACAGGATATCTAACTGGGTTGGTAAACATGGGATGAAGATAAATGCAAAGAGGAGTCAGCTTATTAGATACACAAATAAAAAACAAAAGGTTAATTATGAATATAAGGTGGGGGAAGAATTGCTTGCTGAAGACTTGAAATGTAAATATCTTGGCATTACATTTGATAACAAGCTTAACTGGGCAGGACACATTGGACAGGTGGTAGGAAAAGGTTTCAAAATCCTGCACTTGTTGGAGAGAGTGATGAGGGGATGCATGAGAGAAGTAAAGGAATTGGGTTACAAAACTTTGGTCAGACCATTGCTCGAATATGGTAGTGTAGTATGGGACGCACATTTTGAGTATCAAATACAGGAGTTGGAGAAGGTGCAAAGAAGGGCTGCTAGATTTGTTTCTGGAAATTATCGCAGAATGCAATCAATGACAGATATGAAAAAGGAGCTGGAATGGGATTCATTGCAAGACAGGAGGAGGATGAGGAGGGTAATGGGAGTGTACAGGGCGTATACTGGCGATAAGGCATGGAAAGATATTGCAGTAGGTATGAAAAGTAGTTCATGGAAGGGAAAAGATGACCATGACCACAAGCTGGCACTCGATTTCAGGCACGAGGGTGTGGGAAGATTTTCTTTTTTAGGTAAGGGTGTCAGGGATTGGAATGAGTTACCAAGGGGAATGATGAATAACTTACCGAAAATGTTAAAAGAATTTAAAGTTAAAATTTGTAGAGGGCAAATGTAGGTGAGTGAAGGATAGCGGGAAGTTGGGAGTGTAGAGAAATTGCCACCAGAGCGTGTGCTCCATTGCAATTAATTAAATTAAATTATTGACTACTCTATTCAGAATTACTGTGAGATACAGAATACTTGAAATTGCTATACCAATTAAAATGTTAAGAATCTGGAAATTACATTGAGTTTCCATTACTGCTATTTTTTTTTTTTTTTTAATGTAGGTTTTAATTTGTATTAGTATGCATAAACTATACAAAGATTCATATTTTTTTTTTTTATATAGCAGTTAGGAGCTTGATCTAGCCAGAGATAATTTCATTGATAAAAAATTTTCATCCTTGTGTACCTAGTTTTAAATATCATAAAGTGACTAGAGTTGTTTTAATGGTTTGCTTGAAAATTGTCTCCCTCTCAACTTTCCTATTTCTATCGTATTTCCTTCCCTGTAAGGTCATGTCCTTTCAAGAAATTTGTGCATTCATTTTTGTATACATCTTGGAGATTTCGATGAGGCCTATATTTTCTAATCTCGTGCATAACGTTACTTGAATTCATCAGAATATAAAATAGGTTTCACTGCCTATTTCTTGACCCAAAACACAATATTTTATTGTCACATTCAAATACATAGGCAACTAAGTGTAGCTGTTCATATAAATTCCATCACTTCCTTATAGATATAGCCTCTTCTTACATTGTAATTATTTAGAGCAGATGCCAAATTTCCCACCTGGTACAATTACAGACTTTAACTTTTATGTATGAGAAAAATCAACATACTGTTACATGATTAATAGATTTTCAGGGTATGCCACCGAAAGCTCAGATTATAAAATAAACAATGTGGCATACCCTGAAATTCTATTAATCATGAACAAAGATGGCCACAGAAGCCTTAGAAATCGTATTGTTTCATGGGTTTTACAGTTCTTTTACTGTTTGATACTTTATTTCATCTAGTTTGAAACTATGTAACACACACAATTCCAACTAAAAACACCAACTCCACAGATGTTCTATTACTGCCAAAGTCTCTGTCAAGCACTCATTGACAGAAATATTTACTCCACTAAGCTTATACACATAACTGTATTTTTATGATATCCTATTGGTAAAGGAGGTTATGTGTCTTTTAGGATTTTTATTGTGAATTGTTATGAATGATAGTGATAAATAGGAAAATGGTTTTATACCATTGGGGAACAAGAATAGAGAAAGTATTCCCATAGCTTACCTACATAAAAGGTAGAATTGCTTTTTATGGCTTGCTTTGGGGTTAATGGAAGTGGTAAAGGACTGAGCATAAGGAACAGGAAGGAATTCATGTATGACCTTGCAATCTTGATGTGAGGCTAGTGTGTGCATACCATCATGCTCTGTTAATGCCTACAGCAACACACAATAAAAGGTAAAGAGAAGTTTATAATATTCAGATGACCCATTAATCATGCAAGAAAATGACAAAAAGTGTGCCCACACTTGCAGTGTACCCTTATAATCTCCTGTGTTAGCAAGTGGCACACAAAATATTGTTAGTTGTCTTGGTGCACTCCTGTCACCTACTATAATGAGTGATAGGTTTACTCTGTGTATACTTGAGGTATATTTTCCATATCCTTCAAGTTGTATGTGTTGAATTTCTATTCTACCTATGCTGAAGATGATGCAAAAGGTAATGTGTCTTGATTAATTACACAAGTGTAATTGTCCATGTTTGACAAATTGATTTGCAGTTTCTTTTATTTGTTTCTATAAAAGGATTGCCATGAAGAGTTAGCTTATTAGGTACACAGATAAGAAAAAAAAGAAAAAAGAAAACCAAAGGGTGTTCATGATTATATGGTGGGGATATAATTGCTTGTTGAAGGTTTTAAGTATAAATATCTTGGCATAACATTTGATAATTAACTCAACTGGGTAGGTGATAGGATAAGTTTATAAAATCCCTCATTTACTGGAAAGGGTGATAAGAGTATGCACCTACGGAATTGGGTTAGAAAACTTTGGGCAGACATGGTGGTGTAGTTTGGGACCCACATTTTGGTTATCAATTACAGGAGTTGGAGTGTATGCAAAGGAAAGCAGCTAGTTTTGTATGTGGAAATTACTGCATGAATGATAACTGATATGAAAGAGGAGCTGGATCGGGAGTCATTGAAAGATAGGCGGAGGGTGAAGAGAGTGCTGGGAATCTTCAGAGCATATGTTGGTGATGGGGCTTGGAGGGATATTGGTCATAAAATTAGATGAACTTGGGCAACAGCTGACACTCGATTTTATGCATAAGGGAGTGGAAAAAATTTCTTTTACAAGTAATGGTGTCGGGGAGTGGAATAAATTACTAAGGGAAGTGATGAATAATTTAGCAAAAATGCTCAAGGCCATGATAGTTGGCCATGATTTATGTCATCAGGTTTTTTTATGTTTAACTAATATTAGTTGAGCATAGACAAAGTTTATTGTTTGACAAAGTTTTAACTCTATTCTGTGGTTCCTGTTGATTTCTTTAAGTTCATCAAACTTAATGACTAGAGAATGGAAATATGGAAAATATAGCAGTTCTAGTTTCCATGCTTCAAGGATAGTGCTCAATTCTGGTATTATTTTCTGATATTTGGTTGAACTTCATTGGTGAAGTGCACAACTCAGTTGTACTTAGATTGCATCTAAGTGCAGTTGACCCAAGGAGGAGGCCAAAGACGTTTCGCCAAAATGTTGACAATTGATACTAGGATGTGACTTTACCCTGGGAGCATGGAAACTATTTTTTTTTTTCAGCTACAGAAGCTTTGAGTGAACATACTAGTTCTGTTGTTTCTATATCAGTGTTTATAGATATTACTATTAATGGGAATATTTCAGAACTTAGTTTTGTAAGTATTTCATAAATGAGTCAATTCTGTTCAAAGTTTCTATCTGTGCAAGAACTTGTTTGTAGTGTATTTGGACCTGTTTTGGGAAAATGAGCTTTACCAACATGATTTAGAAAATACAAACAGCCATTATAGTGATCTCATATTAATAATAAAAAGCTCTATTTTTTCAGTGCCATCTAAAATGAGTGTAATATCATTTATGTTTAACAAAACACAATTGTTTATGTGATTTGGAGATACAGTTTGATATCCATTATTCGTATGCAGTTTAAACTAAATTTCTGATATAACTACCTCAATGGTGTTGCAATTTATCCAGCATTATAATTTAATGAAAACACTTCAATCCACCAATGAAGCAATTAACTTGTTTATACTCTGCTTCAAACTTTTTTTTTTTTTTGCTGCCATCAGTCTTTTGACTGGCTTGGTGCAGTCCTCCATCCCTTCCCATCTTGTGCTAACCTATTTGTCTCTACATACCTTTTACAACCCCCATCCTCAATTATCTGCTTCACATATTACAAACTATGTCTTCCTCTACAGTTCTTATCTTCAACTGTTCCTTCCACCAGCAAATTAACCAATCCAGCATGTCTCAAGATATGACCTATCAGCCTGTCCCTTCTTTCTGTAAACTTCCTCCACAAACCTCTTTCCTCTCCCATCATTTACAAAACTCGTTCATTTCTTACTTTGTCTGTCCACTTAATTTTCAGCATTCTTCTGTAGCACCACATTTCAAAGGGTTCAATTTTATTTATTTCCGGTTTTCCTAAAGTCCATGTCTCGCTACCATAAAGTGCTGTGCTCCACACAAAGAGTTTTAAAAAGTTCTTTCTAATTCGTAGATCAATTTTTGAAACTAAAAGATATATCTTTTTCTTGAAGGCTCTTTATGCTAGTGCTATTCTGATTTTAACATCGTTCTTGTTTCAGCCATTGGTTGTAATTTTGCTTCCCAAGTAGCAGAATTCACTTACTGTCCAATTGCATTCAATCCTATTTTTATATTTAATATACTAGTATTGGTATCATGTCTGTTACATTTCATCGCCTTAGTCTTGCTTTGATTTATATTCAGTTCAAAATCTTCCTTTAGTATTTTGTTCTTGCCATTCAGTAATTTCTCAATATGCTCAGCCCTTTCTGAAAATAAATATTTATATATTTATAAATCCAAAATAAATAAATAATATTGAAACATCAGTTCTAACTTAAATTTAAACTGAATATTAGTATGATAAACTTTTTGTTCCTTGAGTTTTGAAATAACTTTAAGAACAATGACATGTCATGCTGATAAACAGTTTTCTCTTCTAGTTTTTGATGAATTACAAGAATTGTTAAAAAGAATTAATATAAAGGACACCAGGATTTTAAAGGGTGCTGTGGAAACTGCAGAATTGTCTTTCACTTAGAACTTTTCTCTCAAGTAATTTTCCCTTTCTTCAAATAATTGTTGCTGTCTTATACCTTATTTCTTCCATTGACATAAAAGTAATCATATATGATTTAATGAGATTTGATTGAGGTATGAAAAAATTATATGTATATGTATTAATAATGAGATACTGAATAGTTAACTTATTAAACAATCAAAAGTATGTAGTATACAGCAATTTTAATTAATTGGGAACCATCACAAAAACAAGTTAAATGATAAATGCATTATTAGTTCAATATGAAATGAGAACATGAAAACATTTTATCTACACACATAAAAGACAGTTCTGTTTAAATCTCTGAACATGAGATTCTTGTGCCAGAATACTTGTTTGAACTTTGTGTTAAGCATTTAGTTAGTGTGACCTGTGGATGTCAACCGACACGGTGATGTATTTGTGGGTAGTTGATAAAATCTTCCTTGTAAGGATTTTATGTTGATTAAATTACCACTTATGATGATATTGATGCATTGACATAGCTGTTAATCAGCACACATGGATGTGCCTATACTAAAGGTTTTGTCCCACTGGTTTCAGTTTTGCATGAACCTAACTGCAATAAACTTGCTAAAATTAGACAAAGTCTGTGTAAACATGTGAATATATTTTGAAAACGGACAATATGCTGGATAGAAAATTCCAGGTTTTCAAAATTTGTTCTCTTGAAGAAAATGATCTCTCATAAGTATCCAGCAACAAATACATTGATCTTCAAAAGTTTCGTGGAGCAAGGAGAGTGGTTCCATTCACTCTTCCATACCTACAAATTAGAATAGTTACACCAATGGCAATCTTGTATAAAGTCTTCAGCCTATAGATGTAATGTATGAAAACAATATTAAGGATATTAGGGATTTGTTGATAACAGAAGCTCATGCTTGCAATAGAAATTCAGACTTGCCTCCATCTGCTCTTCTATAGTGAGTGCACTGTGATTGGCCAGTATTACTTTTGTGCCAGTTGATTTCTTAGAAACCCATTGTGACATAACTTGTGCCTAATTTCACACGTTACACTGTGGTAATCATGTATCCGTATGTTGATTTATCAAGTTTCTTATAGAAATTGTGGATCATGACTACATAATCGAATCTGTACAAGTGCTTTTCAAAACTTGTCTGGAAATGCAGGTTCCCTGTCTGCTTTGCATTATTTGCACAATGTCATAGCCATTGGGATGAAAGGTGTCCAGTCTGTAGTGTGGATCTCCTTACGTGTTTTTCTAATTGTTATATTTTGTAGCATATACGTGCTACTTGAGCTTCAGATAGCATGCATGGATTGATTTAATCTGCCAAGCCAGTAGGTATTTCCTCGTTTCGAGTAGGAGATTCATACAGAGGTTTATCTCTTAATTTTATCAGTTTTAATAATAGTAGTTACTGCTTTGTATTATTACTTATCCTATAATTCACATGCTTAGGATCCATTCATTTGAATACTGTGATTTATTTTCTTAACCAAATCAGATGGGATATGAGGTCAAGTAATTTGACATGTGCCTACTTTGGGTCAGCATGTTACTTTACTGCAGTACATTCCTTGTTTCTTCTTATTCCAGAACTTCATGCATATGCTGATAATCTACCTCTGTTCATCCTACATAACTCTTTTAGGTTGTAATTTTGGTAGAAGTATTGAAAATTGTGCAGTGTCAACCAGTCTTGTGAAGTCATGTGTGGTGTTAATGATGTCTAACATTATCATTTCTCGTAGCCATCCTATTTGTTTTTAATTTAGAAATGTAATAAAATATTTTCTTAGTAAACCTGCAATTATCTATTCTATGCCCATAAAATTTTATCCTTTTTGTAATTATGTAAGTAATTTTTCTACATTCTTGCATAAAACTTCATTTTTTTCCTCTAAAAATTATCTTTGTTCTTTTGTGTCTCTAGAATTGTACAATGCATTTTACTTTCTTCCTTTGAAAATTCTTCCTTTTTCTCTCTTTTATTCAATTGAAGGCATAGTGAAAGATGTTGTAACTAATTTTTAATCACTATTGCTTAGTGTCTGATTCTTGCCTGAAATAATATTGATTTCTTGTTATATCAATTGGTGTTATAATTCTTTGTGCATCATTCCTGCCTGCTGCCTCTGTTTTATGTAATGTTTTGTAGTTGTTTGCAGAAAATATCTTTTCTCCTCTTCAAAGCATGGTCACCTTTCTTCTTTTGAATATTTTATATAAAATATGTAACTATTGTGAGATGCATAAACAGTTCTTTGTTCTTACAGTAACTTTTAATTCAGTTCGTTAATTCTTTTCAATCTTCCGCTAACACCATAAAAAACTAAACACAGATAACATCTACATTGGACTTCCCTCTGAGGTTGCACAATTTGAAAATGGAATATTTGCAATGATTTATTTCAATATCACGACTCAGCCATATCTCTCCTAGCAATCAACACAACAAACAAAAGCCAAATGAAACCCAAAACTTCAAGGAATCTATATGAATATGCTTGTGTAATATAGACTAACTTATAAATGAGTGATCACCACAGCACCCTCCAGTTTATCGTAAGATTTTGGATGTCCTGCAACTCCAAAAATACAGTGGTAAACTCTAAAATCGGGTTGGCTACATAATTCAAATAATGCAACTCTCCTTCTAGACATGTACCCAAATGTACTTGGATACATACACAATAAAAACTAAGGCAATGCAAGGAAAGCAGCTGGTGTTAGGGTATTTTACAAATAATATTACATTCTCTGTATATATAAAAAAATGTACGATTAATTTTTATAAATATATACACACATAAATTTTCTATCTTGGAGACATTTGCTTGGTGACTTCAATACATTAACTGTTTCTCAGTTGACAAACGGTCTCAATTCTATAACATTATAATTTCCTTTGACTCGTCTGTTTTGTGGATGAACCAAAATAGTTTTCTTCCTTACTTTGTCTCCATGATATTCTTTCATTATTTTCCCCCACAAAAAACTGCATGGGACAAGGAAGCGACTTTGTCACTTCCCCACACCACAAGCTATTTTACCACAAGTTTTGGGTGCGTTTTTAAAAATATCCCTCCTCCCCCCATTCTCAGGAGTGAACCAACGGTATCCGAGCTGGAAATTTGTGAGCGCTGCAAGTTCCCAAATCTATAAAGTTCTTGCATGCTTCAACAACCATTTTAAGGTGACTGTGGAACATTGTTTCTGTTGTAGAACAGAATATTGGATTCAGCACCCAAATCGCGAGGGTAGGACAAATCTCTACAAAAAAAAGAAAAAGAAGAAAGATGGAGGAGGAATATGGATGATGAGGTCAACCACTTGCTAGCATGAAACCTCAAGGGGACCTGCACACCCTTGTTGTGTTAAACTTGGTGCTGTGGGATGTTGTGTCACTCTACTTTTTCCTCCATACTTGTGGGATCAAAAATCAATAATAATAAACAAGTTTCTACTACCTGTGGTATGAGTGTGTCATAGAGTATCCCAAAAACTGAAAGAACTGTTGAGCAGGCAAGAGTGAAGAGTCCTCCCATTTAAAATACTGCAGGAAATAACGGGAAAGATATCCATGATGGTTTGTTATAATATCAAAAGACGGATCCTCCGTTAAGGTCTGTCCTTTCTATATACAAAAAGGACTAGAGGGTCTCTCGAGGATTCTTAAGTTGGCAAAAAAAGTGAGGAACGAGACACTGATGCTGGAAAACACTACCAGCAAACAGGGCGTGGTGGTGTAACGGATAGCATTCTGGCCTCGCATTCGGGAGGACGGCGGTTCGAATCCCCGTCCGGACATCCAGATTTGGGTTTTCCATGGTTTCCCAAATCACTCCAGGCAAATGCCAGGATGCTTCCTTAAAAAGGCCATGGCCGAATTCCTTCCCATTCCTTGCCCCCATCCTTTCCCGTCTCTGAAGACCTCGCTGTTGAAAGACATAAAGCAGTTAAAAAAAAACAAAAAAAACAGGCATCCATACTCCTCACGTCTGAGAAGCTGGGTGAGTTTGCAGTGAAGTGTAAGCTCCATAAGTCTAAAAATATAGAAGGGAGTCGTCAACTGCTGCGACTTCACAGACAATGAGACACACTCTTTAAGGAGTGGAAAGTAAAAAAAAGTTGTTGAGGATCATCGGATAACGGGGAAGGTAAATGGCAGTATTGAGAAGACAGCCACCTTTGTCCTGACATTTGACACTCCAATTTTTCCCAAGACCATCAAAGCAGGTTATATTAACTTGAACATATGTCCATATGTTCTAAATCTGATGCACTGTTTTCAGTGCCTAAGATTTGGGCACAAGTCGGCATCCTGCAAGGGCAGCCCCACTTGTGGCAAGCAAGCACATGAGCCGACTACACTCTCCCATAGGTATGCCTCAACAGCTCTGGATTACACCAGCAAACAATTTAAATTTTGAATTAAACCATTAGCTCAGTCGTTCATTAGAATGATAAACAGCAGTGTTCCAAATACGCTACCCTGTGGCACTCCTATATTCACTAAAACTTCTTTTGATACTGCATTTCCTACTCTTAACACTTTGTTTTCTGCCTTTTAAGAGTTTCGCTACCCAGTGAGTGACTTCTTCATCCATTCCAGTAGTTTTCAATTTCTTTAAAACCATTTGATGGCTCACTCTGTCAAATGCCTTGGAAATATCTAGTGCTACACTATCAACTTGGCCTAACTTTTCCAAGTTCGAAATAACTTTCATATTGCTAAACTATAGGAAACCTATGTGTGAGATGGATCTGAATAAAAAATGTGATGTGCAAGTAGTTTAACTGAAAATTTGTAGCTGTTTCATCAGAATACAGATTTTTTTTAATGTACTATATTAGTGGATAATGCATGAGTTTTTATTTATTACTACCAACCTTATGCCATATGCACCAAAGAAATTAAACGTTTCCTTTGGCAAGATGGGTAATACCTTAATCTTCTGGAATGCTCATGGCATAATCTTCAGAGACTTCTAGGAGAAGTTCAGAATGATTACTGAAGTATATTATGCCTTTTCTGGATTATTTAAATAATGAATTACAAGAAAAATTAAGACCCTATGTGAAAAAGAATTTTCTTCTCCACCAGTGCAATGTATCACCTGAAACTTCTGCAATTATAGTTACAAAATAATTGTATTACACTTAACTCTCCCCTTCAGTTTAACTCTGTCACACCAAGCGTGGTGGGTGAGTAGTTAAAACTCTGGCCTCGCATTTGGGAGGACGGTGGTTTGGTTTCTCCAAATCACTCCAGGCCAGTGTCGGGATGCTTGCTTCAAAAAGGCCATGGCCAAATTTCTTCCTGTTCCATGTCCCCAGTCCCATCCCACCTCTAATGACCTTGACGTCAATGAGGCGTAAAGCCATAAGTAAAAAAAACTCTGTCACACTATTTTATTTCCAGACTACAAAAAATGGCTGGCAAGAAATAAATTTTCATTTGTATGTTGATTACTGAAACATTTGTTTTGCAGATTTTTATTAATTATACTGTATGGATAGGGTAAAAAAAAATAATTTCTCAATTTTTGCAGAAGTTTAACAAACTGCAATTATCTAGATCACTAGAAACTTTGTGTAGGTCATATATTTATCCTAATGCTCAGATTACAAGTTTTGTATAAGGTATCTTGTTTATTGCTTCATTTTTATTATAGTCATGTTATAATAATTAGATGAAAATCTGTTTCAGTATGTTATAGTTGCTATTCTTTTTGGTACTGAAAGTATTAGTTGCTTTTTCATTTCCAAAAATATGACTTTGTTCAATTTTAGTCCAGTCATTTAGTTTTTGCTTTCCTTTATTTTCTCAAATGCTAGACATATGCCCTAGTCAATTTTTTTCTTATTCCATGGTAAAATACTTCCCTAGCTTTAATAACTCCACAATCCTGAAGCCTGTAAAAGTATTGTAAGGAATGGAAAAAAAATCGTAAAACTTGTTTGTGACATTTATATTTATTTTTCTAGTTCTGCTTCTCGCAGTAGTTGTACAGCGACGGAAATCTGATGACATGTATAAAGATACTGATGATATACGTGAAAATATCATCAATTATGAAGATGAAGGAGGTGGTGAAGGTGACATGACAGGCTATGACTTGAATGTCTTGCGCTTTATGTATGATGGTCAGGGTCCTAACGATAAGGCACCAATGAAGGAAACGCTTAAAAAGAGAGGTAAGAATATGACTGAAGCTAGTGGAGATTTGGGTATAATAACATTTTACCATTTATATGTTGTTGAAAACTAAGTTACTCCTCTATTATTTCTTTAATGATCCAAGTTATTGAGAGGGGATATAATCTATTTCATTGTTATCAGATAATTATTCCTTAGTCTATCCACCTTTACACAATTTAAAAGTTCATTTTAGTAAGATTTGATTGTTATGAAATTAAAATAGTAAAAAAAAAAGAGTTAAAATTAAATTATTACTGAAAATCATTTGTGAAATCTCTATATACACTGTTGGTTAGTGTCAAAGTGGAAATTACCACTATTCACTATTATCAGCAGTTCATGTATGTTTTCAGATTTGATTATCATTATAAATGAATCTTTGTGTGTTTTCTGCCTCCGCCAATGATACTATTATTTTCCATACTTTATTGATAGTTTGCATCATATTACTAACTCTCCCGATCCCCCACCCCCTTCCGTCACCACTGCCATCATGTTCTGCAGGGCCTGCTGAGTCGTTCAGTAGGTTCCAAGATGAGCGCACTGCCCCTGCCACTCATTTCTCTTTGCATGAACTGAAATGTTGAAAAATTGTGTTCATATTCTTTTTTTTTTTTATCATTTGTTGCATCACACATACTGTACCATTTTCAGTGAGTGGCCACCCTGCACTTATAATATTCTTCATCAACATATCTTTAGCTTCTTTCTGTGCAGCTATTTATCCCCTTTTCAACTGTTCCCTACTGCCTTGCTATGTCTTTGATCTGTTTTTTTCTTCTTCTTCTTATCTAACTCTTTAGATGACTATCATAGTATGTAGGTCCTGTACTTTTATTTATTTTCTGTTTTGGAATAAACCTTTTTTTACTTATCTTCTAGAACTCTTCTCACCACCTCTTCACTGTACAGTACTCTGCATCTACAAAATCTTTACCTGAAATACTTCTTTATAATTGACTATTTGTTAAAGTAAACGACTAGTTATCTGTGCTCCAACCTTTCAACCACAGAAACAAAAATTATATCTCTCAAATTTGTCACTTCATTAAAAAAAAAAAAAAAAAAAAAAGGGGGGGGGCTGACTACAGCATAGACCTGCCAAGGAGGCAGTTTCCTTGAATATGGAGAGCTTTACCTTCATGGCACTTACTTTGCAGTAGTGCAGTCTGGTCAAGCTAGGTAATAAGCTCATTGGATCATGTGAGGCGTGCAACTTACTGTACTGCCATTATTGGCTCAGTCCCATATTATATGAAAGTATGCAACACCTTGCAGTTGTATATTACACTTTATGGAAAGCTACAGTAACCTCCATTACCCAGACAAACTACTAAAAACAGAGTATAGATTGTCACATATTTTACATTATTAGTGCTTTTAAATAGAGCAGACTCTGAGCTGAGTACTAGATTTAAAAGTAAACAGCAAAAGTAAGATTCCTGCCACTACACACTTACTGCTCATAGCTATCAATTTTATGTCTTTATAATCAATTACCTACAAGTTATTGTACTAACAAATTTTATGTCGTGGATTTTCCAAAACTTCACAAGTTATTAACATAAAGCTTAAATTGTTTTGAGATCAAATGCCCTATGTGATTTATCATAGATCATTGTGTAGGATGTGATCTGTCAACAGGACATTGCTATAGGACAAAGAGCAACTGTTTCTTTTAAATAATAAACACAGTTTGTTGTTTCTAAGTGGGAGAACATATGATGTATATTAGTATGAACTATCTGTCAGAAATGCAGTCTTATTCACTCTAATTTTTCTTACTTCAGTGCCTCTTGGTAAAAAAACACAAATCTCCCTGCATGTGTCTGAATGTTCTAACTTCTGTATTTCTTTTTATTAGCTCCTGATGAAGTGCCTGATATATGTGGCTTTCTTGATGGAAAGAAGAAAATATGTGATAATGATCCTGACACTAATCCATTTGATGATGTCCGCCATTATGCTTATGAAGGAGATGGTAACACTACAGGTTCTTTGTCTTCATTAGCTTCTGGTAAGTAATCAACAAATAATTAGTACTATATTTTATTTGAAATATAATTTGAGTTTTCTTGAGAGGATTATAGAAATATCTTCTGATTCTGTCTTCTGAGACAGTTCACAAAATTGTCAAATATTTCTAACAGAATGTAACTTCAAATTTTAGGTACAGATGAAGGAGATCTCAACTTCGATTATCTTTCCAATTTTGGCCCACGGTTTCGTAAACTGGCTGACATGTATGGCGAAGACCCGAGTGATGAGGAAGATGATACTTTTCACAATCCAGCATCTGAATCATGGTGCTGAGGCATGGACTTATACTGGTTGACACACTTGGCTCGAGCAGTCCACTTTAGATTGCAGTTTCATAGAGTTAAACCATCCAGTTGGGATGTTTGGTGATGTCAACTGGTAGTTTTCTTGAAGACTGACAAGGCATCAGTTATTTGGTGCTACAAATGACCTGAAGTGAATTGAATGGTTTCTGGCATTAATAGTTAAACTGAACATTTGTTAATTTTGATAATTTTAATGAAGTGTGCAATACAACAATAGGAAGAGTGAATGTGACCAACTGTGCATGTTCAGGATGTTTTTATGTGAGAGATGAAAGGCTAAAGTAATATCAGTGAGAAAGTCCAAAGTTTCCTTTCAAAGTGCCAAATAGACATTTATGCATGCTGGTTGGCAGCTTGTGGAAAAAAATTAAAAAGGTGTGATACTGACAGTTCACATTTTTACATTACCAAAATATTGTTGTGTACAAGGTTTGAGTGACTTGAACATCAATGTGAATATGGAATTTATCGAAACTGAATAATTTTTTTAAATAAAATGGAGGGGGGGAAACCGATAAAATGGGAAGGAGGCTATTGCTAGAAAAATTCTGTAAACCATAAAGTTGGTTCCAAGGCTTTTACGAAGGAGCAACACTCTTTTTTTTTATATATCTGCCAATACAGAAGATTTGAAAAAGGGGGGGGGGGGCTTGCTCAAATTAAGAATATGGTGATAACATTATTCAAGTGATGGCTTCCTTTTCCATCTTTTAATCTAAGCCTAAATAATGATCCTTTGTCTTTACACTTGGGAATATGTCATTTGGTTTTTAGGCAGTTTGAATAGAAATACAATTTACATTATCAATATTTAATATCTACTGTGGGTTGTGATAGAAGCAGCTGAAATGACTGTGATGAAACATTCCTTCTCATCACTAAGCAGAAATAAGAGCACAAAGTTTCATGTTTGAATGACCTCAGTATTTTTTACATATCATCTTAACATTTTTAATTTTTTAGTGTGGCGTGAAATGTTACAGTACTTAAAGTTATAAATACTGTTAACATTCTGGAAGTAATACTTTTTTTAAGGTTTTTTTTTCTGGTACCAAAGAAGCTCGATAGTCAATTTCCAGCTATCTGAATAGGACCAACAGCTGGAAATAGTACTATATAGTAACAATATGCTCAGAAGCTTCTGATGTGCTTTAATGAAACACTTTAGGTGTTGAACATTATCTTGATGTTTCGCATTTCCATTACATCTTCAACTCATTAGCCGTCAGTTTTGAAATTTGACATGTTTCGAGAATTTCTGTCCTTAACCTAATTTTGCTGCTGAATAGCCTGGGATTAGTAGAATATACTTTCCATTTATGAAAGTTTTCTCCTTTTTTTAAAATCTTTATTAGCAATATATTTCCAAGTTATATCATTTTTAATTAGGCATATAGTTGTTATTGGACCTGTTTGTTATTTAAATGCCATTTTTCGTACCAATGCATTATTTTGTTAATAGAGTATTTATTTTAGTATAATAATTGAAAATGATCATAATTAATTCAGATTGTTATATCATACTTTCAAGTTTTTACTAGAGAATTGCTGTGTGCCTTGAATAGCTTTGAGATGGGCTAGCTGGGCAGTCATTCATCACTCAGTTTAATTGTTGGAAGTTTTAACAACTTTTATACAATGAATACTTTGAAAAAATGGTGCTGTGAATAGATAGTAACAGTAATTGTCACATCATTATTTTAAAAGTGTACCTAAGTTAATCATGTTGGTAACTAAACTACGTGGATAGTCTGGGAGGAAACCACATGTAGGAAGCAGCTTCAGTAAGAAATACTGCATTTATAACATGGCATTTAGAAGTCTAAATTGCTGAAGGCACATTCCAGTTATGCAACTGTAGCATCTAAATTATTATCATAATTCTGACTGGCTTCCTTTCAGTCTTAAGATTCACAGGGAAAATATATATATATTAAAATTGTTTCCTTCTTTTTTTAAGCAATTTGTTAACCTTTTATGAAACAGAAGTGTCTGTACGGCCTTGGCTTCAGACTGTGTTAGTAAAATATTTAAATATGACTTTTGGGCTGCAGATTTTAAACAGTCATAACAAATGAATTTTTTCAGTTTCCTAGAAGCAGTAGTAAAGTTAAGTGGCTTCTGGTAGAATCTTCATTTAGACCACTTACAAAAATTATAAAGTTAAATGGGCCATTCTATATAATTACAATGAAACAACATTTTCTTGTTAAACCATTAACTGAAACCCAGTTGTTAGATTTGAAAGCTTTAATTTTATAATAATACTATGTGTACAAACTTTTACTTATATTTTTGCATTAATTGTGACTAACCAAAAGTTGTTGTTCATTGGTAGATCATTACAGTTTTATTTCCAGAACTGAGGAATTAAAATTTTTACTATGATAATTACATAGCTGCATATAATTTCTTTACTTGCATCGTTTTAAATGAATGCAACATTTGATTCATTCGGTTCATATTTATTGAATAGGGAATGCTAATGTGCTTACAAAAACTCATATCATATTGAGTTATTTATGGGAATATGACAAAACACTTTTTATCAACCTTATGGAAGGAAGCTGTCAGTTGTCAACATATATTTTCTGTGTAAGGTGGAGGGGGAAATTAACAAACATCTTTCACAAAATTCAGATTGTATGTTACATTTCTGTCTCCCAATCAGTTAAGTAAGATGTGCCTTCCTTTCATTCTATCCAAGTCTGATTTGTGGTTATCAGTGATACTGTAATATAAATCTCTTTTAAGATGTGTGGATATATATTGATATATTACAGGGGCCAAACATACTGTGCTATCAAACTAGATCTCATAGTGTAAATATGTGGAGAACTAATTTGAATGTGTGTACTCTAAGTGGTTAAAAGGGCTTGTGTTAAACGTCCAGAAGAATGAGTATTTTGTACTGTAATAATTTCAATAAAATATGAAATAAGAACGTTACCAGCGTTTACTACCTGTGTTGTGTGCTTTTTCATGTAAAGTGCAGTTAAGAATGTTTTTAGGTAAACTGAGAACTACTGTAAATATTTGTGTGATTGTGATGATAAATTCCAATAACTGCCCCATATTTTGTAACAGTATCACTTTTTACTGATTGTTGTTCAATATGTAAAGACAAATCTACACATATTGTAAATTGCCTTATGAAATGGCCTGTTTCACTAATGCATTTATTTCAGTAATGTAATAATAATGTCACTGTGATTTATAAAGTATTGCATTCCATGATTATAATAATGTTCCATAATCCCATTTTATCCTTTTTTGAACAATAGAATTAGGCAATGTTCATTTATATAACATTTTTTTGTTTTAAATGTACATCTTTCAGAAATTCATTGTAACTGGACTTGAATGTCCACACTATGTTACGATGTTGCTTGCGCTTAATAATATGATTGCTATCTAAATTAGTAAACTATCTGTTCTTGGTATCGAAGTTATTTTTATTCTTCGTTTGATGCAGACTAGAGTTTGCTCATTCGTTTTCCAGCAAAGACGACCACCACTATAATACTTGATATAAGAACAAACTTTGTAGGATCTGAAATTCCATTCTTTTTATTCATTTTGTGCTCTCTCAATGGTTCCAACAACAATCATACAGTGTTAAAAAACCCAGATAGTGATCAAATTAGCAAGATTGCGAGGTCCACTTTTTATATAGGACCGATCATTTAACTTTCTTTTCAGCAAATAACACTCTAAACATACAAATCAGTTTTACATCTTTCTTTTTCTCTTCTTTTGAGTTAAATTTAACTGTATCTTTATTCCCCTAAAAAATTCCCATTTTTTTTTTTTTTAATAATGATTTTCCTGCAAAGATACTATCTTTCTGATTGTGCGAATCTAAGCAAATAATCTATCTTATCTGCTACTGTTTTCCCCGATAATTAAATATGTATTTTATTAATTATACTTACATAAATGGTCTTCCTGAGTTTTGCTGAGGACTGGAAAAGAGTGTTAGTAGTACCGGTTCATAAAGGATGGATGACCAGCAAGGTTGAAAGTTATGGACCAATTAGTTTGACAACAGAAATAGGCAAAATAATGGATAGATTGCTATGCAACTACATCAGAAATGTCAATGAAGAAAGAAACTGGTTTGCAAATCGACAACATGGCTTTAGGCGAGGATAGTCATGTGAATCTCGGATGGTTGGCTATGTGCAAAATATTTCATATGAATTGGATAAGGGAGGCCAAATTGATAGTGCAGCCCTAGATCTTTCTAAGGCATTCGACTGACTGAGCAATAAAATGATATTAAATAAATTGAAAACTACTGCAGTGGTTGAAAGAGTGACTTTCTGGTTATTCTTAAAAGGCAGAAATGCAAGTGTTGGAGTACAAAATGCAGTATAAAAAAGTGGAAATAAATACGGGAGTGCCACAGGGTAGTGTTTTGGGACCCTTACTATTCATTATTCTAGTGACTGATTATGTGTGATGGTTTACAGTCAGAATTTAGGTTGTTTGCAGATGACATAATGGTATATAATAGGAGCAAAATGGGAGAAGTCTGAGAACAGCTGTTATTATTATTATTTCGTATCAGAAACATACAGTTACACAATTACAGTCATCAAATTATAATCGACCAGAACTTGGCCACTTCCAGTGCATTTTCTGAGGCATCATACAGTTCAGCTGCCGAGCAGGATGCTGGACACAGTCGACACTGGAGCATGTGCTGGACAGTCTGGTCCTCACCGCAGTCGCACTTGATATCGCTGATCTCAGTATAGCCCCATCTTGCTAAATTCACTTTGGATCTGCCCACTCCTGATCTCAGCCTATTCAAAGATTTCCATGTCAACCATCCCTTGTCATAACCAGGTGGCAAAGATTCAGACACTCTTCCCCAGCCATGCGGAAGGGGAGCCTTAGCTTCCCATAGTTGTAACCTGGCTTCTTCAGTTGTTGTTGTAAGTTCCTGAGATATTCTTAGGAAACTTTTCCTGGACTTAAGTCTTTGCCTGTGAGGGATATACCCATATAGTGGATGAGATTTTTCATGGTTCACTTTCCTCCTTTCCTTGTTCACTGCTATTTCCCTTCGAACAGAAGGTGGTGCTATTCCTGCGAGACGGTGGAGCCATTCGACTGGAGTTGATTTTAAGCCGCCTGTTATGATTCTGCACGTGTCATTAAGTGCAATGTCTACTTGTTTGGCATGGGTTGAACTGTGCCATACGGGACAGGCGTACTCTGCAGCCGAATAACATAGTGCTAAGGCAGAAGTTCTAATTGTTTCAGGTTGGCTGCCCCACTGCGATCCAGCCAGTTTTCTTATGAGATTGTTCCTACTGGAAACTTTCAGCTTGGAGTTCATGCAATGTTTCCTGAATGTAAGTGATCTGTCAAGGGTCACTCCTAGATATTTTGGAGTATCACAGTGTTCTAGTTCGACCCCCGACCATGTTACCTTTAACCTACGATTTGCTTCTTTATTCCTTAGATGAAAAGCACATACTTGTGTCTTCGTAGGATTTGGTTTAAGCTGGTTCGTGCTATAATACCTTGACAAATCTTCCAGAGCGTTGGTAAGGGTGCTCTCCACTGATTCAAAGTCTTTGCTCTGTGAGACCAGAGCAAGATCATCAGCATACACGAAACTCCTGCATTTGCGTGGTATAGGCTGATCATTGGTATATATGTTAAACAATAATGGGGCTAGCACACTTCCTTGTGACACAGCTGTGACCTGGATAGAATATCTTATCTGGGTTGGGTGTGCATAGGAGATTCCCCGCAGGGGCCTGGTACGCAAGTGCCAGGTACGGGTTTGGCGAACCCGCGGTGCCCGAGCTGGAAACTTGTGAGCGCCGCAAGTTTCCCACACCGTAAACTCCTACCATGCTTCAACGACCACCGTAGGGCGTGGCGGTGGAACGTTGTGTGCCTAGGAGAACGGGGATCTTGGCTTCATCGCCCGGATCGCGAGGACGGTAAAAACCTCTATAAAAAACCCCTTAACCTCAAGGTCGGATACTTGCCGAGGAGGTGCATGGGTGAGAGGCAGATCACTCGCTAACGTACAACCTCAGGGGCACCTGCGCACCCCTGTTGTATAAGCACTTCTTTTTTAAATTGGTTATACTCGTGGGACCAATATGAAGCCTACTCTAACCAAAAAACCCTGCGGTTCGGGTGTGCCGCAGTATAATAAAAATACACCCACTTCAAAGAAGCGGGCAAGGGCTGACAGCCCCCCTTCTGAAGTTGAAAACTGTAACAGCAAGGGTTATCTAATTGATAACGCCTTTGTAGTAATGACAAGAACGGAGGGATCCTTCGAAAAGATCTCTCCGTTCTATATACAGAAAGGCTTAGAGGGAATAGCTGGAACCCTCAAAAGCGTGAAAAAGCTGAGGAACGGGACACTGCTGTTAGAGACATCTAACAACAAGCAGGCTGTCCTACTCCTTAAGTGTGAGAAGCTCGGGGAGTTCGCAGTAAAATGCGAACTCCATAAAACGCTCAACTCTAGCAAGGGCGTGATCACTTGCCGTGATCTGATTGATATAGCGTCCGAGGAACTCCTTAAGGAGTGGAAATCAGAAAATGTGGTCGAGGTTCGTCAGATCTCGCGAAGGGTTAACGGCAGTCTTGAGAAGACTGCCACCTTCGTCCTGACGTTCGACACTCCGACGTTGCCGAAATCCATTAAAGCTGGATATCTAAATTTGAATGTTCGCCCGTATGTCCCGGACCCGATGCGCTGCTTTAAGTGCCAGCGGTTCGGGCATACGACGGCGAACTGTAAAGGCAACGCCACTTGTGGGAAATGTGGAAAATCGGCTCATGAACCGGGTGCAAGCTGCACCCTCCCACAGGTGTGCATTAACTGCTCCGGGCCACATCCAGCCTGGAGCAGGGAGTGTCGAGTGTACCTTGAAGAAAAGAAGGTACAGGAGTTGAAGACTAAGGAAAGAATATCTTTTGGCGAGGCGAAGAAACGGTTTAAGGCGCTGGCGCCACCGGTCTTCGCCACTAGCTTCGCCAAAACGTTGTCAACTCCCGTCAGGAAGGAGAGCGTTGCTACGCAGACGACCGTAGTAGACACGGGCACGAGCATGACATGCTCGTGCCAGTGCAAGTGTGGTGCGCAGCCCACTAAGGTCCTAACACCCAGGACCGCGGTCGTCGGTAGTAGCGCTTCTGCTAACCCGACCACTACAGCAGCAGGGTCATTAAGTCCACCAGCCAAAGCACGGCCATCCGCACCAGTAGCTGCAGCCGTGGGTGCCTCTGCAATAGCAGAAGCAGCACCCATGGCAAAAGCTGCATCGGCAGCGGCAATAGTAGCAGCAGCAACGCCATCTGCTGGAAGCGGATGGCAGGTAGTGCAGAAGGTTCGGGGTCCGAAGTTTAAACACACAGACCCCACCATGTTCTTGAAGTCCCCTTCAACTTCTCCTCCCAGTTCTCCAACTGGGGTGGGGAGGAAGGGGACAAGGCCTCGGCGGAACAAAGTTCCGCAAGACGCCGAGGCCTTAGGACAAAAGTAGTCTTCGGACCCCGAAGATGACGTTATGCTGGTGGACGTAGACCCTGGTCCCGTTCCTCAGCAGACACTAGACCCTGACCCACCCGACCCGGGGCGGGTGGTTTTAAATAGGTAGAATGGCTCCCATACTTCAGTGGAACGTAAACGGATTTCAGGCTCACAAAGAGGAAGTCCAACTCTTAGCACGGTCTAATCCATTGTGTCTCTGTCTACAGGAGACACATTTTAGACCACAACATCAGCCAGTGCTAAGAGGTTATGACGTATTCCGGAAGGACGATACCGAGGGTGATCGAGCGAAGGGCGGAGTGGCTGTGTTTGTTCGGAACACTGTCCACTCCGAACCCATTGCTCTCACCTCTCATCTGCAAGCAGTAGCGGTGAAAATACACGGTCCAATTCAACTGACCGTATGCTCTGTCTATCTGCCACCCAGTGTGTCAGTCGGCTACGACGACCTGGTTGGCATTATACGACAACTCACTCGGCCCTTTCTCCTTTTGGGAGATTTCAACGCCCACAGTGCGTTGTGGGGTTCCACCACCGATTGCCCCAGGGGCCGAGTGGTTGGTAGATTGATAGAGCAGGAGGAAATTTGTATCCTGAATACAGGGCAAATGACTCATTTCACCGCTGCTACCGGTACGTCTTCTGGCATTGACCTTTCCTTGTGCTCCCCCTCCATCGCGGACTCCGTACATTGGGAGGTGGATCGCGACCTACATGGAAGTGACCACTTCCCTGTTTGGATGAACGTTGAGTGTGAGCGGGGAGGAGGTAATAACCGGCGTAAATGGAACGTCAGTGGTGCAGATTGGCAGCTCTTCTGCCGTTCTGTACTGCTACAACCCTGTGGTAGTATACAGGAGAAGGTGAATCACTTCACAGAAGTGATTCACCGTGCAGCTGACGTCTCCATGCCGAAAAGCTCCGGAACGCTGCGAAGGACGCCCGTCCCCTGGTGGAACGACGATTGTCGTTCCGCCATCCAGGGTCGTAGACGGGCGCTACGTCGTTTTAAGCTGTGCCCAACAGCTGACAACCTAGCAGCGTTCCGTATTGCCAGAGCTAAGGCGCGTCGAGTTATTAAGGAGAGCAAGAAGAGGTCATGGCAGAACTTTGTGAGCACAATAAATCGTTCCACACCTTCATCGAAAGTATGGGAGTCCATTCGCCGTATATCCGGAAGGTACTCCCGCCCACCAGTATCTGGATTACTGGATCATGGACGTATTATTACCGACGAACGAAGCTGATGGCGGAGAACTTCGCCGCCGTCACTTCATCGGCCAACTTTGAACCTCGGTTCCAGCGACAAAGAGTTGCTGCCGAGAGGCGCGCGCTGTGCTTTGATTCGTCGAATACAGAGGCATACAACCGCCCATTTACATTTTGGGAACTGGAGTCAGCGTTGAATAGCGCTAACGACACTGCTCCAGGGCCTGATCTGATCCAGTACCAGATGCTGAGGCATCTTAGTAAAGATGCTAAAGAGTACCTTCTGGATACTTTTAATGACATATGGACCGGAGGACACTTCCCCGACTCGTGGAAATTGTTGCCAGGTAGCTATCGTAGTATCGCCCTTAAAAGCTGCGTGGGTAAGACACTGGAGAGGATGGTTAATCGCCGCCTCGTCTGGTGTCTAGAATCCCAAAACCTACTGAGCCGCTTTCAGTGTGGATTCAGGAAGTTCCGTTCCACCTTGGACAACCTGATCCTGCTGGAAGCGGCGATACAGGATGCGTTCGTCCGCAGCCAACACCTTGTGGGTGTTTTTTTCGACCTTGAAAAGGCCTACGATACTACCTGGCGGCATTTGATTTTAAAACAGTTACATGAATGGGGTTTTAGGGGCAACCTACCCCGTTTTTTAAAATCATTTTTATCTGGTCGTTGCTTCCGGTACCGAGTCGGTAGTGAAGTGTCTGATCTTTTTATTCAGGAAAACGGTGTTCCTCAGGGTTCAGTTTTAAGCGTGACTCTCTTCGCTATTGCGATAAATAGCATTTTAAGTGTTATAAGGAGTCCTATACGGTCCTCCTTGTATGTGGACGATTTTTTAATTTTTATTGCATCTTCCAGCCTGAGAAGCGCAGAGCGGCAGCTGCAACTCGCGCTGAACAGGCTGGATTAATGGTCAGTGCACACCGGTTTTCGTTTCTCTGCCGAGAAAACCTGGTGTGTACTTTTTACTCGCAACAGGAGTCTCTTACCGGAGCCCCACCTTACCCTGAGGAACACTGTTTTATGTTTTACGGAATCTGTCCGGTTTCTGGGCCTAATTTTAGACAATAGATTAACCTGGCTACCACATCTCAAAGATGTGAAAGCCAGAGCCTCAAAAGCTCTAAATGTTTTAAAATGTCTGTGTGGCAGGTCATGGGGCGCTGACCGCTCCTGCCTGCTACAATTTTACAGAGCCTTTGTACGGTCGCGGCTGGAATACGGTTGTATCGTGTATGGTTCGGCACGGGACAGCTATCTCCGTATACTAGATAGTGTCCACCATGCTGGAATTCGGCTCGCCACGGGTGCATATCGCACTAGCCCTATTGTCAGCATTTGTGCTGACTCGGGCGAGCCGCCGCTCACCATCCGCCGGCAACTCCTCATGGTGCGACACTACCTTCATGTTGCCATAACACCTGGCAGTCCCGTGTACGACATAGTTCTACACCCCAACCACGAACGGCTCTATGCCAACCGGCATAGAGCCACTAAACCGTTCAGCTACCGTACAAGGGCTATTTTAGAACAATATGGATTAGAGCTTCCATCTTTTTATCACCAGGGTTGGAGTAAATCTCCTCCCTGGCTTTTAAAGAGGCCCAGAATAATTTTAGACCTGTGTCGGTACAACAAAGTGTGTACCGCTGACAGTGTTTTTAATAATGTTTTTAGAGACGTTCTAAATGAGCATCATATTTTTACCCCGGTGTATACGGATGGGTCTAAGCAGGCTGACGGAGTTGGCTGCTCCGTCGTGTTCCCTCGAGCGACTTATACATACAAACTTGATGGCAGGTGCAGCGTTTTTACTGCCGAGTGCTACGCCGTGCTAAAGTCGCTCCAGCATATGAAAGTAAATCGCGAAAAGTATTTCATCATATGCTGTGATTCCCTGAGCTGTGTTCAGGCCATAGGAAATATGTATCCAGCAGATCGTCTAGTCCAGGACATCCAGGACGCCCTCCTTTCCCTCCAATCCCATGGAAAGGAGGTATTATTCTGCTGGGTACCGGGCCATGTGGGAATCGGGGAACGAGGCAGCTGATGTAGCTGCCAAGTCAGCCTGCGACAAGGTCAGAACCGACTTTGTACCGGTCCCAAAGTCAGACCTTGCCTCGGTGGCGAAGAGATTTGTTTTGATGTTTGGCAGAGGCAGTGGCTGGAAGTTGAGCATAACAAGCTCCGGCTGGTCAAACCGACCGTTCAGCCGTGGAGCAGCTCCTTCCAGCGGGCGAGGAGGGATGAGGTTCTCCTTACTCGCCTCCGTATAGGGCATTGTCCTCTAACTCATAGTTTCCTTCTCCGCCGAGAGGACCCTCCGGAATGTGATGCTTGTGGCGTACCTTTGACGGTACGCCACATTTTAACTGATTGTGTTTTATTTTTTGACTTAAGGGCAGACGTTGGCTTAGCCAACGATCTGTCCCTTATTTTAAACGATGAAGGTGACAACGTGGCTAAGGTTTTAAAGTTTTGTAGCTTGGCCGGTCTTGTCCCAAAAATTTTGGGCAGATCGGCCTAGGTTTTAGATTGGATTGGTGGTCTTTTACAGCCACCAATCCAAGTACTTTTTTTACTTGTGACACTGCTTATATGGCTGGCCCTTTTACAGCCAGCCAGCTAACTTGTTTTTTTAAACTGGTTGACCCTCTTACAGCCAACCAGTTAATGTATGTGGTTTTACATTTTATTGCCTTGTTTCAGTTTTATATCTTATGTTGCCGTCTGTGTGGCCGATCTCTTTACAGTCGGCCATGCAGACGGTATTTTAGTTGATATGTTAGTATTTTATTGTGCCGTCTCTGTGGCCGAACCCTTTACAGTCGGCCACACAGACGGCAATTTTGCCACGTTGTCACTCCTGGTTGTTGCTAGGGCGCTAATGACCCCGTCGTCGACGCGCCCTAAAATCCTAATAACAACAACAACAACAACAACATAGGAGATTACCGGGATTTGTTTGTGGAACTTACCACAGGACACAGTCAGTGTTAACATGCTTCAGAACAGTTTATACGACCTAGGGTTAAGGCCGAGTTAATAAAATAGTTAATTTTCTAGAATAACTGAAGTGTTTGAGATTTCCAGAAAGAACAGAGTTAATTTAAATGGCTGATGGTAGGAACTGAATTTAAAGCAGATGCCTTTTTATTACTTCCATTTTTTTCAGTTCGCTCCTATTGTTCTTCATTTACGCATCAGCTTATCACACCTGACAGTATCACTGGCTTACAAAAGTCTGCTTTTCACTAATCTTAGCATTTTTCCTGTATGAGAAATCAAACCAATGGTTCTATAGTCATCACGTTTCTTAGGTCTTAGGTCTTGGGTTCTTTTTGATTTGAATCACAACTGTTAGTATGAGAGGACAAATAATTCTTCAGACAATGAAGGTTAGTAGAGGACTTAAGGCAATTAGGAGAGGAGTACTAAAAGTTTGTAAAAAAACAATCGTGGCATTTTGGAACACGTGAAAGCATATCTGATCTGTGGAGAAAGTGTGGAAAGCATTGAATTTTTTAGGGAGTAAACACTGGACTGATCAAGAGACTTTAGAGGATATATTAGGGAAGTGCGACATTGGGTTTTAAAAGTATATTTTGCCTTAGATTAAACAACGGCCTCAGGCAGGGAAGTTGTCACTCCCTGCTTGTGTTTAGAGTTGTTGCAAATAAAATAGCTAGAAGATGCCAGTAAGATAAGGGAAAGAAATAGGAAAGCCAATGTGTGTGCAGTATGTGGAAACTGCAAGTCAGAAATACTAGAACAGCTGTGTGTATGACAAGAATAGCTTATAGGAAAAAAGAGTGAACTGGACAGTAATTACATCTCTGAAGAAGGATGGGGTTAGTAGAGAGGTGAGAAATTGAATATGTAAAAGAGTTCAGGTATTTGGGAACAGTGATAGAAAAGAATGGGAGAAATTGGAAGGAAACAAATTAAAGATGCAAGAGAGTACAAGAATTTTACAGTTGTCTGATGCCTGACTTGGAACAGGGAGATCCAACAGAAAAGTATAAAGGTAGCCACACACGTGGAGGCCGGGCCGCAGGGAAACAGTCCGGGGGCCGGACCGCAGGGATTTCATCGAAGTGGTCCTGCACACACACACAGGGGGGGTTAAAATCCTCAAGGGTTTCTCTGTCTCATAGCTGGCTTCACGATGGCAGCATCCGATGATGTGCACACCTTGGCTGCTGTTACTATTTTCTTTATTGAATCTGTTACAGTGCTACCTCTCTCTAAGTTGCCTAGTAAAACTTGAAGCAGCCTTTTTCTGTAGTTCCATATCTTCGTAAAAACTCCCTATTATATTTAAAAAATTTGCCTCGGTTAACCAGGCGGCTCGGATAATCGGAACTCGGATAACAGGACTTTTACTGTAATTCAGGGTGGCCACAGACCTGGAAAATCTGGAATTATCACGGAATTTAAAGCAACCTTGAAATTTCATGGAAATATCAGGGAATCCAAGTAAATTCAAAAATTATCAGGGAATTTTAATTGCAACAACCCAAAATTTGGAAATTTTTTGTTAATTTATTTTAATATTGAGCTTTTGCACTAAATAATTCAGGCAACAAATGCCGCATTTACACTATCAATTTGCCTCTCGTCTTGCACCTCATCAAGATACGACGACGAGATGTTCGTGCGCAAATGCTGAAATGAACTGTCTCTGGAACTCGGCATTCGAAATTATATTTTTTAAAAAAGGTGGATGACATCTAAATCAGAATTATAATACTACATGTAAATGCAAAAGTTATATTTTTTACTGAATAAAACAGCAATTGTAGAGTAGTAAGTTTATAAAAGTGTTTATATGTTTCACTAAACATTTTTACAATTTCAAGCAAAGTGTGAAACAAACGTTCCAAATAAATTGAATTTGTGGAGAGTCTTCGAAGTCCTGTAGAATGTCACAAGCTGGTTTTTAACTTCTTTTGAGAAAAATTGAACCTTTAATATCAAAACAAAAGCCTAGATTCAAGATACCAATGCCAACAAAAATGTGAATAGCAATAATTATATGACCTTATAACTTTTTTGTATTAATGATATAAGGCGAATTAAAGCAGGAACAAAATAATACGTAACCATAGGTCTAAATAGGTAGAATTTATAAAGTTTTGCGTCATCAGAGCTCTTTCAAATGCTGAATCGATACGACAGTATAAACATCGTGCTCGTGCCTTTGACTTGCACCAAATAAACCGCCGCCAAGGCGAGTGGCACACCCAAACAACCGCGCAAGGTGAGCCTACATGATTGCATGGTTTATACAAACTCGTGTTCATGCTAGCTTGCGTAGACTCGCAGAAACTTGCGTGAAAGTGTTATCTCGACAACAGAAGAAATTAAAGAAGCTACAATAACTGAACCAGAAGATTTGAAAAGAAAAGTGTAGCAAATGAAAAAAAAAGCTAAGCTTTTGACTGAGTCAAGTTACTGATGAACAATTTAAAAATCTTCAATTATTTTATCTACCAAATATTGAAAGATTACTAATTTGTTCTAGTTCATATTAGTCATTATCTTATTTTTGTGCTACTCATTTTTAATTATGCTTCATAAGATTACTAAATTAGTTATAAAATTTTCAAATAAACATTCTTAAACATGTTTCTTTTTCTAATTTTTTGAGTTTTATACCAGATTTAATTATTTACAATCAAAATCTAACTAAAACTTTAAATATCTTAATCATGCAAATAAACTTTCTAAATCGGGGGAAAATGTGGAAAATTTTTCTGGAAAACCTGGAAATATCAGGGAATTTTTAAATCATTACCTTGTGGCCACCCTGTAATTGATTTATTCCCATTCGTAAATACATCAACAACATAAAATTAAGTTTAAATGACATAAAAACTAAATTAAAATAATATTAGTTTAAAATCATGTTGTCATTAATATAGTTGATCATGTGATGTAAACTCAAATCACATGACATCATTTGAATTATAATTTGATAAAACAACTGCTGCTGTGTCGTTGTTTTGAAGTAATTTATCAAAATCTGCTGGTGGTTTATAATGATCCTGCGGGTGTTGCTTGAAAAGGTTGTGGGCTGAGACTATTCGATGAGGTTCCTGGATAAAAAAAAAAAAAAATCCAGAACTGCTGCCTGCAGAATAGTACAGGCCAGAAGTAGGTAACCATTACTCACTGTTCCTAAACAGCCCATTTCAACTTGAAACAGGGTGTTATTAATTATTTTTTCTGCTATTAGCATTTGATTGGTCGGAAGGCCACGTAATTTTATGGCAACGGTTTTGCTAACAACGTCAAAGTGATCTTCTTGCAGCCAGGTTTTTTTTTTTTTTTTTTTTTTTTTTTTTTTTTTTTTTTAATGTTCTTCAGCACATCACTTCGCAAAGATTCATTTCCTGATGGTTTAATGTTGCTGATTTTTTTAGTATTGATTCTTTTTATTTTTTTGCATTTGGTTCATTCTCTTTCAAAATTTATGCCAGCTTGGCGTAGGTAGCTTCTTGTTTGTTTGTGTCGTTGTGTTCCTGGTACTTCAATTCCTATAGACAGGGCTCACGATCATACATATTTATAAACACGGAACATCACAAAACGGAACATTAGAAACAAAATCGCAACACACGCAGGCACTCACAAGAAATCCTCGAAGGCCGACTGACCGCAGGACACACGCTGAGCTTCTCACCCTCCCTCCCGGCCTTCTAGGAAATAAGAATTGTTTTTCGGTGAGGCCGTGGCCGCACTGGGGTGCGGCCACGGCCTCAAGAAAGTGCCCACACACGTGACGGGATCCCGCAAGGCCGTGACCATTGCGTCCAAATCCCGTCGGTTTCCCGCATGTGTGTGGCGGCCTTAAGGATTATTTACGGGATATACTTTGTGATGATATTGATGTAAATTCAAAAGAAACAATTATTGATAGAAATTGGGTCACATAGATGAAGTTCCAGAGGCAAGTAACAATGAGCATGTGAGGAAATCATTTGAAATGAGGAACGAAGACAGCATAGATATTGAAGCTCAAGACTCCAGTTGTAAGGACACAAGAAGAGAATGTCATGATAGGATGCTAATCAAAATGTATAGTTTGAAATTGGAAGGAAAAGGGCTTAAGGCAGACCGCAAGAAGAAAAGAGCAAGACAGTGAACTGGACAGTAATGGAAGCGGAGAAAAGTCTGTTTTCCCAGCCAGAAGCTGGGAGCTATCCAGGATGATAACGATGCTATGTAGTAATTCCTTCTTTCCTGTCGGCCTCGGGCACTTCAGTATCTCTACTCGCAATTCATCGCTTCTGCTGCTAGCTTTGTTGTTTTTTATTTCATTCAGAGCACATGAATACCCCTACTCCACATGTGGTATGATTAACTTGTTTACATCCAAAAAAATGTTGACTGCATTTCTGTGTACTTTTTTTCAACTCTTCATCATTTCATATGGTTCTTTAACAAATTTTCCAGTTTTTTAGCTTTATTGCTGTTCTCTGTTTATTAATATTAGTTTGAAATATTATACCCTTTGGAACCTTGAATATTATTTAAAACTTGACTCTCTAGCTGCTTCATTTTGAAACCTTGATATCTTTGTCCGTTTCAGTTTCTCTTCATAGTTCATCGTTCACTTTTGTTTAAATTTTCTAGTTCGGCCAACATAACACTGTGAAAGATATTTTAATAAAGGATTTTATCATATTTATTTTATCAAAGAGATTTTATGATATTTTATCATGCCCATCGCACTACTAAACGATGGCTTACCCCAAGGATCTGTTTTAGCTCCTCTCCTATTCAATTTGTATACTCACGATTTACCGGAAACATCTTCAAGAAAATTTACTTACGTTGATTTGGTGAACCCCAACTTTTCTGATGCTGAAACATCTTTATCAGCTGATCTGGAAAAAGTTATATGAATACTTCAAGAAATGATGACTCCATATAAATCCTCAGAAAACAGTTATTTCAACATTTCATTTACGCAACAGTCAATCGTACTATAAACCAGAAATTAAATTCAGAGGCCAACTCTTGCCATATTGTGGTACACCAAAATATCTGGATATAACACCGGACAGAACTCTAACTTTCAAACACCATCTCTCAAACGTGGCTGCCAAAGTTAAAATGAGAAATCATATTCTCCAAAAGCTTGCAGGTACTTCATGGGGAGCCAGTGCTCACGTTCAAAGATCCACAGCCTTAACTCTATCATACTCTATTGCTGAATACTGCTGCCCATCCTGGATCAATAGTGCCCACACAAAGAAGATAGATGTGCAACTCGGACAATGAGGATAATTACGGAATGTATTCACAGTATGAACACCATATGACTTCCAGTGCTATGCAACATCTCGCCACCAACACTAATATGGTCAGAAGCTCTCTTAAAAATCTGGAAAAATATCCTGAAGAACCCTCAGCTGCCTATACAAGCAAAACACCAACGCTTGAAATCAAGAAATCCATGATTGCGCACAGCAATCAATCTTATAGAGTCCCCTTTCAACATCAACAAGCTGTGGACAACTCAATGGGAGCAGTCATCAGTAGCCAATAAAAATCTAGTTGAGGACCCCTCAGTAAGGTTATAAGGTTTCGATCTCCCCAGGCGGCAGTGGAGAATCATCTATCGGATTTGAACAAGATAAGGCAGATGTGCCTACTTATTACACAAATGGGGCAGGATGGATTCTGCAAATTGTGACTGTGGAGCCACCTTCCATACAATCAATCACCTTGTTTCCGACTGTCCTCTTCGGGCCTACAAGGGAACAATAGCGGAAATACATGATGCGTCGATCAGTGCAGTTGACTGGATTAAAACATTAGATCTAGAGATATGAAATTGTACAAGCTTGTGATATGTACATTTCCTATTGTGTAACTTGTTAAATAATCATACAATAAATAAATAAATTGCACTACTTAAATATTTCATTGTAGTTCTCTGAAATGAATGAATGTGTATGCTTGTTTAAGTGCAGCTGTCAAAATATATATTTTGTTGGAGAAAGAAGAGAAGTAAACATATTTGGGTTAGATTGTGGATTGCAAGACTTGATATCAAAGGAATTCACCAAAGTTTGGTGAAAGAGCTACAATGTGAGGATATGACATACTATAAGAGTTATGGTTGCTCAGCACATTCCCTCTGCTATTGTTCTAGAAACCCCTCAAGTACTAGCTTCTTAATCCATTAATTCCATTTTTCATATCATTGACAGTACAGCCTTCTTTCATTAAACTAAGTATCTCTCCAATCTTTGTGTAAATATCAACTTCTGCCCCCCCCCTCCCCTATTATTATGGTTTACATGTTCCTGATTGTACAACATTTCCTACTGTTTATACTCAGAAATCAAGAATTTCATGGATTCAGCAGTCCCGACAAACTTCGGTAACCATTTTCTGTGTTTACCTTAACAGGATGGTGTAATCTTTTATAAAATGTAATGTCAACATATTACATTTTATAAAAGAAATCTTTTATAAAATTTATTCCATTGCACTATAAAATATTTTATAAAATGCCTTTTATCAAACATTCTATACACTGAAAATAAGATAGGATAGGGAAAATAGACAGTTACCCGTCACTTACCACAGATGAAGGCAGGAGGGCGAGACACGTAAAAACACAAAAACAAAAGAATTACACAATATTTCGACTTAAGTCTTATTCATGTAGTAGGCGAGACATATGGCAGGGGGAAAGATGTGGTCACATCCGAGCCCGACACATGAATGAAGCACAGGCGGAAAATGCGTGGTAGTGAAAGAATTGCCGGGAGGGGGGGGGAATAGGCTTGACCAGCGATAAAAGTGAAACAAATCAATATAATCTCTGTGCAGCTGGTTCAAAAAGTTATAATTGAAAATAAAAGAATTTAAAATATATATATAGGGGGAAAAAAATATATATAGGGGGAAAAAATATATATAGGGGGAAAAAAATCTTTCCCCCTGCCATATGTCTCGCCTACTACATGAATAAGACTTAAGTCGAAATATTGTGTAATTCTTTTGTTTTTGTGTTTTTACGTGTCTCGCCCTCCTGCCTTCATCTGTGGTAAGTGACGGGTAACTGTCTATTTTCCCTATCCTATCTTATTTTCAGTGCCTCGCGGCAGTTTCTTTGTTTCCTTTATCCACATTCTATACACTGTAATGCCAGCCTTCTTGTAAAGGTTCACTTCCTCCTTTTTTATTTAACATTTATTCTATATCATTTCTTTTAAATTTCTAGTAAATTGGATCTCATATTTATCCAATTCTCATTGACTTGCACACCTTTAACACCTCTTTTCCATTTTTTCATAAATTTTTCTTCGTTTTTCCTTAGCTTTCTCATCTTTTAAGTTGTTTTTAGGTTTATCACTATACTAGGATTTTTGTTTTTAATCTCAATGTGGACTGTTTTCACTGCTGAGTTATGATGGGTGTTGAAATCGTGATGAGCTTTTGCATTCAGACAGATCCTGTATCTTTCTCATTTTCTCACATTACCAAGCTGCATCAGCTACTGCATTCCACTCTACAGTAGTAATAATGCACGCTCCTTTCTTCCATTTATAATTTTTATTTTTGCATTTTCTCATAGTGTTCATTCCCATGAATACTGACTTCTCGGCATATAAACCTGTATCAGAACCATATCTTTTGTCACATTTCAGTTTAATCATTATCAGTCTACTGCTAGTTTACATCACCTTTACCATCTTTATCATAAATGTTTTTCCCTGTCACTCCATTATTTTCATTTCTGTTACCTTCAGAATAAAATACATGTTATTCTCTTCTCTTCAGTTCCCCAAAGTTTCCCCATATTATTTCACATGTACCTAGTATTTCTAACATATTATTGATAACATTTTATGTATATTTTCTTGCTTTTCATCCTGTCTATAGCTTCCCCCCTTCTTTATTACAATTGTAAGACTGATATTTTCGTTACATCCTGAGTGGCAAGAGTGCAACATAGTAAGAGTCCGTCCTCAGCCAACTGCTGTCAGCTTCGTCTTAGCAGGCATGTGCAGTCTCGTGTTAAATACTGAGTGGGAAAATTAATTTCTTCAGTCAAGCTAAACTGTTTGAAGCTAGGTAATATACCTAACACTTGCTACTTTTAGACAAGCATGCTAAGATAAATAACTATTCTCTGATCTAGTGTAGCATAAGGAATTTGTTACTTAATGGACAATTTGTCTCACGAGTGTGTTCTGCCTCTAATCTTATATCTTTAAACGAGCAATTCTTGTATATATATTTTTTTGATATCTTGGAAACTGCTCTAACCATTTGGATGAAATGTCATATTTAGGTAATGTTTTGCTTTTCAAGTTTATCTAAATAGATGTCTTCCCTGCAAAAATGCAATTTAAAAAAAATGTGCAATTCTTATATGTCGTATCTCTTTTATTTATTTCTCGTGTCCAGGACATAACAAGTTGAAAAAACAAATAACATTAATTAATTAATATTAAACTATAAACACAATTATTTAGAATGTGACCAGAATTCCGCAATCTTGATGGCCTTCTCGTTTGCCCTGTAAAGGTCGTCGATATTGCAGGTTTCAGGGAGATTCCTGCATATCAGAAGATGTTGTGGGTTCTGAAGCTCACCACATTCACATAGATCGTTGTCATTAGTGTACCCCCATTTTTTAATATTGTCCTCTGAAACGGCTCTAACGCTACCTCGTAGAAGTTCCAGGTATGGTAAGTCTGCTGATGTTAAGTTTCTCTTCGGTTAAAGCAAGGAACTCTTATATCTTTAATAGTCTTGTATACTAGCTGACCCATGTGTATAGTCCGCATAGTATCATGGCCAGTCGCCGAATGGTAATATAATAATATGGAAATACGTAAATTAAAGTATATTTATTAATACAAAAGGTATTTTATTCTGAAGAGTAGTAATAAATATCACTTTTATTGTAAAGTCATTATCGTTAAAACATTTAAAAAGAGAATATTTAAGAAATAGATACTGGCTTTGTCAGCTTTTGCTTTACAAAATCTCATTCAAAACAATATTAGCAGTTATAATGTGATCATGATTTACTTTTATTCTTGTTATTATTGATAACTTTAATTGTGATGGAGCTAACTCACCAGTAGCAGTTCCTCATGTCATCCAATTATCCCTATCTCTTTTATTTTTTATTTTATTTTTATAATTGGAGTGTTAAATTCCTCCCCCATTTGCTTTTCTGATTTACAAATTTTAATTTTAAATTTCTTAGGCGTTTTTGGTCAATTATTCATCACTTCACATGGTAATTTGTTCCAATTCCTGACACCTTAACCAAAAAAAAAAAAAAAAAAATCCTACTCCCTTATATATGAAATCAAGTGCTGGCTTGTGGTCATGGTCATCTTTCCCCTTCCATGTACTATTCCTAATTCTTTGACCTATATCCCTCCAAGCCCCATCACCAAAATATGCCCTGTGCATTCCCAGCATTCTCTTCACTCTCCTCCTTCCCTCCAATGAGTCCCAATCCAGCTCCTTTATAATTTCAGTTACCTACTGGGTCCTGCGATAATTTTCATAAATAAATCTAGCTGTTCATCTTTGCACACACACTCCAACTCGTATATTTGATAGTAAAATGTGGGTATCAAACTATACCACCCGTGGTCTGATCAAAGTTTTGTGACCCAATTCCCTAACTTCTCTGAGTACATCCTCTCATCACTATCTGCAGAAAATGAAGAATGTTGTAACTTTTTTCCTACCATCTGCTCAATGTACTCTGCCCAGTTAAGTTTGTTATCAAACATTATTCAAAGATATTTACCCTTCTAGCCTTCAACATGCATTTCTGACCACATCCTTTTGATCTTAATTAACTTTTAGTTTCTTTTATCAGTGTACCTTATAAGCTGACTTTTCGTGGCATGTATCTTCATTCCACGCTGACCTACCCATTTAGATATTTTATGCAGGTCTCCCTGCAGTTGTTCAGTCTTCACCTGTTTTGATCCTATTGTATACCAGTAAATCCTCTGCAAAAAACCTAAATTCTGGCTTTAACCCATTAACACAATCATTCATTAGAATAATGAACAGCAACGGTCCTAATGCCCTACCCTGTGGCTTTCCCATATTTACTTCCACCTCTTCCTACTATAACACTTTGTTTTCTGGCTTTTATGAATTCCTCTAGCCAGCAAGTAACTTTTTCATCCAATCCAATAGATTTCAGTTTACTTAAAACCATTTTATGACTCACTCTGTCAAATGCCTTAGAAAGATCTAGTGCTACACTGTCAACTTGGCCTGCTTTGTCCAATTCATCTGAAATATCTTGCATATAGCCCAACTTCTGTGATTCACATGAATATCCTAAAGCCATGTTGCCAATCTGAATACCAGTTTCTTTCCTCACATTTCTGATGTAGTTGCACATCAATCTTTCCATCATATTACCTACCTCTGATGTCAGTAATTTTCAATCCTTTATGAACCAGTACTACTATCGCTCTTTTCCAATCCGCTGGTAAGCAGCAAGACTCCAGACTCATTTTAAACGTAATTTCAAGCTAAGGTACCATATCTTTCCCGTAATCTTTAATAAATCTGTAGTAATATATATATATATATATATATATATTTAGGCTTTCTGAGTTCCTTTATAATTTCCTGCGAATATATTTCAAATTTTTTAGCTTCCTCATTTATACTTTTATGGAGACTCTCCTCCTCTGATTTATTCCCTCCTGTCACAGGAAGATAATTCCTAGTTGTCTCACTAAACCAGTATCTCTGCAATTTTAAAATCCTCAGTGACTTGAACTCCGTTCTTATCTACAATAGTCTGAATACCTTCCCTTCCCATACAGCCATAGAAATTTCTACATACAACATTCAGTGGTCCTCCTGCACCAGTAAAATTCTTCATAAATCCATCCTTTGCTTTTTTCGCTTTGCTCATAATAATTACTAGTTTAGCTGTTTTATGTATTTCCTACTGCCTTTCTGTCTCTTAATTGTGGTGTGTTCCCTTCTCACTAGCCTCTTTAAACTTCTCTCCTCCCTATTGTGGTATGTAGATTCTGTACTTTTCATTTTCTGCCTTGGAATAAACATTTCCTTGCCCTTTTTTAGTATATCCTTACATTCTTCCCACTTTGCCTCCAGTGTACCGTACTTGTGCCATCCTTCCAATTGGTGAACCTTTCCCTGAAATATCTCCTTAATTCTAAAGTCTGTGGCTTTTATAACTGTACCTCTTTCCTGCTTCTATTTTGGCCACTGGTTTACTGAATGTCCTAATATCCATCAGTATTGCATTCTGATCACTTATTCCTTCAGTTACTTGACACCCTACAAAATTTTCATCAGGCTTTATTAGAAAGATATCCATCATAATTTACTCTACCACTTGTGTAAAACCTCCTTCCCTTACTAAGGTATTTGCAAATCTCTGTTCCCTTGAGTTATTTATCTTATTACCTACCCAGATGCCATTGGTAAAATTAAATCCCCTCCAATAATAACCATTCTATGCTCACCTCTGAACTGTGAATGTGAATTTAGTTCCTCTCCAAGAATCTCATCACCGTCATTCATTCTTCCACTATGCTAAGCAGCCAATACCCTGATTTTTTTTTCTTTTTCACCCCAAGAATCTACTCTTAGTAACTCATGATCATGATCTATTAGAACTATAGTAATCTTTGCTAACCAGTATGAATACCCCTACACCAATTGCTCCTCTCTCTGCGGTTCACTCTGTAACCTAGTACTCCTTCTTTTAACAAAGACTACCCCTATAATCACTTGTGGTTTATTTATCTCAATTAAGATTGCAAATTCTATCACTTTGTTCATTATATCTCTGTAACATTCTTATTTTTGGCTTTTGGATATTTTCAGGATTAACTTTTGTCTTTCCAGTTGCACCCAATTCCGTTATTTCAATAGCTTCATCTGTTTCTTCATCATTTGTGTTTGTTTTCATAGTCTATCTGCAATCAGTATCCCTTTGATCACTTAATCTCCTCACCAGCAGCCCCTAACCTATAAAAGGTACAGACCTGACCCCATAATAGCTAGACCATATACGTCTTTAACGCAAAAATAAATGTTACTGAATCTCGTAAATACAATCCTGTGCTTTGAAGCTAAGAACTTGTGTTTTATTAATGATCTTTCCAATTGTTTTCATGTCATTTGGAAAGACACGGTTGCATCTGATGGTGTGAGGTTAATGCAGGGTATGAGCATAATTTTATCGAAGTGAATGAATTTAGTACTGATGATGTACTCGTCTAAGTGAATTACCACTAATCTGGCACCATTAATTAATTGTTGATTAGCTTTAAGATTTCTATTTAACATAGTAATAATAATTTTCTTTAAAAGAAATTTATGAGGTGGTAAACTGGATGATCTCTAAATGGCTCTAGTGATTTAGCTAAAATTTCATATGTAGTTAACGTTTTGCTTTTCAAGTTTGTAACATGATTTAAAAAAAAAAGGCAATTCTTGTGTTTGGTTTCTCTGAAATGGCTCTAACCTCCCCTTGTAGAAGTTTCAGATACCAGTAAACCTAATCATGTTAATTAAGCTTAACTTTGGTTAGCGCAAGGAACTGTGCACTTAACAATGTCTAGGAACCCTTCAAGAAAAACTTTTGACGTTCATCAAACTTCATGCAAAATCTTGAACAGAAATTTATAGATGCCAAGTGAAGATCAGTCACCTTGGTACTCCTTAATTAAATGAGGTATTCATGAAAGGAAAAGACACTTGTATCCAGTATAATTGTAGTATATCACTTTATGGAATGTACAGACATTGCGTATTACACAACAGAATTGAGAAAAAACCTGATGGGATAAGACATATAACCTATCATTTTTTCTACAAATATACACATATATGACCTTTAGACATTCTAATTAACACAAGAACTATTTCTTGAAACGAGTGACTTGAAATAATTATTTTTTCCCCCTTATGGCTTGTCGAGGTTATTAGAGGTGGGAAAAGATTGAGGTAAGGAATTTGGCCATGGCCTTTTGAAAGAAGCACATGGAGTGATTTGCGGAAACCACGGAAAACCCAAATCTGGATGCTCAGATGGGGATTTGAACTCGTGTCCTCCCGAATGTGATGCTGGAACATTACTCCTCATTCACCACACTCAGTGAATTATTATAATTCTGTAGCCTAAGATTATTGGAATATCAGACTGTGTGTTACCTTAGTATTGTAGATCTTTGAGTTAAGGGTGCTGATAGACTGGTATAGCAATTGACTAGTGGTCCTGTTGTATGCTAAGTGACTGGGTGTTGGGAGTAACTTTTCATATTTGGCTACTGCATTACCTTAGTGTCTATTAATTGGCTTTCAGCTGTGCTACAATGACTGCAGAGTGGAGAGTTGAAATATTACACACTAAGCGCTGAATGAAAGGAAACTTACAATGTACATAATTTCCCATGCTATGAGAGAGAAACCTACAGCGCTTCAACTCTCATAGCCTTCAAGAGTTTTTGACATTACAATCTGACTCTGATAACAAGATGAATTTGCTGTACTGACGAGTGCGAACCACCTCAGATCGCCGTGGCTTACCACACGCAGAATGAATAAAGCTGAATGAAATCCAATAAATATTCCTTATCCTTTCCTCTGACCGGTAACCTGAAATTGGAAAATGTATTACATTTTGTCTTGATGCAATCCGCTTCCAGATATCCATTTGAGAGCAATTTTCATGTTGGGATGTATTTTTTACATATATCCATACCATGTAAAAATAAATCCATATAGCATTATTGGCTGAAATTTTCTCGATGTGTCCTGCCACCAAGTGACAGTTTTCGATTTGCTGTGCATGCACCATGGGTACCCTAACCTAAGCTGGAAACCCTGCTTGGTGATGGAATCATAATCTTGGAGTATCCCAACATACATCACATGAACAAAGCAATGCTTTGCCAGAGGTGAAGTTCAAGAATTCGAATCAGGGACCTCCCAATCATCAGTCGGGTACCTTAACCAACTGAGCCACCAGACTGCTATCCATACCACAAATATATAGGGAGTTTTAATATGGTAGTTTCCAATTGTTCAAAATCAGAAGGCAATCGATCCATATTAGATCGGACACATGAAAGGAGCGGAAACACCAGATCAGATGAGAGCCAGACGGGTGGACTAGTGTGTTTGTACTTTTTATAAAACTACCATTACCCAAGTTCAGGGAAACTGCTGCCAGCAGGGTGGACTCTCAAATGGCACAACCTGTCAAATGAATAAAATTGTGGCTGCAACGGAATGTCAGGATTTTGGACAAATTCATTTTGCCTACATCTATTCTATGAATAAGGAATTGGTAAACAGACATATGTTGTTGGTAAATGAGATTGGTAGTTTTGCTGGTGACTGTATGGTATCTTGAATGGAAGGATTGATGAAAGTGGTAGACTCCACCAATCAATTCCAAGTGGCCTCCCTGTATGATAGCACCACACTTCTTTCTTCATTGTGACCTCCTTGCTTCTCTGACCCCAATTTCTCTACTGTGCACCTGCTGTAACTTCTACTATTATTAATTTATTGCTTGCTTCTATTTTTATTGCATTTTTAATTTGCATAGATTTTTTTGGGGGGGGTTTGTTTCAGTTTGTTTTCATCCTTATTATTGTCCCTCCCCCCCCTTTTTCCTCCACATTTCTCTACCTTTCACAGTTAATTACAATGCATCACTGGTTGCCCTCAGACTGCTATTGGACTACATATTGTTCTTCTGATACAGGATTTAAACTAGGGGATTCCAGTGTTTTTTGTACCACATCCCACCTTCAGTCATAAAAAAAATTCCCCCTCCCACATCCTTAAATTTATTATTAATTAGGTAAATTTTCCCCCTGCCATAAATTTATTATATAAGGTAAATGTCTACTGTTCAGTGTTAACAATGACATCTCTGAGGAAACTCTCTAAGCATCTGATGATAGAATAAAGGTTTTTCAATTCTAAGAGGCAGCAAAACAGACATGGTACTTGGGGGTAAACTATAGCACGTTCAGTTATCAGAGGCAGCTCGAGTTCACTATGCTCCATCCCCACTCTGCTGTCCGTATTTCTACATGTGAAGAGGAAAGACTGCCTGCTCACAAATTTGCATTACATGGGCTGGACACAGCGATCTAACATATCCACATGTGTGGCATAAATAACTCTCATCCTGCCCCCCCCCCCCTTCCCCACATGTCTTTGTGTCCCTCCTGGTTCGAAACCTATAGTTAAAACCTTAATTTCTTAATTATTGAGTGTTCATGTTTTTGTTCTATTTCTGCATAATGGCACCTTTCTTTGCCATTACTAGTGGGTGTTTTTTTTTTAAAAAAAAAAATTAAAAAAAATAAAAGGCTGGTGTCCAGATCTCATTTGAGAAAATCAAATTCATAATGAATGTCAACCTAGCATGTAGAACGGATAACATCAAGGTTTGCTGAATAGTTTAAATCCTTAACCAAGTAGATTGACCCCAACTTCTCAATGATAAAAACGGTCATAAAACAAATGAATAAATACATATTATATGCCAACTAACCATGGACTTCTGTAACAAAAAACGCTTTGTATTCTCAGCTGCTACTGCTGTGAGAGACCAAGGGTTTAATATATTATTTCCTAATTTGCTACAGACTATAGCACGTTCAGTTATGGGAGGCAGCTCAAGGTCACTTTGCTCCATCCCCACTCTACTGTCCTTACTTCTACATGTGAAGGGGAAAGACTGCCTGCTCACAAATTTGCATTACACATGGCTGGACACAGCAATCTACTAAGATGGGATAGGCAACGGGAAGGGTGAGGAGTGGGGGAAGAGGACTATGATCTTGAGCCATCAGTTCAACACGAATGAGGTATAATGCTGTCCTCTTCTTTACTCGAGTTCTTTCTTTCACTAGTGTGGTCATGGCCCTGCTCTGTGCTAACTGCTTCCAACATTCATAAGTAGTAAGCTAGTAAAATAATTACCTGTTATACTGCAAGCCTACTAAAATGGGAATCATATGCATTAGAATGCCTTTCATTGAAGATAAAAGGTAGCCGGTATTCCTAGACAATAAAAATCATGTGTTACTTGAGGTGCGGTTGTGGGGGAGGAGAATAAACAAGATAAGTCTAATGCTTACCAAAGTGAGATGATGAATAAGTTGAAGCTCTTGGGGATACCTGATCACATATTTTGAGTTTGGCAAAGCTGCCATATTATTTGGGAAATTGAATGTACCATGAATTAAAAAGAAAATGCTGGTAATAGTGCAAGGGAATGATTGCAGAATTAAAGAAAAATTTTGAGGTAAATTCTCCCACCAATAAAAATCTCAAATGTGTGGAAGAAAAGGAATAATAAAGAACTGTAGATGAGAACTGATTAGTTTGGGGAAACTACAAGGGGGGAAAATGCTTTTATTGAACACCTGGTGCAAGTTAATTATTATTTATTTCATGTGTGAGTTAATCCAGAAAGACAGGAAGATGATTATTTTGATAAAAAAGTTTAAAAAGCCACAAATTAGTTTACTAAAGCAAAAAACTGATGTAACAGAAATGAATCTTAACAAAGATAAAATCTTGTACATATTTGTATGGAGCAAAAATATCAAAGTTTGGGGATTTTCAAGATAGATTACAGACAGAAATTAAGAAAAATGGAAATACATAAGCAACAAAATGTAAGTATGAAGAAGTATTGAGAGAAAAGAAAAAATCGTTTTATTTCCCAGTAAAATTGAGTAGAAGTTTGCAAACCTCTTACTTGTTACGGAGGGAGGATTTACAAACTGTTGTTACACTGCTTAGGAAAAAACATAGTGGATGCCCACTTAGGATGTGATATTATACCTTATCTTGAAATGTTATTTAAATTGATACTATGAACTCTTCACAGGTTTGCAGCCGGATAGCGTTTGTGAACAACAAGCTTTCGGCGACCAACTCCGTCGCCATCTTCGGGTCTGATGTTAGTGCTGCGGCGACCAGAGCTGCAGCTCTGGTCGCCGCAGCGCTAACATCAGACCCGAAGATCGCGACGGAGTTGGTCGCCGAAAGCTTGTCGTTCACAAACACTATCCGGCAGCAAACCTGTGAAGAGTTCATTGCATCGACACGCCGGGAAAGTCTTCGTTCGCACATAAATTGATACTTACTGTTGACCAGAAGACTGGAAAAGTGCAATCATAGTATTGGTCCGTAAAGGAGGGATGACAAATATGGTTAAAAATCAGTTAATGAAGAGATTGACATGCAACCACATTAGAGGTACATGTGAGAAATGTAAGTGATTTTCAAGTTGGCAACATGACTTCAGACAATGATATTCATGCAAATCTAGGTTTGTAGGCTATATGCAAGATATATCTGATGAAGTAGACATGGGAGGCCAAATCGATAGTGTAGCACTGGATCTTTCAATCACTTTTAATAAGTGGGCTATGAAATGGCGCTAAATAAGGTAAAATCTATTGGGAGTGGGTGGTTGATAAAGTTATTTACTGCGTCGAAGAATTCTTGAAAGAAGCAAAAAGTTAAGGTGGGATATACAATGTCAAAGGAAGTTAAAATGAGAGTGCCTCAGGGTAGTGTATTGGGACCATTGGTATTAATCATTCTAATGAATGATTGTGATGGTGGATTACTAACAGAAGTTTGGTTGTTTGCTGATGACATAATGCTACATAAGAGGCAGGGCCGGCGCTAGGAATTTCGGGCCCGGCGTAAAATGGGTGATTTTTTTTTTTACACAAACTGGCCGGCAACAATTGGTGGGTTCTTGGCTTCATGACCTAAGGGCCCCTACAATCAGTATTCGGGGCCCCCCATCAGCCAGTGGGCCCGGGTACTTTTGACCCGCTTACCCTCCCCTAACGCCGGCCCTGATAAGAGGTTCTAAACAGTTGAAGAATGAGAACAGCTGCAGGGTGATCTGGACAGAATATCTAGCTGGGTAGTCAAAATGGAATGAAGATAAATGCAAAGAGGAGTCAGCTTATTAGATACATAGATAAAAAAAAACTAAAGATTGGTTATGCTTGTAACATCGGGAAAGAATTGCTTGTTGAGGTCTTGAAATGTAAATACCTTGGTATAACATTTGATAAATTCAACTGGGCAGGACACATTGGACAGGTAGTAAGAAAAGGTTTCAAAATCCTTCACTTTTTGGATAGAGTGATGAGGGGATTTACTAAAGAAGTAAGGGAATTGGGTTACAAAATGTTTGCCATACCGTTCCTTGAATATGTTAGTGCAGCAGAGGACCCACATATGGGTATCAATTACAGGAGTTGGAGTGTGTGCCAAGAAGGGTTGCTTGATTTGTCTCTGGCAATTACAGCAGTACACAATCAGTAAGTGATATGATAAAGGAGCTGGAATAGGATTTATCGCAAGACAGAAGGGCAAAGAGAATCATGGGACTGTGCAAGGTGTATATTGGTGATGAGCATGGAAAGATGTTGGTGGAAGAATTAGTAGAGGTGGATGGAAGGGAAAAGATGACCATGACCACAAATTGACACTCAATTTCAGACATAGGGGCATGGGAAGATTTTCTTTCATAAGTTAGGGGTTCAGGGATTGGAATAAATTACCAAGAGAAATGATGAATAATTTACCAAAAACGCTAAAAGAATTTAAAGTTGAATTTAGTAGAGGGGGGAAAGTAAGTGGGAAAAGGAAAGAGAAAATTAGTGTGTAGGTTAATTGCCACTAAAGTAGTGCTCCATTGCTATTAAATAAACAAATGCTGATAGCAATATAATGCTAAGTATTATGCAGCAAATGAGTGACACTGGGGTAGTGGTGATGAATGTAAATGAGTTCAGCAAACCTGTGGCTATGAAAAGTACTGTGGTACTTAAAAATATTATAGTTACAAAAATATTTGGCTTCCTGAACTGAAGAGAGATTTTAATTTAAGTATTAGTATGTGGAAGCAGAACACTAATGTGGTGGATGAAAGGGGAGAGAAGTTCAGAGATAATGAGAAGAAATGATTATTACAAAACAAATAAATAAAATAGTACATGGAGAGTATGGTAACCTAGTAACAGTTCCATAGGAAATCAGTAGCAGCAAGAAGAAAAGCTAAGGATATATTTATGAAGAATGCTGTGACAGGAGAGTGGACAGTGAATTGTGTAACTAGGGGTAGTATAGAAATGATAGATGAAACTCACCAAAGCTGAAGGGAGGAGGGCAGCAGAAAAACAAAATAATACACAAACACAGAAAACACAATTTTTCAGGGTTAACCCTTTGTCACGTAAAAACACAGTTGGCTCAGCTCACACAAGCATTGCAATCAACACAGCCACTCAAAGAATGAAATTGACCATAAGGTCTATAAATGTATATGAATCTATTGTGCTGGCCAGTGATGGGTGTACAGGGTGAGCATGGAAGGTATTATCGGAAGTTAAGGCTATGTGGGCAATGAATGAACTCTCAAAAAATAAAAACATTGTTATTCTCCCAACAATGAAAGGTAACCTAAAAATTTTGTAACTACATAACAAAATGAGTTAAATTGGATAGTATTGCATATAATTTTTCAAGTCAGTTATCAAGTTAATTCAAACTAGAAAATCAGGTCTTTACAGTTTTGAGAAATTATATGATCAAGGTCATATTTTCTGTTGCATCAACTTCAAGCATTCACCTGGAGTGACTTCAAATTGATTCAGGAATCATTTTTGGATACGTGGATTTGTTTAAGGCTACTTTCAGGTTGATAACTTTGGGAGCTTAGAAAATATCAGTTAGTCAAATTCTATTTCTGGTTAACAAATTTTATTTCACTCTTTTGAAAATAGTAAACATGCTTTATTTGATAGCAAATGAAAGAGCAGCTAACTAAAAGCAGAATGAAAGTTATTTTGAGTTCATAATTGCAAAATTGTAAAAGTTATTAACAGGTTTAGGGAATATTAGAAAATGATTTTTTTCATGACTAAACTATTAAACCTACAAAAATTTTCTTAAAGATTGAAATTAACGCTTTTTAGAAGATCTAGCTACTCTCAAAATTTCAGTGATAGGAATATTTTTAGTGATCAAGGTCAAATTTCTGATGCAAGTTTACAGGCATGAGATTTGATATCTGATCAGTGATCAGATTACCAGACCTTTCTCATGGGAAACTAGGAAGCCTTGTGTTCGCACGAAAAGCGTACAACTTGCACTCTTTATTTTTTTAAAAAAGTAAATTACTTTTTAATTTAATTATTCTATCAACAAAACCATTATTATTAAATGAAATTATTGAAAAGTGGAATTGGGATTTTGCTGTACAGGTTGGCAACACCGTTTCACCTATGTTTGACATTGACATTTATTACAACAATTACTTCTCAATTACAATTAATCAATCCACGTGTAATACAATAGTTTCAATATATCAGTTCTCAGGGGTTGTTAAATGTCCTTTCACTAAGCACAGTGGGGTGATGAGAATCTCTAGGGTGACAGGTTTTGTTTATCAATACGGCACTTCCTGGGGTGGTTATTAAGATCTCTGTGCAGTTACCATTTTTCCGAAGGTGCCAGGTTTGCTTCCAGTGGTATTCTCAGGCGACAACCCATCTGCTGGCCTTTGGATGGCCACATCCACTCCGTAGGCGACATGGAACATGGAGGACCACAGCAGCACGTGCTAACATTAGTCGTTGCACATTACGTTCCCTCTCCGGCTAGCCACGCACACAACCACCGCAGGCAGTCCACTGTGCTCTCTCCACACCCTCACGGCTCCTCGGTACCTGCCTCGCATACCAAAGCAGGCCCGTCACCATTTTTCTGAATTGTACACCTGCTTACCTGCCTGAGCCAAGAGCCCCACATATAGCGAATATTACTAAGTAGTGGAGCGATACACTACACACGGACGCTTCTATAACTATTAGGATAGAACTTTCCTCATCCTCTCTCAGTTGTCCAGGTACAATTAGAGCACAACTATGTTGCTTTGTGTCACAATGTAGCTTTTAAGCAGCAGTTTTACACCATGTGGCGTGTCGGCATAACTTAAGTGTCGGTCGTCGGGAAACAAATCGAACTGTAAAAGCGTGTGACAAACTTTTATCTGCTTTCTTGTGTTAATTAATTGGACTTTGAACAATGGGGTTTGGTCTGCCTCGATCGATTAATCAAATTTGCAATTTTATCTTTGGAAACATTATTTGATGCCATTTCAGTTTTGACTTTACTTATCTTTGAAGAATGTAATGAATATTTATCAGCTATAGACTTGTGACTTTTATTGCCTACTACCTTTCTTAATTTGGGATTTTCTCAAGCTAAGTGGTGACCATATTAAAGTAGCAAAGCTAGAGCTGAAGTTATCCACGGTCATCCATGGTTTCAGTTGAGACAGAACGTTATGGTTAACCCCTCATGAACCTTTTAGATTCACACACTGTGGTCATGGATCGGAGCGACTATGTGGCTGAAGCCCTCAGGCAGCTTTCTGACTCCTCCACTTTCCTACATCATACCACTGACCCCACTAATTTGATCTGCACAGAAATCCACTCCTTCCTCGTCTCCTAGGTCCCTTACGGGGTGTTTCACACAATTCCAATTGCCTTCTAACCCCCCAGACCCCACCCTTTATCTTCTGCCCAAGATATATAAAGTGGGCAATCTTGGACACCCTGTAGTTTCTGACTAGTAGTCTCCCACAGAACGCATTTCTGCATTCGTTGACCAGCACCCACAACCTTTCGTCCAGGTCCTTCCATCTTATGTCAAAGAGACACCCCACTTTTTACAGTGACTTTCAACAGTTCCTACACCCCTACCAGCAGATTGCTACTCTACACCAAATCCCCCATGCACAGGGCCGCAGTGCCATAGAACATTACCTTGACAGTTGCCCCCCCCCCCCCCTTCACACACACACCTTCCCTACCACTCGTTTCCTCACTTCTTTGGCTCAGTTCATCCTTACCAAAAATTTCTTTGACCTTCCAGTCTCAGATTTACTAGCAGATACAAGGCACTGCTATTGGTACTTGAATGGCACCTTCCTATGCTAACCTTTTCATGGATAGACTAGAGGAATGTTTTCTTCAATAGATTACCCTACAATCCACCGTGTGGTTCAGGTATGTAAATGACATATTTATGATCTGGACCCATGGTGGAAATATCCTTCTTCTTGAATTCTCTGAATAATATCTCCTCCCTAAACTTCACCTGTTCCTACTCTCAGATTGACATCACTTTCCTAGATGTGAATGAACATACAACGATTAGGAAGTTGAAACGCAGCTAGTATGTATAACATTAACACAGATATTTATATTGTGTATGCAGGCTTGTTTCTGAAGGGAATGTGGAAAAGGGCGTTGAGAACATTAGACTGATTAGTAGTAAGCAAGTTAACAAGTAGCTCAAATATTATTTAACTATATCAGGAATTTTTGAGAGGAAAGAAAGTTTTCTGTAAATCATTTTGTGAGACATTACTCATATGAATCACAGTTAGTGGATTCAGTGCAACATATTTTACATGAAATAGAGAAGCAGTTCCAATTAGACAAAGGCATGGTTTTACCAAGACATTTGATAACGTGAGTCAGAATGGTAGTAAAATTTATGGAGAATTGGTATTATCAAAGGCATTGTCTAAGAGTGGGAAGTTAAGAGGTAAGATACCAATGAAGGTGGAAGCAAAAATGGGAGAATTATTTTGGTAGCATTGTTGTTAATTATAGTACTACTGTTGGTCTTTTGATGGAAGTGCTGAACTATATACATCAAACACTGAAAGAATTAAAAATAAAAATGCATTTTAGAGATATTTTCATGGGATTATAAGCTTCATCAGAATAATTTCGTATAATTTGGCACTGTGTGATGCATAATAAACATTGGAAATTTGCAAAATATTATATCATGATCTAATGATTCTGACATGTAAAAAAACATTATTTGATTGTTGTAGAAATATATTGGAAGGGCTTCTGTTAAAACAAAGAAAATGCAAATATCAGCTGTGGAGACAAAAAGTTGATTGGGTGCAGTCTATGATTTAAATAGCTTTATCAATAAGTTATATTGGTATTAGAAAACAAAAGCTAATTTAAAAATTTATCTTTTAGGCTGTAATGCAGCTTTTCTTGAAGTTGGAAACTGAAAAAAGTTATATAATAAATGTTTTAATATCCTAAACATAAATACCACGAAAAACAATTCCTTGATATCTACTATAGGTCATGTTAATCAGTATTGTAGCAGTTGAATGCATGACAGTTGTTTGTTTTCTTACTTCTATTACCCATGTTAACACAAAATGGTACTATAAAATGAGTTTGTCTACAGGTACGTCAGGTTCTCATACTTTCCAATTATTTTTTTTGTAGTGTCTTTTAAAGAGTATCCCATGGAAATACTTCTTTATTTTTAGGTCACCATCTGGATCCTTAAGTCTGTGTGCTCCCCTTTGCTGACTTGCTGAAACACTTCTTCTTCAATTCCGTAGCCATAACTGCCCGTAGCCACACAAAAATTGAGGTTTCAATCCAAGTCACATAACATGGAGTGCCTCGTTACGTCAGCTTTAATTAAAAGAAAATCTTTTTCACGTTCTTCCATCCACTTGATCTAGAAACCTGCAGATGAGGGGTATTTAGAACCTGACCCTTGTCGAAATTCCTAGAGCAGTGGTTCCCAATTTCTTTTTGGCCATGGAACCCTATTTGATCAGACATTTTTTGGTGGATCCCTATTTTGTAAGCGTAAGCTGTAAACCCCGTCTCACATCGGTAAGTCATCACAAACGGAAGCAGAACCATGATAGCTTTCTCACGGCGCGGTTATAACTATTTTCAACAAACATTTCATTTAATTCTCAGATGGAACAAGGAAAAAAAAAAAACTCTTAGGGTCGTATCACCTTTATGGAGTGCACATAGTAAATCCGCCAATGTAAGCTGTTATCCAGTAGTTTTTGTGCCCAATAATCACCCACATAGACCTTACTTTCTCGAGTTGTCATAAGGCCAAGAATTTAAAATGGTAACTTCACCCAGTAAGTTTACTTGATACTTTAGTAATGGGAACTCACCAATATTAACCCATGAGGTGCAGACAAATGAGGAACTTTTTTTTTTTTTTTTTTTTTTTAATTAAGTAGTTACACATAAATTTTTTTTGGCCGAATTTCAAATTTAAGCCCCTGCCAACAGGGGGGCCCACACCACATGTATAGCCTAGGGGCCCATAAAGTCTAAATGCGGCCCTGCATCTAAATGAAGTGGATGATCCCTTTTGGTTACGAGTACTTTGTTTAATGTAAGGGCATGGGTAATAGAAGTCCAGTAAAAATGTCACCTTGTCTATCAGCAAATAGGGTTCTAACGATAACTTTTATAATGTATCTCCCATAAGCATCAGTACTTTCATCCATTAATACCCGAAGCTTATTGTTGTCCATTTTATTCTGATTGTCTGCAATATATTTTCATAACAAGACGGTAAATTGTTCTTCCTGAAAGTTGATTCGGTTCGAATCGTTTGTGTCACATATTTCTCCAAGAAGGTTTTAAAATGTTTATTGTTTACTTTATTAAGTGGGATGTTGGTGGATACAATAATTTCACAGAGTTCTATAGATAAAATTTATGTACAAGTTGGTTTGACATCAGTGGGAGGTAAATTAATGGAGAGATTGATATGCAGCGACATCAGAAATATATGTGAGGAGTGGTTTTTGCATTGGCAACATGGCTTTAGACAAGGATATTTATGTAAATCTTGGTTAGAAAGGAAATATGCAAGATATTTTGGCTAAAATGGAAAAGGGAAGTCAAGTTGTTAGTGTAGTACTAGATCTTTCAAAGGCTTTTGAAAGAGTGAGCCATAAAATAGTGATGATAAGGTAAAAACTATTGGAGTAGATAAGTGATAACTGGGTAGAAATTTTTTTAAAAGGTAGAAAGTGAAAGATTAGGGTAGGAAAAGCGGTATCAAAAGAAGTGGAGGTGAAAATAAGAGTGCCACAGTGTAGCGTATTGGGACCATTGCATTTCATTACTTAAATTAATGATTGTGTTTAACAAGTTGGGTTGGTTTTAGATGACATAATGCTGTATAGTAGGATCAAAACAGAAGGGAATTGTGAACAGCTGCAGGGTGATCTGCACAATATCTGACTGGGTTGGTAAACATGGGATGAAAATAAATGCAAAGAAGAGTCAGCTTATTATCTACACAGGTAATAAACAAAAGGTTGATTATGATTATAAGGTGTGGGGAAAGAATTGTTTCTTGAAGACTTGAAATGTAAATATCTTGGCATAAAATTTAATAACAAGCTGAACTGGGCAGAACACGTTGGGCTGGAAGCAGGAAAATGTTTCAAAATCCTGCACTTGTTAGAGATAGTGACGAGGGGTTTTTTGAGAGAAGTAAAGTAATTTGGTTTTAAAATTTTGGTCAGACTTTCGTTTGAATATGGTGGTGTACTATGGGACCCACATCTTGGGTATCAAATACAGGAGTTGGAGGGTTGCAAAGAAGGGCTGCTAGATTTGTCTCTGGAAAGTATTGCAGAACATAATTTGTAATCGATTGATAAAAGAGCTGGAATGGAACACATTGGAAAACAGAGGAGGGTGAAGAGAGTCATGGGAGTGTATAAGGCATATATTGCTGATAAGGTGTGGGTAGATATTGGTGTAAGAATCAGGAGTAACACATGGAAGGAAAAAAGATGACTATAAGCTGCCACTCCTTTTCAGACACAAGAATGTGGGAAGGATTTATTTCGTAGGTAAGGGGTCAGACATTGGAATAAGTTACCAAGAGAACTGATGAATAATTTACCTAAACCGTTGAAAAAATTTATTGTTGAAATTTATAGAATGTAAAATTAGATGGGATACATGAAATGGGGAAAATGGGTGTGTAGGGAAATTGCCACTGGATCGTACGCTCCATTGCAATTAAATTAAATTAAAATAGTTGCCGTCTGTTTTGCCGAGCTGAATGCCGTGATACGTGGTTCTTGTCTTGCTCTATTACAGTGTGTTGCACATGAAATCGCTTTGTTGAAGTCACTTTAATTTCTTATAATTTACAGAAAAGAACTCTTTCGTCTGTAGAAAAAACTCCTCTCAAAATTTCTTTAAGTAACTCCGCAACTTAGCACTTTCAAAAAATTTGTTTTCTGAATGACCGTACTTACTGATCCACTGCAGATTTAACATTGGCTAATGATTGTTTTCAAAAGCATTGGCGACTGAGGAATTGACTGACAAGGCTCGACACAGGCAAGTTGCTGTTGCATTGTCGAGATTAAAATGCGGGCGGAACATTAAGGTCTACAACAGACGAAGCGGTTTTCTGGGCGCGCGTCGGTCCAGGCGGCGGCCGCTAAAATTGTTCACCGAGGCGGCAGTCACGTGGACGTGGACCGTTGATTAAGCTCGCATAGCCCAGTGCTTTGTGGAACAGTGGATATTGAAGATGAGAATGTAATACTTCTGTGGTTAATGTAGCGAAGGTGGAACGGTAGAGGAAACAACAGCCAATGTCAATCGATTTCATTCATTTTTCCAGGGGCGGATCCAGGATTTTGGTTTGGGAGGGGCTTGAGCGGACTTCGGTTTGGTGGGGGGGGGGGGGGGAGGGCTTGGCTTGAGTGGTTTTTGGTCGGGGGGGGGGGGGCCTTGAGTCGGGCAAAAGGTAGTAGTTATAGTCTCTTTGGGCCTCAAATCCGTAGAGCTAAAAAAAAGTCTCCAAAATTACAATGTTGGAGATGGATCTAGATACTTTTGGTGGTAGGGCTTGAGCCCCCTGCCCCCTCCCCCTCTCCTGGATACGCCCCTGCATTTTTCCCTAGTAAATTGAAAAATATATGATCGGAAGTCATAATAAAATAATTGACACATTTCTTGGAACCAGACAGACTCTCAAATTTTATTTTATGGTTCAAAAGTGCAAATAATAATGCGAATAAGATAAAATTTCGGTGATTGATCAGTAAAAATACCAATTTTCAGAGTCTAAAAATGCGGTATTACAAAATCACAAAATACCTACAAGAAAAGTAAAAAAAAAATAATGATAAAAATTTGAATTTTCATTATTTATTTAATACAATTGTATATTAATTGTTTAACAATGGGACACTAAAGTATAACTAGACGACCCGTGCGAAAATTTCGCTAATAAAATACGATGAATAGCGACGTTGAATGCTTGTAATATAATGAAAAGTAGAACCGCACATTTGTAGCAAATATTTATTTGTTTAGTGTAATAGTTACACATCAAAACATATTACGAAACAATTAGGAAAATTTAAAACACACTGTATGTACGATTGTCGCTTACCTTAACAGAATACAACCAACCTGAACAAAATGCACACAGCATATCAACATCTATGTGATATGTGTTGCTGTGCGAATAAAATGTTTACATTGGAATTGTATAGTAAAATAAAAATGTTTCGGTAAGAGAAAAAAATATCCGGAAAGCTACTTACGGTATTGTATATATAAAAAAAAAGATTATTGACATCTCTGTAATATCTGCTGCTGGAATCTAACGACTTGGCTCTGAACTGTCTTATACGCGCGACCACTTTGAGCATAAAACTCCGAAAAATTCTTTCTTAAGTTATGATTTTACCTAATTGGATATCTTAATCTCTAAAATGATATGTCATTTGTCGATCAGTTAGGTATCGAAGGAGATAAATGGCTCGCAATAATAATAATAAAAAAGAAACAAGTTGTAGAAATAATATTGATACTTTTGCCCTTTAAGGGCCAAATTAAAAAAAATTTTCTTTTATAAAGAATGGTGTGACCAAACCGGACAACTTTGTCCTTAAAATGCTACCTCATTTATCGATTTTGGTTGGGCACCAAGCGAGGTAAAAATAAAATGAAATTAAAAAAAAATTGGTAATCATGATATTTTTGCCCCTTAAGGGTTGAATTTGGAGAAAGTTCTTTCTTAAAATATGATGTGACCAAAGCGGATACTTAAATATTTTAAATGATACCTCATCTATCGATTTCGGTTACGTATCAAGGGAGATAAATGGCTCGTGACAGAAAAATGCGTTGAAGAAATATTATTACTTTTGCCCTTTAAGGGTCAAATTCCGAAAAATTCCTGTCTTAAAATATAATGTCACCATAGCGGAGAGCTCATTCTATAAAATGATACTTCAATAAACGATTTCACATATGTATTCAGTGAGATAAATGACTCCTAACACAAAAGAACAGCATTTTAGAGATATTGACATTTTTGCCCTTTAAGGGTCGAATTACGAAAAATTCGTTTCTTGAAATATGATATTACCAAAGTGGAGACCATAAGCTTTAAAATGACGCCTCATTTACTGATTTTGGTTAAGTGTGAAGGGAGATAATGGCTTGTGACAAAAATTCACCTTATAGAAATAATATATATGATGATATAAAAAATAAAATAAATCTCCATTTCTGATTCATTTTCTTCAGTGTGCCGTCTCACCTCGCCGTTTCCACGTGGCGCGTGCAAAACAGATGGAGCGGCGCCTTACGTGGTTACTCGGGAATGCTGCTCGCCCCAGTGGCGGTTTTTTTTGGCGCGAACACATTGTTTACAGCACAGGTAGACAACCTTTTTTTACCTACCACTCACTTTTGTATCAATGTTACCTAGTAAAATTTTCTAACCGCTCACCAGTTCCACAGTAATGGTTATTTATAAAGCAGGGAAGAAACTTTACTTAACAAAACTTATGAAGCAAACTTACAGCAAGTTAAAGCCAATAATATTCTAAGAATTACGTGTAAAATACTTTATGTTGGACTTCCGCTATGTTTGTCAGAATAAGTCTTTATAAAACGACTGACTGTAGTTAAATCAGTCTTTTGATTTATATTTTTTGTACATAAAACTATGAAGCTTGCTGAAATTACATTTTATTATTTATTTTATTAATGATTCCTAAGCCTGATGCTGCTGAAATAAAAACTGGATATCTAGGTCAATTTTTGTAACGAACAATTGAAGGTCCCCTCTTTCGTAATTATTCAGGCAGTTTATTTCTTTGGTGATAATATGATAGCACAAATGCCTGATTATATGAGAAACGAAATAGGAAATGGTTTAATTAAACCTTAATATCAATTGCCAACCGTACATTAGATTGATGGTTTTTTTTTTTTTAATTTTGCCACAGGTTTTTATATCCATCACTGTCGAATTGATATTTACTTTCTTCGTCATATCTGATTTATACCAGTTCTTAATGTCAAGTTTTTATCAGCTTCTTCAATATTTGCCGTACAAGGATTTCTGATCCATCACACACCTCGAATTTCAAAATATCTGCAAATCGTTTTTCCATGTCTAAAGTTTGTTTAGGTGGGTGCTGAATGTAGCACCATCCTCTGGAGTCATATTATTGTTTATACAATAATTCAGAAAAATGATCAAATTCTCTTTTCAATACACTATAACGCAGTAGTTAAAGTTTGTCAATAAATACTGTCACGCAGAACACTTTGGTAACCTATAACAGTTTTATTAGCTCCTTGAAGCTGCCAACTGACATCATTAAATCTCTTAAAAAAAACTTAAAATTCAATGATTTTTTTAAAAAATGAAAGTGCTTCAGTATCTGACAAATCCTCTAACTCCCACCACGAAAGCTGGAACCGCCACTATATAGTCATCCACCAATGAATTCTTGCGAGAGTGTTAACGGCAGTTCGTTTCAGCGCTCGTGCACGAACGCGAGGAGAGACATGAAAGATGTAGTGCTACGAATGGCCTCCTTTTCTATTTCATCGGAAAAAACTTGCAAATAGCGTACGACATTCACAATAATTACACCATTCCATTACTGAATCATAATCCCTAATGGTCTCACTAAACCAGTTGCTTGAAATCTCTGCCTTTTTAAAATCGTCAGTAATTTCTTCTCCATTCTTATTTACAATTGTTGTAACACCCTTCCTTCCCCTCAATTTTCTGACATAGCTATACAAGTTTCTACATGCATCCGCAGGGAGTATAAGAAAAGCTCTATGCTGCGGGTTTCTGTTTGAGCATTAGCGTTTACTTCTAACTCTGACCATGTAGTTACTTGAACTAGTTAGATTCTTTGCCACTACTAATAAATGCCGCCACATTCAATGAGAAGGAATAGTCTCATAGAAAGCATACAAGTCTCAATGAAAACAAAAGACATTGGAAATTTAGTTTATATTCTTCAACTTGCCCAATACTGATTCTTGGCTGTCCGGGTGGCGCCGCGTCATGTTCATCGTAGCCGACGTTTCGACCCTCATTCTGGGGTCTTCTTCCAGGGCAGAACTGCCTAGACTTAGCGGATGCCAACACGGAACTCACTGCGTCTTCGGTCAGTGAATGGTCTTGTTTTATAGGCGAGGCCAGCGCCCGTCTGGATGTTTCGATTTGTCCGGCCAATCAAAAGGTCCGACCCGTCACGTGTTTAGTCGGCCTGGAGGGGGGTTGCGCGGTCTGGCGGGAGGTGACACGTGACATGTCCTGTTCGCACCAGCGAGCGCCAGGCGTCGTGTAATTTCAGCTCGTTGTTTGGGCGTTTAGCCTTTTCTAACGCCTCCTTTACCCTCCTTGGCCACCATTTATCCTCGCGCACTATCAGGGTAGTATTTTCGAAGTCTATGGCGTGGTTGGTTTCGGCTGCATGCCATGCAATGGCGGATTTGTCAAAGTTGTTAGATTTATAATCGCGGATGTGTTCGCGCAGCCTCTCCCTTATAGTGCGCCCCGTCTCTCCTATGTACATCCGACCACAGGTGCACGGAATCTCATAGACCCCGGCCACCTGTAGTGGAGGCAGCCTGTCCTTAACCTTGACGAGCTGGTTACTGACCTTGCTGTGCGCTTTGTAGACAGGTTTTATATCAACTTTTTTAAACAGCTTCCCGATTCTGTCAGTAACTCCTCTTATGTAGGGTAAGACAACTACTTGGCGTTCCTGAGAAGTGGCTTGATTAGACGTTGAATTGGCTTTTTTGTCTGTCGTGTCTGCATGCAATACCTGTCTAATACAACGATTGTGGTAGCCGTTGGACTTGAATGTGTGTTGCAGCGCTTCCAACTCCGTCGTCAAACTATTAGCGTCACACACTTTCGTCGCTCTGGTGCACAAGGTCGTGAGGACGCCTCTTTTTGTCGCTGGATAGTGGTGCGATGCGGCATGTAGATATCTGTTTGTGTGTGTCGGCTTCCGGTACACTGAGTGTCCAAGGTTCCCGTCGTCACTTTTGGTTACTAGCACATCTAGGAACGGCAACTGTCCTCGTTCCTCCGTTTCCATGGTGAATTTAATTTTAGGATGTGCTTTATTTATAAAATCCAGGAATCTGTCAAGTGCACTTCGTCCATGGGGCCACACAACAAATGTATCGTCAACAAAGCGTAACCACAGACGTGGTTTGAGGGGCGCGTTTCCAAAATTTCCGTCTCCAGTTCCCCCATAAAGATGCCCGCCGCTATCGGCCAAAGCGGTGAGCCCATGGCCGCTCCTTACACTTGGGCGTAAAATTTCCCGTCGTACTGGAAGAACGTTGATTTAAGACAAAAATCGGCTAGGTCCGCTAATTCTTCTGAGATGTTAAGTGCCGATAGCTTGGTGCGTATTACTGTCACTGCTTCTTCCACAGGTACGTTGGTGTAGAGCGACACAACATCAAAGCTCACTAGAATGTCAGTTTCTTCGATTTTGAGTGATGATATTATTTCTACGAAGTGTGAGCTATTTCTGACAGTCGAAGCGATGCCTTCTGACAAGGGTTTTAGTTTGTCAGTGACATAGCGGGCTAGTGGATGAGTCGGAGAGTTTATTGTGCTGACGATCGGCCGTAAAGGAACTTCTGGCTTATGTATTTTTGGCAAGCCATAGAACCGAGGAGTAGAGGTGTTGTTTCTCTTCAGTTTAGCCTTGATTTCTTGTTCGATTTCTGAAGAGTTATTGACAAGAGATGCCACTTCAGACCTCAGTTTACGTAGAGGGTTCCTATCTAGCGGGGCATATGTCTCATCTTCTAAAAGGGTCACAACCTTACTGTGGTAGTCTTCCGATTTCATCAATACTGTTGCGTTTCCCTTATCTGCCGGAAGTACCACAATGTCCTCGCGCTGGCGTAGTCTGTTTAATGCTAGTTTTTCTTCTCGCGGAAGATTGCTGCGAGGGAGTTTCGCTCGACTGAGGATTCGCGCCGTCTCGCGTCGAATTTCGTCTGCCTGTTCCGTGTTTAACTTCCCTACGGCACTCTCTACCCCTGCGACGATGTCCAACGTCGGCAGTTTCGAAGGTACCGGAGCAAAGTTTAGTCCTTTAGCCAGCACAGAGTTGGTGGCTGCATCTAGTTCTTCCCCAGTTAGGTTTACAACCGTGTTCTTCGTCTCCACCTTTGTTGTTTCCGGGTGTTGTAGACTTTTCAGTTTTCCGAACTTGCGTATATGTCTTGTCCTTGCATTGTCATGGATATTCTCTGCGGATTTTGCTGTGGCTGCGTCGAGCGTCGTCCAATCGGCATAAGAAAGAAGACTAGTTAGTTCTAGGTGGATATGGAATATTTTCCCTTCGATATGAGCCAGCTCATTTCTAGTCTGATGTATTCTTTCTCTCAGTAATGCAACACAAGAGCCGCTCTTAGAATTCTGCGCAACACACCTTTTGATTTGCCGGACAAATCGAAACATCCAGACGGGCGCTGGCCTCACCTACAAAACAAGACCATTCACTGACCGAAGACGCAGTTCTGCCCTGGAAGAAGACCCCAGAATAAGGGTCGAAACGTCGGCTACGATGAACATGACGCTGCGCCACCCGGACAGCCAAGAATCAACTGACTCTGGCCGCGGAAGCCTACGATTACATTTGCCCAATACTTCTGGTACAAGTTACTAGTAAGCTTAATATAGAAGACAGCAGGTCCACTGGATGACAACAATCTCCTAATGCAATACTGAATTCCCTTCATCATTAGTTAATTGTCCATTATCCAAAGTTCTACACTTTCATGTTATACTCCCGAAACTGTTCCTAACAGAAATCTTAAGTGACACATTCCGTGTACCGATCTCGCAGCACTACGCACTCACAGTATCCCTCCGCGCTCGGAGTAACCTTCGCGTACAACCACACCAAACAAACGTCGATTTAATATGAGAAACAAGACTTACCGGCGTATTTTTGATACGCGGATTCTGCGCCGGATAGTATTATCGAAAGACAAGCTTTTTGATGGCTTGCTCTGCTGCCATCATCAGGTCCATTGTACGTATGTGACAAATAGAACTGCACTGGAAGTCTCGCGGATCCGTAGCGGGCATGGATCGTATGAAGCCATACCGTCTTCTGATTGGCTGACCACAAGGCCCGTTACCATCCTGCTTGACCGTAATTGGTCGGCTCTGGAATCGGCTGTAGAAGGGGTTGGGAAGATCATGATATCATGGTCAGTTCAGTGCAGTTCCGAGTTGGCATCAGCACCGTTCAGATGTGCGATGAGGAAAGTGCTCGCCGCACTGTCGCGCCAGGCGGGTTGAGTGCCCCAGCGCACTCGGCTTTGCCGGCGACAGCAGCGGCTATATTGACGACCAGGCAACGTACACCGGACTCCGAGCAGGAAAATATCCACCGTGCTTCCGCGTCGGGAGGCCCCAACGCACTCGCGTTGTCGGATTTACCGGCCGAAATCACGGACTTGTTGACTACCTTCGAAACTGAAATGGATCACGCTACGGACACAACTGGAAAACCACAGCCACCGCAGATGACGACTCCGCTAACTTCTACAGACTTGAGAAAGCGCAATTCTGTCAGCGCTCGCAACGAAGAAATGGTTTCTTCTTTGGAGATTCCCCCCGAGGCTGCTAGGGAAATACCGCCACACGGCCCACTCCCGAGTGGAGTGGAACCCCCTGGCGTGAGAAATAGGGTTGTACCTGGCCCCAGGAACCTTGCGGTGATAACACGGGGCCAGCACGATATTCCCGTCTCAACTGCTGCGACATCTACAGCCTCGTCTCGTGACATCAAGGCATCAGAGAAAGTAACAGAACTGGACCTCGACTCTATTTCGTACACAGAGAGCGTGCAAGACCTCACCGATGACACTTCGGCAATGGAGTTCGAACACGAGGCCTCTGCATCACGGAAGCGTGCTGCAGACAGTCTCGGCAAGGAAGACACGCAGTCCAAACGGGTCGCAAAAGTGTCCGTTAAAACCAGAGCAAAAAAGCCACCTCCAAAGACCACTCGGACAAGGGCATCTGAAGATGCAGAAGGCTGGCATAAACCACGTCGGCCTGCTCCCGCCGCTCAACTGAGCCCTGAGGCCAGTGTACCCAGCATAAGCAACTCCTTCTCGCCTCTTCCCATAGAGGGAGAGACAAATATGGAAGCTGAAGGAACTGAAACGACTGCGCCCAGCAGGGAGTCCAAACCCGCCCCCCTAATCATCTCACACAAAGAGGATTATAGAAATCTTAGCATGCTGTTAAAGAAGCTCTGCAAGCACGAGTTCCGCGTAAAACCAGCAGGAAGAGAACTATATAAGCTCTTCCTTAAAACCAAAGGCTGACCATCAATCTGTATCTGGCTATGCATCAATGCATAACATACCCTTCTAACACCTTCCCGACAGAAGCCGACAAGAATCTGAAAGTCGTCATCAGAGGACTGGCCGTTCAACTTCTCGCCGGATTACATCAAAGAAGAGCTTGAAGAGCGTGGAATGGTGGCGAGGACTGTCGTCCGGCTGCGCTCTCCAAAAACGCGCCCAGAGGTACCCCTGTTCCTGGTCGTCCTTTCGGATACCATCGAGAACAGAGCAATCTTCAAATGACCTCACTATGTTCTGTGATGATAACTATTGAGAAGCTCCGCAGCACTCGAGGACCCCCTCAGTGCTATAATTGTCAAGGGGTAGGGCATGTATCCCGCCACTGCGTGATGCCATCCAAATGTGTTAAGTGCGCCGGAGAACATCCTTCTCGCCAATGTGCCCTTAAGAAAGGCGAAAGCCTAGCCCAAATGCGTCAACTGCGGCTGTGATCACGTGGCGAGCTATCGCAAATGTACAGCCTTCAACAAATTTAATGAAAGGCAGAAGGCTAACAACGCCTCATACATTGCCATGCTCAAGAAGAAGCAGCAGCAGCAGAGGAAGAAAGAGGAGACGACAGCGTCTTCTGCTGTGGGGAACCACCATCCCGAGTTAAGACCGGGTACTTCTTTCGCGGAAGCGCTAAGCAACCCCCCTGCCAGCTCCGCGATACAAGGCGAAGGATGCAAGGACAATCAGGAAGAGACTAACCTTCGCCCAGAGAAAACCGCCTAGGTTGAGTAAGAAAGCTGACGACCAGAGCAACCGACCAGCCTGAAACAGCCTCCCAGAAGGAAGACAGCTCCATTCTCCTGAATATGGTCCAGTCATTACTGGAGACAGTAACTACATTGATTAAAGACCTACCGCGTCAGATTGCGGAGGCAGTCAGGCTGGCAATAACCGCCGTTCAACTAGGGAATCAAGTAAGCCATGGCGAACACCATTGAAGACTTGACTATCTCCATTTGGAATGCCAACGGCCTATGGCGTCAGTTAGGCGATTTAGAGAGTTCCTAAGAGATGAGGGCGTTCATATATGCTTAGTTTAACGAGACGCATCTAAAGCCGGGGATCAAGGCAGCCGTCCTCCAACTATACTTGCCACAGATATGAACCGGCCTACGCGGGAGGCGGAACCGCGGTCTTCGTCAGGAACAGTATCAAACATTATGAGGTAAAACTACCTCAGATGCAGACCATCGAAGCATCAGGTGTAGCTGTTGAGACGCCCAGGGGAAGAATCCTGTTTATAGCTGCATACAGACCACTCGAGGAAATCCTGCATGAAGATGACATCTCTGCTCTTCTCCGCCTGAGGGGCAACCTTTTTATTGCAGGTGACTTCAATGCTAAACACGTTGCCTGGAACTAGCGTGTTATTAACGCGAACGGCCGAAGACTACTGCGCGTCGTCGAAAACCACGATGCTGTAATCTGGGGACCTACAGAACCAAAAATATTTGGACATGGCCTGCCAGATGTACTAGATGTCGCCATCACCAAAGGCCTGCGGCACAACATCGCAGTGACAACTAAAACTGCATTATCATCAGATCACGTCCCCGTGATGTTCTACATGGCGGGCAGCCCGTCTCGTCAAGAATGAAAAAGCTAAACAGAAACCTGCGGGACATCGACTGGGAAGCTTTCCAAGGCCATCTCTCCCTGCGTATCGAAACAGCGCCACCACCTTCAGTCACCGGTCCCTCTGCCGCAAATGGCCAACCTGGCAGACTGGATTAACGAGGCAGCGGACGCAGCCACCCGACCACGACGCAACCGGCCTCCCTGTTCAAGACAATTGCCTCCCTACATTAGAGAGGCAATTGCCACCAAAATCACTAACTCGGGAGTGGCACGTCACAAGGGATCCGACTACCAAGAGGATCATCAACCGCATGCAGCGGGAAATCAAAGCGGAAGTGGAGCTTCATAGGATATCAGACTGGTCCAATTTCATCTCTACTCTGGAACCTGCATGATTGGATCAGCATGGCGAACCACTAGGCCATACTCCGGCGAGGACTGAAGATTCCGCCATTAGTGGATGGCAATACTACATCTGTGAAACTGAGGAGAAGGCTGAGGCCCTCGCAGAGACCTTCAGAACTAATTTCCAACCAGTTGAGGACCCAAGGATGACGAACATATCAGATTTGTAGAACACGCCTGAGGCGCTTCCTTGAAGCGAACCCCCAGAAGAGGACGTCATAGAAGAGATCACGATCCAAGAGGTCTCGTCTTCGCTTTCAAGTCTAAAAAGTCAAGAAGCAGCAGGCCATGATGGGATTGGTGGAGGCATCCTTCGCCAAATGCCCCCATCTGCAATACAATATATCACGGATGCCTTCAATGAAGCAATTCGAAGAGGGGAATACCCACAAACATGGAAAACACGCTGAGGTGATACCAATACCAAAGAGGGAAAGGAATAGAGGTCACCAAACTCCTATCATCCCATCAGCCTCCTGCCGACACTATCAAAAGTGTTCGAGCGTATCTACTTAAAGAGGCTTCGCAGAATTATCGATGCAGAAAGGTTGCTACTGGACGAACAGTTTGGTTTCCGGAAGCAGCATTCCACACCTCAGCAGCTGCTCCGACTCGCTGAGGAAGCATTCGCAGCCTTCGAGCGCAGAGAATACTTTGATGCGGTTTTGCTCGATGTAAGCCGAGCTTTTGATTCAGTGTGGCACCAGGGCCTCCTCTACAAGCTTCTTGTGCACGGGGTCCCCCTCTCACACATCAGGTTGCTAAGGAGCTATCTGGAAGGACGGACCTTCCGGGTTGTGTTGGACGGCGCGTACTTCTTCAGTGAAGAACATCTCTGCAGGAGTCCCGCAAGGGTCCGATTTGGGACCAATACTCTACAGCCTCTATACGGCGGACACTCCTAGCACAGCTCGCGTTGAGAAGGCTCTCTACGCCGAACGACACAGCCATGTATACAAAGAGCTAAACGTCAATACCTTGCGAACAAGATTGCAACAGGCTTGCAACAAAGTTCAGCAATTGGCGACCAAGTGGCGCTTAGCCTTTAACGCGCCGAAGAGTCAAGCGATCATTTTAACAAGGAGGAAACGTGCCACACCTAACGCCTCTGACCCTCTTCGGGGAAGACATAAATTGGACCAGGACCTGCCACCTACCTAGGAGTCAAAATAGACAGAAGGATGACGTGGAAGCCCCATGGCACAAGTGTCCGTGGAAAAAGCTGCAGGGAGACTAAGAACTTTATACCCTCTCCTAAATCCCACATCAGCACTGAGACCGGACCTAGGCATCCGACTCTATGTCGCTCTCGTCAGACCCATACTGGAGTATGCTGCGGTCGTCTGGGGCAACACTGCTACCTCCAACCTTCAACTGCTGCAGGTAATCCAGAACAGGGCCATCAGGAATGCGTACCATCTGCCGAGAGAGACGAGGGTAGACGTCCTCCATCAGATAAGTGGACTACCACGACTTCGCCAAAGATACGAAAAGTTGGCAGCCCAGTTCTACAATGCAAGCCAAGAGTCTACCAACCCTCTGATAACAGCTCTGGGAGCTGAACCGATTTACGACAACTCTCTCAGATGGCCAAGAAAACTCCTGGACCACTAGTAAAGAAATGATCAAACCCAAACTATGAAATAAAATACCGGATATTGACAAACCCCGACAGGACACACACTCTCAGGACAACCACAAAGTAATATGGAAGGCGATGCGCACAAGCGCAAAAACTTCCCCACAATCTGGGACCTAGGTTATCCCAGTTATGATGTCAAGGCATCATGGTCAGTTTTGATGTTGTCTCGCTGTTCACCAAGATTCCTTTGGGAGACACTCTATAGCTGTTACGAGGTCTTTTTGAACCTAACATAGTTAACCTTTTCGATCTAGTCCTCACTTCCACTTACTTCACCTATAGTGGGAGTTTTTACGAACAGACTGATGGTGTGGCATTGGGGTCACCTTTGTCTCCTGTGGTTGCCAATCTTTTAATAAACATTTTGAAGATCGAGCAATTAAAGAGTCCATCATTAAGCCTACATGTTTCTATCGTTATGTAGGTGATATGTTTGTTGTTTTGCCACATGGGATCCATAGTCTTTACGAATTCTTGGACGACCTCAATAGAATTAATCAAAACATCAAATTCACAATGGAGCTAGAGGATAGTGGTAGCTTGCCCCTTCTGAACATTCTGATCCGGCGGAGAGCTGATGGAACCCTGACGCACAATGTGTACCGAAAAACAACACACACGGACCGTTACTTACATGCGAAAAGCTTCCACCATCCGGCACAGAAGAACACAGTGTTGTACACGTTGGTACACAGAGGAAGGGAGATTTCAGACGCTAAAAATCTGCTGGCCGAACTTGAACATCTCCATCATACCTTCATGCGGAATGGATACCCAATCCATTGATAGAAAGGGCACTTCGGAAAAGGCAGATAAACGTCAAATTGAGCAAGAAGACCAGCCTAAAGATATTGCCATCATTTTTTAAAATTTTTTATCTGTTTAACGTCTCTCTAACAGCGAGATCTTTAGGAATGGGAAGGAATTCGGCCATGGCCTTTTGAAGGAAGTATCCCGGCATTTGCCTGGAGTGATTTGGGAAACCATGGAAAATCCAAATCTGGATGCCCGAACGGGGATTCGAACCGCCGTCCTCCCGAATGCGAGGCCAGACCGCTAGATTGCTTTCATCCCATATGCAGGTAACATCTCTGGGAAAATCGGAAGGATTTTGGCACGACACAGAATAAAGAGCATTTTCCACCATCCTGCCAAAATCCGTGATCTGCTATGTTCTGTGAAGGATGATTTGGGATTAAAAACGCAGGGAATCTATAGCATACTGTGTTATATTGGCCAAACCATCCGCACGATCAAGGCCCGTGTGACTGAACATCAGCGCAGCATCCGGCTGTTTCAGCTGGAAAAAATCTGCCGTGGCACAACACGTTATCGAAAATGGTCACAGTATGGACTTCGATAATGTGAAAGTTCTAGCTAAGTGTTCTTTTATCTGGGAGTCCGTCATTAAAGAAGCTATTGAGATACGTCTGAATGATAATAATGTGAACAGGGACATGGGTCTGTGGCTCATTGACACCAGCTTTTTCTATTCTAAAACAACCACGTTTATCGCTGAATGATAGGACGCCGGCTTTTTTTTTAATACTAAAGCACCACTTCCTTTGGAAGTTTTGCTTGTTAGTGTAAGGTTAGGTATGGGGGCACTCTTTATTTAATTGCTTTTGGGGGAAAACCTGTGACCACCACTCTGGTGGTCTTATGGAAAAACGCATATTATGGTCTTTTACTGTTCTTGGTTTAATATACTTAGCGGAACCTTGTAGCTGTGCCATGTCTTTGGTTCACACGTACCAATTCTACGTAGTCGGGGCCTCTATTTGTTTCTCTTTGTTTATTTTATTATATAATTTTTCGGCCTGTGTTGTACCGTAATTTCACATTTAATATAATTTATTCATGTTTGATCATGAAGTTGTCTAACCGGAGTGTACATTCTCGCACCTAGTATTATTCGCAGACATCGATTTAGTAGTCTTTGTAGGAGTTCAATATTCGAATTTGCCAAAATTCCCCAAACTGGGCAACCGTATAGCAGAAATGGCCTTATTACTGATTTATATAGTCTGCTCTTAGTCTGTAGTGTCAGTTCTTTACTACTAAGTATCGGAAACAAGTTGACCATAATATCCATCCGTTTTCGGATTCTTTCTTTTATGTGTTCTTTGAACAACTTCTTTTGGTCGAGTTCGACTCCTAGGTATCGAAGTGATTTTGTCCACGGTATCGTTTGTCAGTCTATTTTTAATTGAGGGAGCTTGTCAAAGTCCGGTTTTTTTCTTATTAAAATATACAACAGCGCACTTGGAGGTGTTGATCGTTATTTTGTCGGCTGTACAACATTCGGTGAGTTTGTTGATACCTTTCTGCAGTCTTCTGATGTTTGTGTCATGTCTGTACCTGATAGTATATTTCGTCTTATCATCTGCGAATTATGGAAATTCAACTTAGGATGCCGGCGCCTGATACTAAATCATCTGGGGCAGCATTGCCCCCAGAGTGTGGAGAAGTTTTTACAGGTGGTCTCGTATCTCCTTCGAGTTCAGCTGTTGGTTGACATTGCTGTGGGGTGGCATCATCGGATGTGTCGTTCCGGAGTGTCTGTATTTCCTAAGAACTGAGTCATTAGCAATGTTTGCTGTTGTAGCAGCTGGACGATGACACTAAATTTGTCGTGGTGCTTGCAGTCCGCAGATGCTGGGTTGCAGACTGCTTTTTTGCCTTCGCGGATCGCTCAGATCCGGTCGCAGCTGGATGTCGGCCGGGGGAATCGTTGTTTGAGGAGGGCGCCAACTCGTTGGCGCGTGTCGCCTTCATGTTAGAGCGCAGGTTTTTCTTGATAGTGCAACCACTGTTGCATGCTGGGTGGGGGCGGAACAGTGCACTCAACGACTTTGTGTTTTCCAGCATACCTAACACAGCGCTCCTCGGAGGTGCAATCCATGACAGCGAAAACATTGTGCCCTGGCTTGCGGATGCCGCTTATTTGGTTCAAGTTCTTGTGTGTTTCTTCCGCGGTACAACGATCCACAGGTTGAAATGTGTACAGCGGTAGATGCTCCGCGGTGCCTGGGAGGCGCATTTGATGGACAGCAGAGGCGACGATGCCCCCGCTGGAGAGCTTGGCAGCTACCACCTCCTCTGGCACATCAGCGGGCAGGCCCCGAACTACCATCTTGGTTGGTCGTTGGGGGTCTGTGGGTAGTGGCTGATGCCACGCCCATCCAGGTAGACCCTCAAGCGTCGAAGCTGTGTTGGATGCTGCGGTAGTAGCCGCAGTCCCTCCTTCACAGGGAAACAGAGGATATACTGCTTGAGTTCTAACATGAGTTCGCCGACTAGGTGTATATAATTGCCTTCATAGAAGGCGGTTACAGGAAGGACAGGTCCTTCTGCTTCTTCTTGTGGTTCATTGACGTCGTCGTATTCGTCAATCGTCATGTCTTCAGGCTGGGCGAGATGGTCGTGCCCCCAACTATAGAGTCAGGAGTAGCTGGCAAGGAAGGCTGCGACGTCACACGGCAGATCCGTCCTACCCCGTCTGCAGCTGATTCCAGAGCCGACCAATTACGGACAAGCAGAATTAAAACGGGCTTGTAGTCAGCCAATCAGAAGACGGTTCGCCCCCCTACGGATCCGCGAGACTTCTAGTGCAATTCTATAATGTGAAAGTTTTAGAAACGTGTTTTTGGGAGTCCGTCATTAAAGAAACCATTGAGATACGTCTGAACGATAATGTGAACAGGGACATGGGTCTGTGGCTCAGAGACGCGTGGAAATCAACATTTTCCATTCGAAAACAACCACGTTTTTCGCTGAATGATAGAACGCCGGCAACAGGTAGAAGAGCAACATTGCTGCCAACGCCGGATTTCTTAACTTCTATTTGCCCTAATGATTTTACAAGTTATTTTGCCTAATGGTTTATTTACACTGGATTCTATAACACTGAATTTTTATTCATAAATTTTTGGTTCACTATTTCCCTTTTAATAATGATTTTTTGTTATTGTTTTTTTCCTCATTTTTTATTTTATTTTTTATATTGATATTTTTTATTAGTTTTTGTTTCATTTATTTGCTTAAGCATCTGTATGGTTGGTAGGCTTTTTTTCCAACATGAATTTGTGAACACTACCTTAATGTTAACATTTATATTAAAAATCTGTTTCCCAGTATTCTAATGACTAACTAATGACAAGAAGCGTGATCGAATATACAGTACCTTATCAACTATAAAGCTTGAACCCATTACTAGTACCTTAATACTAACATTAAATCAATACCTAATATATATTTAATAGCTAACATAGTTATGAACCTTAAAAGTAACTTACATTTAGTTGCTTTCGTGTAACATTTTGGGAGCACTGTTTGAGAGCACCTCTAACATACGATTATTTTCTTTACCCATGCTTTGCGTCTTGGCCATTCCTCTTTCTCTGCATCTTCCTTGCTGTTACCTGTTAAAGATTGCCTTTGGTCTATCATGGTGCAGTCCTTCTTGGTCGTAGTCGCCCAGTCCGCTTTCAGTATGTCTCTGCATGTTGCCGGAGTTTCGTAGAATTTGTGTGCGCAGCCACCATCCTCGTCATTAACCTCGGACACTGGAATATCTGGTGAAGGTATTCTGTCGGGAACGCAAATGGTAGGTGGCGCGTGCGCTTTAGGGAGCGGTTTTGCAGCACCTAGACCCTTTTCAGGTGTTTTTTCGCTGCATAAGCCCATACTGGGCTTGCATATTCCATGATGGACCTCACGAGCGCCTGGTACACGTGAACTCCACAGCGTGGTGGCAGGGATGAGGCTTGGTTCAGCACCGGGTATAATCCTCCCAGTTGCCTGTTTACTCTGTTGCATTCATCATCCATGTGCTGCTTCCAGGTCAGTCGTTGGTCGATCGTGACCCCCAGGTAGCGCACTGTGGTCTTCTGCGGGATTCGTTCCCCGAACAGCGTCAGGCCCAGTGGTCTCGGAATCCTTCTTTCGCTGAGTAATATTGCCTATGACTTTGTGGTGTTGATCTTGACCTCCAGAGAGTTTCCCACTCCTCGAGCTGGTCTAGAGCGGCTTGTAGTCTTCTTGCGATTACCAGTGGGCTCCATGAGAAGGTGAAGTAAGCCGTGTCATCGGCGTAGAACGCTGAGTAAATGGCGATCGGCCTGGGGATGTCTGCAGCAAAAATGATGAAGAGGATCGGACCCAGTACCAAGCCCTGTGGCACTCCCACCCTCACTCGTCTCCTCGACGACCATGACTTCTCCACTCTAACTCTGAAGGACCAGCTCCTGAGGTAGCTGCGTAATAACTCAATGTATGGCCATAGTATTCCCGCCGCTTTTAGTTTTAGCAGGAGTCTCTCGTGCCTTTGCGACATCTAGCAGCACCATTCCGCAGTATCGTCTGCGGTTGAAGGTATCCATTGCTTCCTCCGCCACCCACAACAGCTGGTGAGTGGTGGAGTGTTTTGGACGAAAACCAAACTGTTCGTCCGGGATGATCTGCAGTCGGTTTACGTGTACCATCAGCCGTCGAAGCAGTAGTCTCCCGAAGGTCTTCGAGACCGCCGGTAGTTCTGCGGAAACGTCTGGTCCTTGCCCGGTTTTGGGAGGGTGACTATGTTTGCCTGCTACCAGTCAGCAAGGAACTTGCGCCTTCTGAAAATGTTGTTGAAGATCTGGGCCAGACGCTCTACTGCTGCCGGTGGTAGATGCTGTAGCATGAGGTTATTTAGCCCATCGCAGCCTGGTGTCTTCTTCACCTGCGTCTTCCGTAGTATTTCCTCTACTCCCTGCGTGTCGACCTCGCCTATTTCGTCTTCCAAGCATTCGTTAGTGGCCCAGTAGCGGCGCTACTGTTCGTATACGTCTTCAATATGGTCGTCGTCTTATGGCTCAGCTACTGGTCGGAAGTTCTCTTCAAATACGTCCGCCAGCGCATTGGCTTTGTCTTCTGCCGTGTAGACGAGTCCCTCCGCGCTGTGCAACGCCGGAGTGCGGTTCCTGGTTCTTGTGAACTGACGGGTTTGCTTCCACGCTTTCCCGTCTTCCACCCGTAATTGAGCTACTCAGTCATCCCATTGCTGGTTCCAATAGGTTTCGAGCTTCGCCATCAGCTCGCGTTGTAGTTTGTTCAGGAGCGATTTGTAATCACTATCCATCATTTGCTGCTAGCTCTTCCTCACCCTGTTTTTCTCCTTGATAAGCTCGAGCAGTTCGGTGGGGAGTTGCCGGGCCTGGAATTTCCTCTTCTGAGGACCAGCGTTGTTGGGAGCTTTTAGAGTGTCTTTTGACCAGCGATTTGCGGCTTCCTCTGGATCTTCTATTGGGTGCTGCAGTTGTTCCTCCATTTGCTGCTGGAGTTCATCTCGGAACTGATCCCAGTTTATTTTGGCGTAGTTCTTGCCGCTGTTATCTTCCCTATCTCCCTCCATCTCACAGTCTGACAGTACGGGATTATGGTCAGATGAGAGCTGCGGGACCGACTGGAGATATGACCTGGCTGGGACATCTTTTGTTACAAAGACGTCGAGAACATCTGGTCCGCATCTCTCAGTAGCCGGGAAGTGTTGGCTTCTCAGGGCCCCGGACAGCAAAGCCTCTTCTTTGACTCTCTCTCTGGAGTATCCTTCCGCTTGGGTTGGGTGTCCTGCTGCGCCAATCTATATGTTTGGCATTCAGGTCCCCTCCCAGTATGATTTTCCCTGGGATGGTGTTCAGGGCTGCCACGTCTGCAGCGGAAAGAGTTGTGCCTGGTGGACGGTAAGCCGCAATTACTGTTACTGGTCCTGCTGTCGTTGCTGCCACTATTGTTGCTGCTTCTATCCTGGTGTAGTTTGGAAGAGCTATGGTGTCATGCCTAATGGACTTCTTAATATACACCGCAACTCCGCCTCAAGCCGTTGGTCTGTCCCGGCGATAGCACAGGTAGTTTGGGACTGTGACCCTGATGCCCTGTATGAGATGAGTTTCACTCACCAGGTAGATGTCGATTCCAAACTCTAACATAAACGTTTGGAGCTCGTTGCGCTGATTGTGAAGGCCGTTCGCATTCTATGCACAGAACCTGAGGCCTTTCAGTGGTCTAGCAGCCATCTTGGTTTTGGTAACCTGCGGTGGATTGTGTTTTGGAAGTCTGCAGCGCTGCCATTACAACGTCTCTAAGTTGAGTTGTCATAATGCCGAGCCCCTTCATTACATCGTTTAGCTGGCTGATCAGGGTCATCATTTCTGCCAGTGCTGTTGTTTCTTCCGAAGTCGGAGAGTTGACCTCATTGTTGGGTTCTGCCCCTGATTTGTTTGGTGGTTGGTTGGTGTTAGCGTGTGGTTGATTAGGATTCGCTGGACTCAGTTGATCTCTCTTATTGTTGTTGTTATTTCTGGTAGTTCTTCCAACCTGCCTTTTCCTCTCCTCTTGGTATTTCGGACAACCCCTGTACGAGGCAACGTGGGGGTCTTTGCAATTCGCTCAGGTTGGCTGCCCAACTCCTTTGACGAGGTGGCACTCCTTCGATGAGTGTTGTACACTGCATAGCCTGCAATGCCGACTGGGATGCACGTACGCTTGGCAGCGGAGGCATTGCAGTTTACCGCTTTTTCTCTATCGTCACATTCATGTTAAGAAGACGATTAATGTCTAGTATGGACCTGTTTTTAGCAGTGTCCATTAGAGTCACCATGAACAGTGGTATGGGGCGCTCGGGTAGGTTTCTCGTTGGATCGGCGGGTGCCCTCAGTTGTTCTGTTGCTTCTATGGTGTAGCCGCCTGCCTCCAAAGCCGGGGGCATCCACAGTGGTAGTTCCCTGACCACAAGTTGCACTTTCTTTTCAGACGCTAGTGAGTACGTAAAATACTGTATCCCTTCCCCCAGTAGGTATGTGGTGGTTTGCTTATAGTCCTTGACTATTCTTAGCTTGATCTGTAGCCCATTTGCCATAGGCTTGAAGTCAAACGCGGCCTAGCACAATGCCTCCAATTCTTGTCCAAGGATATGCACGCTTCCTTCATATGGACTATGATTGGAGGGATACGGCGACTGTACTCTGTCGGAGCCTCAGGTAGTGTTGGCTTCTGTTGCTCTATGTGTATGTCTTCATCCAATGCGCCAAATGGATTTTCTGTTCCCGCTTGCTTTATTGAGTTTATCAACTATTTGGGTCTGGCCTTTATTCGGGGTTGCTGCCAGCCTTCGCTGCTTCCCTCCTCACATTTCGTATCGTTCGAGATGGAAGTCATGGCTTCACTTTTGAGGCGCTGCTGTTGTTGGCTGGTTGCAGTGGTCTTCTTGCCTGTTGGGCAGGTCACAGCCACCTTACTGTCGGTAAGGCGATTAGATGTCGCTCCCTTACTGGCCACTGCGGCCTGTGGCCGTCGGTCGAGTGTGCACTTGGGACTGCTGTTAGAACGTGGTGCTCTCGCCCCTCCAGCGCCCCGCGCCACTTCCCTGAACTCGCACCCCCGAAGCGGGTCCGGGGCCGGGAGACGGCCCCAGCTGCTTGCTGCTCGGCTTGTGGTCGAGCCGCAGCTTCCACACTGCCACTAAAGTCCGCCACCTCGTGGCTCCCCTTTTTGCTCGCCCCCCCCCCCCCTCTGCTCTACTCCCACCCTTCACCCGAGTCGGGAGCCGGGAAGCAGCTCCGGATGCAACCGCCTCAGCCTGCGGCTGAGTCGCATATGACCTGTGGCTGGGCACCACCATATTACCGCTCTCCCCTCCATGGCGCAGCGCCGTCACCTCACCCGTCAGCTGGCCAGGCATGGTCTCCCCTCTAGGCGCCGAGTGGACTGATCCCGTCTCTGACACACCCTCCGGTTCAGAGTTGACTCGTCCTTGGAATGCGTTCCCGTTAGCGCTTGTTGCAACCGGCACTGATATTGCACGACGCGGTAGATTTGACGACAGTCTTGATCAACTTTTTTTCTGGCATTATTACCGTCGGGCTTTTAGCTAAGTCCGTTCGGCGTTTTGCTGTATTCGTGGCCAAACTTACGGCACCCGGTGTCACCTCGCCGCGAGCTAGTAACGAGCGTTGCTTCGTTGTTTCACCGGTTAATGCAATCACCACATTGACACACTGATTTGCACTTCTGGCATCTCTTTTACTGCTGATAAATTTTGTCAATAGATTAACCACTTGCCGCTTTCTCTCAGCACTAGAGTAGAACGACTTAAGTCTCAGCTCCTCCGTGGTGAACGGTTCAGATCGTTCAATATTATTTCGGTCGAGCGACCGGAAGACACATTGTGCGGTTCGATCTCTGAGAATTGCCGGTCCGTCAACTGCGTATTACTGGTCCGAATATTAACCATAGCAGAGTCCATAATGCATTGCGTGGTTGTAAATTCTACCACAGCAGTCGCCGGCAAAGCAGAGTGTGGTGAAGCACTCTGCCCGCCTGTGTGGCACTCAATTTTGTTGATGCGACATACGTCTTCACTGAGCAGAACACTAACTCGGAATTTAGGACGCCGACATGACACTAAGCTAAATCTTCTGGGGTGACATTGTTCCCAGAGTGCAAGGAAGTTCTTGCGGGTATGCTCGCATCTCCTTCCATATTAATTGCTGGTTGTCATTGCTTTATTTGTCATCATCGGGCGTTTCCTTCCCGAGGTGGTGGCATAATTTTCTATGACCTCTGTCAATAGCATGTATTGCTGTTGGAGTAGATGTGTTATGACGCTTTCGCTCTCGGTTTGGTTGCAGTTCACCTGGTGGCATAGATGCTGTTCTGCGAACTGCCTCTTCGCCGTCGCAGGTAACTCAGAACCGGTTGCTGCTTGTCGCCGGCGGGTTTGCCTCTTGGAGTCTGGTCGCACCGGCTTGTCGGTGCTGGTCGCCGTCTTGTTGGCACGTAAGTTTCTCTTCGCTCGGCAGCCACTCTAGCATGCAGGGTGGGGTCCTTTGCAGTTGCAGCAGGCTGGCACCCCGTCGCGCGGGATGCTGCAGTCAGCTACATTGTGGCTACCAGCGCACCTCACGCAGCGCTCTTGGCCAGTGCAGCCGCGTGCCAGGTGGCCGTGACCCTGGCAGCGAAAACACTGGGCCAGAGTGAGTGGTGGCTTCTTCTTGATTTCGAGGCAGTCCTTGCGCCCTAGAAGCGACCGCTGTCCCCGCGGGACATGTTCCACAGGTCGGAAGGTGAAGAGCGGCAGGCACTTCTCGGTGCCGGGGCGGCGCATCTGTCGTACTTCCGAGGTAGCGATGCCACAACTGGTGCGCTCAGCGGCCACCACCTCCTCGGTCACATCAGTCGGTAGTGCACAGACGACCAGTCTCGCAGGCCTCCGTGGGAGTTGCGGGGCGTGTTCAATGCCTCGCCCATCCAGAAACCTCGTCAAACGACGAAGTTGAGTAGGGTGCTGCGGGAGGAATCGCAGCCCCTCCTGCACTGGTTGGCAGTGGAGGTAATTGTTAGTCTCCATGAAAAACACGGGTGCTAGTTCGACGAAATTGCCCTCGTAGATTTCGTATCAAACGTCGACTTTAAACTGCTCAACTAACCATTACCCTAATTTTACCGTCATTCCTTTCATTGTGTGTTTCAAACTTCTAGACTTTGTTAGATTGTTTTATAAATTATTTTATGAATTAATACCATCCTGAATATTCCTAAATTAAACTGTACTTTGATTCAGCTGGTGATTTTCCGTTACTATAACAACCACAAAATTTTATCGTAAAACTGATTTATTCAGGTATTGCTCTGCAACCATCTCATTCACCAGATATTAAATTAATAAGCATTCTCTATCCTTTTTCCAAATAAACCTTACTTCGTAATTCGGCTTTAAAGTCGGCACATGTTGCGAACTTTTAATTTCACCTTTCTTTCTTGGTCATTAATCTTAATTGGTACTCTTATTCCTACTTTGTCTCTAATATCCCTCTCTATCTTCTTTTCTTCCGATATTATGGATTGCAGTCGTTAATTTCAATAAACTGCAAATTAAATGTGAGCAGTTACCATGGATCAATGTCTTTTGTCAATTTACTCTCCAAACTTACATATTACGGTCTTAAAATCAGTTATTTCCAGTGCCGGCTTTTCATATTAGCCCGCCCCAGGTGGGTAGTCATTCAATTGGGCTGGTGGGGGGGGGGGGTGCTTCAAAATGTTAGTGTAATTATTATTATTAACACTTTAGTGAATCGCGGAGGGTGCATTGCACCTATCCGAAAGGGTAATGGTTTGTAAGGGATATACGGGATATGGCAGGAGGCACCCATGGGCTATTGTGAGGAACCATCCCAACATTCGCCTGGAGTGATCCGGGAAAACCATCGAAAACCCAGATCAGAATGACCGGAATGCTTTATCGAAATTTACTCCTGTCGGGTTTTAAGTTTACTCCTGTCCGATTTTGTGTTTACTCGCCCGGTAAATCCATTCTATTCCATTCCCTAATCGCTCGTGGAAAAAATGAGTAGAGAAATGAATCGGTTCTGGCCCTGATTTCTCTTATCTTATTTTCGCGGTCATTCCGAGATATGAATGTTGCTGGTAGCAATATTTGTTTGCTGTCATTCCGAAATACGTCAGTCGAGAATTTTTCAATTAGCTTCCGTCGAGAGCAACGCCTTCGGTGCTCCAGGTCTTCCCAACCTAACTCCTTCTACATGGCACTTACGCTTTCCCTCCAACTATATATACCTGTCACGAATCGGGCGGCTCTTCTATGGACCATCTCTAATGCCTCCATTAATCCCTTTTGATGGGGACCTCATACAGAGCAACAATATTCCAAGTGAGGCCTCACTAGTGACTTGTACACAATCGATTTAACTTCCGGAGTGCATTGTTTTAAATTACGACCTAGAAATCGAAGCATACGATTTGCTTTCCCAATTACATTCTCGATATGCTCATTCCACGACAAATTATTACGAATTGTTATCCCTAGGTATTTAGCAGAACCTACCGTTCTAAGGACAGTACCATTAATTGTATATTCATAGTTAAATGGTGTCATCTTTTTATTTACACGCATGACTTTTCACTTTTTAGTGTTTAACTCCAACTGCCAATCTTTTCACCACGTAGTTATTTTCATAATATCGTCTTGTAACAAAGCGCAGTCGTCCTGGATTTTGATTTCACAATAAATAATAGCATAATCGGCAAATAATCTTTTCATCTCCGTTATTATGTTGCACAAATCATTAATGTATATGAGAAACAACAGAGGCCCTATCGCGCTTCCCTGGGGCACTCAATTTCAGGCACAAGGGCGTGGGAAGATTATCTTTTTTAGGTAAGGGTGTCAGGGATTGGAATGAGTTTCCAAGAAAAATGATGATTAATTTACCGAAAACGTTGAAAGAATTTAAAGATAAATTTTTGTAGAGGGCAAATATAAGAGGCTGCAGGATAGGGGGAAGATGGGGGTGTAGGGAAATTGCCACCGGAGCCTGTGCTCCATTGCAATTAAATTAAATGAAATTAATTAAACCCCGCACCTCACCTCGGTAACCGTCGAGATCTACACACTGTGTTCTGCCCTTCAGAAACTCTGCAACCCTGTTTCATATTTGTCTATATATGCCGTAACCACGAAGTTTCCTAAATAACCTAGCGTGAGGCACAGTGCCGAAAGCTTTTTTAAAATCTAATATAATTAAATCAACCTGGTATTACTTATCTATAATACGGCACAAGTTGCGAATTAAAAGTGCAAGTTGTGTTTCGCAGCATCGGCCTTATCTGAATCCATGTTGATTTGGGTTTAAAAGCTAACCTTAATCTAAAAATTATATGATATTTGAATAGAATGTGTTCTAAAATCCTGCAAAATATTGATGTTAACGAGATCGGCCTATAATTTTGAGTATCATTAACATTCCCATTTTTAAACACTGGACTTATGATGGCGGTCTTCCATTCGGCTGGTATTTTTCCTTGATCCAAGAAGGTGGTATATAATTTCATCAAATATGGCGCAATTTCTTTTGCGTACCTTGAGTAGAATCTTGTAGGAATACCGTCTGGTCCAGGAGCCTTATTGGTTTCTACATTCATAAGCAGTTTAGTTATTCCCTCGACATCAAGAACAAGATCACTCATAATTTTGTTGGTACGATTGTTAAATATCAGAATCTCATCTGAGTTACCTGTCGTGATTTTTTTTTTTTTTTTTTTAGTATATTATTCAAAATGTCTGCTCTGTCTACGCTAGTTTCTGATAATTCCCCATTTTTCTTAATCAGTTACTTATGAGAACCTCTTATTACTTTGACATACGACCAGAACCATTTTGGATTAGCAACCAGATCTTCGGATAAATTCCTAGCTTGGAATTCTTTAAATGCATCATGCATTGCTTTATGCACTTCCGCTAGCAACTGGACTAATTTAGCGCTATTAGATGAGTCCCCCGATTTCTTCACCGTGGCTTGTAAACGCCTTTGCTTCCCGAGAAAACGTTTCACTTCCCTGCTGAATCACGCGAAGTTCTTACTAACCTTAATAAACTTCTTAGGAACAATTTGATTTAAACCGGTCCATATTTTTTCTTTTAAATTAAACCAAAGTTCCTCAACATTTTTATTTAGCGTTTATGTTTAAAAAAATTTCGCCAAGTGATCAACAACAACCGCATCTTTTGCCTTAGGGAACCAATATACGAGTTTGTCTTTGTCATACTTCAAATTAAGACTACATTTTAAAGTTACCACAACCGCCTTGTGATCATTTATACCGTCTTCTATTCAAACTGTATCTACAATATCAGGATTGCTTATAAGAAAAATATCAAAAATGGACGAGGAATCTCTGTCACACCGCGTTTGCTCTTCGACCATCTATTCAAGAGATCTTTCTGCAAATGATTCTAGGAACGTTTCGGTTATTAACCTATCTCTTCCACCCAACCTGAACGTGCATGTGTCCCACTTAACGGACGGTAGGTTAAACTTACCACCAACGATCAATATATCACTAATTTGCTGCAATAGTGACATAACTCAAAAACTTCAATTTTACAGGAGGATCAATTCAAATGTTTCATGTTTAATAACTTTATGCATTCAGGAGAAAAAAACGTATCCATGTTTTAGAGAAAGAACACGATGTAATAGAAGGGAAAATGTACAATATTAGTTGTAGGTCACAGGGAGATTTCCTTTGTATAGGCCTACTGACAATCATCCTCATTTTGAATTATGACATTCTTGCTGCAGTTATTGTTTTTATATTATGCCATAAGATAAAATGTGTGGTTTTTGTAATAGAAATAAGTGCACAAGACATTAAATGTTTTTAAATTTATAATTATGTCACAATATCTGAAAAACAACGGGAAGTTTTGTTTGCTAAAGAACAATTTCATCAAAAGATGCTTTATTTTAATTTGCCATATTTGGTAATAGAACTCAAGAAGAAAATAAAAAATTTAAAGAAAAGAAGAGATTGCTTACAACGAATAATATAATAACGAGAGATTGCATAAGGGGGAAAAAAAATCCATTTTATACAAAAAAGTGAATAAAATTATTTTCAAACCAAGCAACATTGTGTGAAATAAGTAATGACTTAATCTCTTAATTCAGTCAGATTATAAAATTTTTATGAACATCATGAGCACTCAAGCTATTATAGTAATTATCAACCTCAGGAAATGTTAGTTTAGCCTCAAGCTTGATCACATACAGGTAATCTTGGTTCGGTCTTGTTACGATTAGGTAACTAACTCCACAAACATTACATTTCATAGAAAGAATTATAAAGGCTTGGTATAGCATTCTTACGAAATAAGCGTAGGAGATCTTCCTTCTTCTTTTGAGAAATTTCCGGTCTTGAATTAAAAACTGTATTTAATGCGAATTTTTCTTCTTCCTTTTGATTATTGTGGCCTTTTTAATGTCAGCCGCATACGAGTATATATATATATATATAAAACAGATTTGGGAGAATCACTTACGACTTTCAGCATTTTTACTTCTAATAATTTGAATGCTGTCTCGTTCAGAGGACCTTTGTCTCAAGTTAGAGCTTTAATTTAGTTTTATTAGACTTCAAAAAAGCTTTCGACACTGTGCCTCACACTAGGTTACTTAGGAAACTTCGCGGTTACGGTATATCCTAGACAAATATGTGATTGGGTTGCAGACTTTTTGAAGGACAGAACACAGTGTGAAGTTCTCGACGGTGAGCGTTCATCACTTGTCGAAGTGAGGTCCGGGGTTCCCCAAGGAAGCGTGATAGGGCCTCTGTTGTTTCTCATATACATTAATGATTTGTGCGACATAATAACGGAGATGAAAAGATTATTTGCCGATTATGCTATTATTTATTGTGAAATCAAAATCCAGGACGACTGCGCTTTGTTACAAGACGATATTATGAAAATAACTGCGTGGTGTAAAGATTGGCAGTTGGAGTTAAACACTAAAAAGTGAAAAGTCATGCGTGTAAATAAAAAGATGACACCATTTAACTATGAATATACAATTAATGGTACTGTCCTTAGAACGGTAGGTTCTGCTAAATACCTAGGGATAACAATTCGTAATAATTTGTCGTGGAATGAGCATATCGAGAATGTAATTGGGAAAGCAAATCGTATGCTTCGATTTCTAGGTCGTATTTTAAAACAATGCACTCCGGAAGTTAAATCGATTGTGTACAAGTCACTAGTGAGGCCTCACTTGGAATATTGTTGCTCTGTATGAGGTCCCCATCAAAAGGGATTAATGGAGGCATTAGAGATGGTCCATAGAAGAGCCGCCCGATTCGTGACAGGTATATATAGTTGGAGGGAAAGCGTAAGTGCCATGTTGAAGGAGTTAGGTTGGGAAGACCTGGAGCACCGAAGGCGTTGCTCTCGACGGAAGCTAATTGAAAAATTCTCGACTGACGTATTTCGGAATGACAGCAAACAAATATTGCTACCAGCAACATTCATATCTCGGAATGACCGCGAAAATAAGATAAGAGAAATCAGGACCAGAACCGATTCATTTCTCTACTCATTTTTTCCACGAGCGATTAGGGAATGGAATAGAATGGATTTACCGGGCGAGTAAACACAAAATCGGACAGGAGTAGCTTCCGATAAAGCACTCCGGCCATCTTGATCTGGGTTTTCCATGGTTTCCCTAGATCGCTCTAGGCGAATGCTGGGATGGTTCCTCACAATAGCCCATGGGCGCCACCTGCCATATCCCGTATATCCCTTCCAAACCATTACCTTTCCTGATAGGTGCAATGCACCCTCCACCAAAAACTTTTAGTGAATAGCGGAGTAATTGTAACTAGACGACCCCTGCGAAAATTTCGCGAATAAAATGCGATGAATAGTGAGGTTGAATATAATTTCACCAAGTTCAGTCATTACTCTTCATACTCCTACTTCATTAATCGATTTTGGTTTGAAATCCAGGGAGATAAATGGCTCGAAACACAAAAAACGTATTTTAGAAATATTGAAATATTTGCGCTTTATGGGTCGAATTACGAAAAAATTCCTTTCTTAGAATATAATGTTACCACGGCGGAAACCTTAGTCTTTAATACGATATGTCATTTATCTATATCGATTAGATATCAAGGGAAATATAAGGCTCGTGACACAAAAATACGTTGTTGAACAATTTATACTTTATCCCCTTAATAGTTGAATTCCAAACACTTCTTTCTTAAAATATGATGTCAGCAAAGCTGAGACATTATTCCTCACAATCGTACTTGATTTATCGATTTTGGATAGATATCAAGGGAGATAAGTGGCTCAAGATACAAAAACGCATTTTAGATAAATTGACAGTTTTGCCTTTTATGGGTCGAATTACGAAAAATTCCTTTCTTTAAATATAATGTTACCACGGCGGAGACCTTATTCTTTAATATGATACCTCATTTATCTATATCGGTTAGATATCAAGGGAGATAAATCGCTCGTGACACAAAAATGCGTTATAGAAAAATTTATACTTTTTCCCTTTAAGGGTTGAATTCCAAACACATTCTTTCTTAAAATATGAAGTCACAAAGCTGAGACATTACTCCTCATAATCCTACCTCATTTATCGATTTTGGTTAGATATCCATGGAGATAAATGGCTCGAGATACAAAAAACGCATTTTAGAAAAAGTGACATTTTTGCCCTATAAGGGTCGAATTACGAAAAATTCCTTTCTTAAAATATAATGTTACCATGGCGGAGACCTTATTCTTTAATATGATACCTCATTTATCTATATCGGTTAGATATTAAGGGAGATAAATCGCTCGTGACACAAAAACGCATTGCAAAAATATTGATACTTTTGCCCTTTAAGGGTCGAATTCCGATAACTTTCTGGCTTAATATATGACGTCACTAAAGCGGAGATCTTAATCTTTAAAACGATACTTCATAAAACGGTGTCAGATAGGTATCCAGGGAGATAACTGACTCATAACACAGATAACAGCATTTTAGAAAAATTTACATTTTTGCCCTTTAAGGGTCGAATTCCGAAAACTTTCTTGCTTAAAATATGATTAACCAAAGTGGAGACCATAAGCTTTAAAATGACACCTCATTCATTGATTTCGGTTAAGTATGAAGGAAGATATAGGCTAGTGAGAAAAAAATACCTTATAGAAATAATATATAGATGATAGTAATACTAATGTCATAGAAATCCTTGTAACATAATTCTTTGACATGGAAAGGTTTTCTGCTTTTTTTCGCAGATCAAATTGCGGAGAAGAAGGAATTAGGAGTATACAACGGTGTGCTTCTGATATTGCGCTTAACTATTCTCTCTATCAATGAGTGAACAGAATCGCCTTCATTCTGAGAATGGCCTTTAACAAATAATTTGTGTGTAATAGTTTCCAGGCCTAAATAACGTGTGGAGTATAAGTAAATAGCAAGCATAAATTTATTTTTCTGCTGCCCTGCACAGTTGTCCGAGTAAAATATAACATCTGCATCTTGTTTTGTGGCAGCAATCTTTTTCAGATCATGAAGGACACATGTATTAAATTTATTTGCACCACGATGGACGTTTTCCTTCATCCCTCACAAAATAAATCACATGTATTACTCTTGAAGGCATACATAGTAAAATTGAAAACATTGGATTTGTATGTATAGTAGAATATAGAAGCATCCCACTTAGGAAGTTGCATTACAGCCAGTACATCATAAACAACCACCACAGTATTTGAATTTTCTTTCACTATTTTTTTTCTCCTCTTTGACAATTGTTTTTCTATAAGATGTTGATTATATTTTTATTGTAACATCTGTTTTATCTTCACTGTCTGCATTTTCAATAGCTACGCAACTTTCATACAAATCTTTCTTGGAACGAAAAAAGAAATATTATATTATTTTTTCCATCTTATATACAAAAATCGGGGTGTAAGGGTTTGGGAGAGACTATACTTGTCTTTTCCAACCAAATGTCAACCTCTCCTTCACGTGGTGCACCCTGTTTGCACGGACGAGGCTCTGGCGACTGAAAGATTCCCGGTATAAGGAGTCACCGACTGCTTGCCAACGGCCTCCGAAAGGAGGGCGGAAGAGCGGGGTGCGGTTCAGGGCACCCTCTTGCCCTTGGGGTTGGAAACGGCCCCTAAAGGCGGATGAATCAGAAATGATCAACGGCATGGGGATGCAGAAGGCAACGGGAAACCACTGCATTAAAGACCCAAAGGGTATCCCGAGGACATGTAATCCTCTCAAATTACATATATCATGATGGCTTCTTCCTGGGTAAAATATTCCGGAGTCCCCCAATCGGATCTCCGGGTGGGGACTGCTCAGGGAGGAGTCATCAGAATGAATAGAAACATTCTACGAGTCGGAGCGTGGAATGTTAGAAGTCTGAATAGGGCAGGTAGGTTAGAAAACTTAAAAAGGGAGATGGAACAACTTAAGTTAGATGTTGTTGGGATTAGTGAGATTAAATGGAAGGACGCACAGGATTTCTGGTCTGGGGAACACAGGATAATTAGCACACAAGCTGTCAATGGAGTCACTGGTGTAGGATTGTAATGAACAAGAAAGTAGGGAAACGGGTGAGTTATTATGAACAATTTAGTGACAGGATTATTTTGATGAGGTTAGAAACTAAGCCCGTCCCAACCACATTAGTACAAGTATATATGCCAACGTCACAGGAAGATGACGAAGAAATAGAAAAAAGATACTCTGAAATTGAAGAATTAATCCAATATGTGAAAGGGGAGGAAAATCTAATAATCATGGGTGATTGGAATGCAATAGTGGGAGAAGGAAAAGAAGGGAATACTGTAGGAAGTTTTGGTCTAGGAGAAAGAAATGAGCGAGGAAGCAGGTTGCTAGAATTTTGTGAAAGATATAAGCTAGTAGTGGCGAACACACTGTTTAAGAACCATGCAAGAAGAATATACACCTGGAAACGTCCTGGGGATACAGGCAGATATCAGCTAGATTATATCATGGTCAAACAGAGATTCAGGAATCAAGTTCTAGACTGTAAAGCGTACCCAGGAGCAGGCATAGACTCCGACCACAATTTGATAGTAATGAAGTGCAGGCTGAAATTCAAGCGAATAAGGAAGCAGTATAAGCAGAACAGACTAGAAGTGAATAAACTGAAACAATCTAGCACAAGAGAAAAATTTGCAGAAATGGTAGACTTAGGTCTAAGAATTAACTGTGAAAGGAGCTCAACCGAGGACGAATGGAATGCATTAAAGACCGAAATAATGAAAGCTGGCAAAGAAACCTTAGGCTTTAGGGAACAAGCTGCCCGAAAACCTTGGATCACAGAAGAAATTTTGCAGCTGATGGATCAGAGAAGAAGGTACAAACATGCTCAGGATGAAGCAGGAAGAGAGCAGTACAGGCAATTTAGAAATCAAATAAATAGGAAATGCAAAATAGCAAAAGAAAAATGGCTACAAGAAAAGTGTGAAGAAGTAGAAAAGGAAATGGTCGTAGGTAAAGTAGATGTTGCATATAGAAAGATCAAATAGAATTTTGGAGAAATGAAGAAAAGAGGTATGAACATTAAAACTGCCGAAGGGAAACCTCTTTTAAGCTCAGAAGATAGAGCTAACCGATGGAAGGAATACATTGAGAAACTGTATGATGGGGACGACTTGAACAATAGTGTATTGGAAAAGGAAGGCGATATCGACATTGATGACTTAGGAGATCCTGTTTTGAGGACAGAATTTAATAAAGCTCTGAATGACTTGAAAGCAAATAAGGCAGTTGGAATTGATGAGATCCCTGCAGAACTTCTTAAATCTCTAGGAGAGGAAGGAATCGAAAGATTATTCAAGCTGATATCAAAAAGTTATGAAACAGGAGAAATTCCAACTGATTTTAATAAAAATATCATCTTTACACTTCCAAAGAAAGCACAAGCCGACAAATGTGATAATTATCGCACCATTAGTCTAACATCACATGCTTCAAAATTACTGACCAGAATAATATATAGAAGGATGGAAAGGGTAGTAGAAGAGATAGTAGGTGAAGATCAGTTTGGGTTTAGGAAAAATCGCGGTACAAGGGAAGCAATTCTGTCTATAAGATTAATAGCCTACTAGAAGGGCGGATCAAGAAAAACAAAGATACTTTTATGGCATTTGTTGATTTAGAAAAAGCTTTTGATAATGTTAGGTGGGACAAGATGTTCAAAATATTAAAGAAGTCAGGCCTAAAGTATCGAGATAGAAGAATACTCTATAAACTATATAAGAATCAAGTGGCTGTAATAAAAGTAGAGAATCACGAGAGACATGCATCAGTTAAAAAGGGTGTGAGACAAGGTTGTAGTACTATCCCCGTTAATATTTCAACTTGTATGTAGAAGAAGCAATGAAGAAAGTCAAAGAATAATTTCCATGTGGCATAAGTTTTCAGGGAGAAAAAATCAGTATGCTACGATTTGCTGACGACATTGTCTTATTAGCAGAGAGGGCTGAGGATATTGAGAAGTTATTGAATGGCATGAACAAAATACTGAAGGAAGACTTTGGACTGAATATAAATCAAAGTAAAACAAAAGTGATGAAATGTAGCAGAAATGATACCAATACTAGAAGATTAAATATAAAAATAGGATCTGATGCAATAGGAGAAGTGAGTGAGTTCTGTTACTTGGGAAGCAAAATTACAACCGATGGCCGAAGCAGGAATGATGTTAAAAGCAGAATAGCACTAGCAAAAAGAGCCTTCATGAAAAAGAGAAACCTTTTAGTTTCAAATATTGATCTAGGAATTAGAAAGAACTTTTTAAAACTCTATGTGTGGAGCACAGAACTTTACGGTAGCGAAACATGGACTTTAGGAATACCGGAAAGAAAGAAACTTGAAGCATTTGAAATGTGGTGCTACAGAAGAATGCTGAAAATTAGGTGGACAGACAAAGTAAGAAATGAACGAGTTTTGGAAATGATGGGTGAGAAGAGAAGTTTATGGAAGAAGCTTACAGGAAAGAAGAGACAGGCTGGTAGGTCATATTTTGAGACATGCTGGATTGGTTAATTTGTTAGTGGAGGGAACAGTTGAAGGTAAGAACTGTAGAGGTAGACAGAGATTAGAATATATGAAGCAGATATTTGAGGACGTGGGTTGTAACGGGTATGTAGAAATGAAGAGGTTAGCACAGGATAGGAAGGGAGGGAGGATTGCATCAAACCAGTCTAAAGATTGACGACAGCAAAAAAAAAAAAAAAAAAAAAAAAAAATCAATGTTTGTGGGTTTTTTCGTCTTCTATGCATTCCTATACCATTTATCAGATTGCAATGAAACTTTGGAGAGTTTTCGAGTGTGCGTCTGCGAAGGTTCCTGTGAAAAAAAATGTCCAGAAAGTCACCCCCTATTCCCCATAACACCCCATAATTTAGGCAAAACCACATTATTTATCCGACTTAGATAGGAATTTGTACACTTATACTTTAAAACAAAAAGAAAAATACTGCCAACATACGGTTTCCGAATATTCATCCCCTCGCCCCCTTTCCACCCCCATAATTTTTTCACCCCATAATCTAGGCAATACCACATTTTTTATCCGATTTAGATAAGAATTTGTACACTCATACTTTAAAACAAACAGAAAAATACTGCCAACATATGATTTCCGAATATTCATTTCCTCCCCCCCTTTCCACCACATTACGTTTTTACCCTATAATTTAGGCAAACCACATTTTTTATCCGATTTAGATAAGAATTTGTACACTTATACTTTAAAACAAACAGAAAAATACTGCCTACGTATGGTTACCGAATATTCATCCCCTCTCCCCCTTTCCAACCCCATTACGTTTTCACCCCATAATTTAGGCAAAGCACATTTTTTATCCGATTTAGATAAGAATTTGTACACTTATACTTTAAAACAAACAGAAAAATACTGCCTACGTATGGTTTCCGAATATTCATCCCCTCTCCCCCTTTCCAACCCCATTACGTTTTTACCCTATAATTTAGGTAAACCACATTTTTTATCCGATTTAGATAAGAATTTGTACACTTATAATTTAAAACAAACAGAAAAGTATTGCCTACGTATGGTTTCCGAATATTCATCCCCTCTCACCCTTTCCAACCCCATTACGTTTTCACCCCATAATTTAGGCAAAGCACATTTTTTATCCGATTTAGATAAGAATTTGTACGCTTATACTTTAAAACAAACAGAAAAATACAGCCTACATATGTTTATGTTTTCCAAAGCGCATCCTCTCTCACACTTTCCAACTGAAAATGAATGAAACAGCAGTTTAAAATTTATATGTAAATATTTTTTCATTTAATCTATGTGCCTACTCAAGTCCAGCAATAGTGAAGCATTGCCGGGTCAGCTAGTCTTATAAATAAAAATCAATGTTTGTTTGTGGGTTTGTTCGTCTTCTATGCATTCCTATACCATTTATCAGATTGCAATGAAACTTTGGAGAGTTTTCGAGTGTGCGTCTGCGAAGGTTCCTGTGAAAAAAAAATGTCCAAAAAGTCACCCCCTATTCCCCATAACACCCCATAATTTAGGCAAAACCACATTTTTTATCCGATTTAGATAGGAATTTGTACACTTATACTTTAAAACAAAAAGAAAAATACTGCCAACATACGGTTTCTGAATATTCATCCCCTCGCCCCCTTTCACCCCCATAATTTTTTCACCCCATAATTTAGGCAATACCACATTTTTTATCCGATTTAGATAAGAATTTGTACACTCATACTTTAAAACAAACAGAAAAATACTGCCAACATATGGTTACCGAATATTCATCCCCTCCCCCCCTTTCCACCACATTACGTTTTTACCCTATAATTTAGGCAAACCACATTTTTTATCCGATTTAGATAAGAATTTGTACACTTATACTTTGAAACAAACAGAAAAATACTGCCTACGTATGGTTTCCGAATATTCATCCCCTCTCCCCATTTCCAACCCCATTACGTTTTTACCCCATAATTTAGGCAAAACCACATTTTCTATCCGATTTAGATAAGAATTTGTACACTTATACTTTAAAAAAAGAGAGAGAAATACTGTACACATTAATATCACAAAAACCCAATCCCACTCCTCTCTTTCCACCACCTTAATTACCCCCTCTTCCCTATAACACCCCATAATTTAAACAATCCCGCAAACCGTTCGTCCGATTACGGCGAAGCTTTGGTGAATTGTCGAGGGGATGTCGAAAATGGTTCCTGTCAAAAAACAAATATTTAAAAACCCACCCCTCTTCCCCATAATGTAACTCGACGAGACAAATCAAAAACAAATGATACATTTTCTTGATATCTAGCTTAGTTCTCGACAAATTGTATGTCAAAAGTGAGGAGGTTAGGGTGAGATCCGGCCTGGACCTGAATAAAAATTCCCAATACCACTATATATTCGCGGTGGAAATTACCTATACATGTTTTACTTTCTTCTATTGAATGTTATTATGGTTGAAATACGGCCTGGGCCAAAAGAAATGTCACCAAAAGTATACATGGAGTAATAGACTACCTATAACTGATTTTTAACATGCTAAAACTCGAAAACAAAGCGATATATCAAAAATTATACTATTTATTTTCGATTTATTTAGTCGAGTTCTACAAGAATTCATAATCAAATTGTAATTTGCGATGTGTTGATGATGATGTGAAGTTAGGTTAAGTTAGTAGGGGATTACTGATTCCTCAAGGAATTGGCGTCTTAATACTGCAGCATTTAAATGCTAGACAACGTTAGAAATACTTTTCCAAGTATATTTAACGATGTCTTGCTGGCCCTGGCTGTATTAGAACCTAATTTCTGCCTGAAAAATTTGGTCCAGGCTGTATTAGAATTGAATTATTGCTTGAAAATGTTACGTTTTGCCACTGACAACAGCAATATTATGACATCATTTAAATATTTTGTCTACATTGTAAGTTATTAATAGTAAATGTTTACTACATCGAAGTAGTATTCACAGAATGAAACAACTTAACTATCCACTATATCATGATTTCTGCGAGCAAGTTGTAATCAGTTTTTACGTAATATATACAGGGCGTTTCATTTATGACGCACCGAGCGGGGCGGTGTAACGGTTAGCGTTCTCGCCTCGCATTCGGGAGGACGGCGGTTCGAATCCCCGTCCGGGCATCCAGATTTGGGTTTTCCATGGTTTCCCCAAATCACTCCAGGCAAATGCCGGGATGCTTCCTTCAAAAAGGCCATGGCCGAATTCCTTCCCATTCCTTGCCCCCATCCTTGCCCCCCATCCTTGCCCCCCATCCTTTCCCGTCTCTAAAGACCTCGATGTTAAAAAGAGACGTAAAGCAGCAGTCATTTATGACGCGTCCCTATCTTTATTGACGTATTTCTGTACTCTGGCACTGCACACCATTTGTAACTAAGTTTATTTTAAGAAATACGTTCTTAAAAAATAACATAAATAGATTAGCGCTATCTACTCAACAGATAACTTTGACTTGCATCTTTGGATACATTGGTGTGACGTGTGAAAGCCTGTTCGCGGCAGATTTAGATGGCGTATTTTTGTTTGTAATTTTCTGTAGAAATATCTAACGGTATTAAATGAAAGCACTTTTTGCGGGTTCCTTCAACATGATTATATAAACTGATATTGTTTTCAGAAATTAATGAAATAGCCTATTGCGTGTACCAGAATCAGTTCAACTATAGCTTCTCAAACAAGTGAGGAACCAGAAGCAAGACGTTCAAGTGTTGAACTATATACATTAGTTACGAATACTGTTGTTATGTTCGCAGTTGTTGCATTATCTGTCAAAATAATCATGCCTCCTAAGCGCACTTCGATTGGAAGGTCTACCAGCGGAGCACGAAACAAAAAGCGATTACGTGCATCTCAAACAAGCAAGGAACGACAAGAAAGCAACGAAGCAGATCGTTTACGAGTTGCTCAGTCGCGTGCATCAGAATCTGAAGAGCAACGAACTGCAAGAGTGGTATCAGAACGTGTACGAGCTGCTCAATCGCGTGCCTTGGAAACGGAAGAGGAACTAACAGGAAGACTGGAAGCGAAACGTGTACGAGCTACTCAGTCGCGTGCCTTGGAATCGGAAGAGCAACGAACTGCAAGAGTGGTAGCAGAACATGTACGAGCTGCTCCATCGCGTGCCTTGGAATCGGAAGAGCAACGACCAGGAAGACTGGAAGCGAAACGTGTACGAGCTACTCAGTCGCGTTCCTTGGAATTGGAAGAGCAACGAACAGCAAGGGTGGAAGCACAACGTGTACGAGCTGCTCGAACTCGACGAACCGTGCATTTGGACTTGAATCTTGCTGCGTTCCAGTATAATGTTAACTATGATTACAGTCTACATCCAAGTGTACAAATCGGTAAAATGGATAACCTGTGTGGACATTGCGGTGCACGAAAGTTCAACAATGAAACACCTGGAATGTGCTGCGCGAATGGCAAAGTTAGACTTCCGACTTTGCATCCACTGCCCGAACCACTGTTGTCATTGCTTTTGGGAAACTCTATCGATTCTAAGCACTTTTTACAAAACATTCGTAAATATAATTCGGCTTTTCAAATGACATCCTTTGGAGTCGATAAAATATTCCAAGACCAATATTTGCCAACTTTCAAAATTCTAGGACAAATATATCATCGCATAGGATCACTTCTACCAGTGCCCGATGCTGAACATAAATTTTTACAAATATACTTCATGGGTGACGATGATTTGCAAGTTGATCAGCGATGCAATATGATTCCAGGCACCAAACGGCATATTATATCAACTTTGCAAACACTTCTGCACCAACACAACGCCCTTATAAAATTGTTCAAAACTTCAATTGATAACTTGCCGGCGGATAACTACGCAATCCATATAAGAGCCGACAAAACACCAATCGGACAGCATGCCAGACGTTACAATGCACCTACCATCAAAGAAGTAGCAATTGTTATAGTTGGAGAAGAACGTGATTCGCGGGATATAATTCTTCAGCGACGAAACAACACTATCGTACGTGTCGCGGAAACACACCGTTCTTACGATGCATTACAGTATCCCATAATTTTTTGGGAGGGGCAGGACGGATATCACTTCAATATTATGCGAACTAATCCAGCTACAGGTAATTACATTTATTCTTATTTTGCACATACTCCAAATATGTAAGAAATAATCATACGTTCTTAAATCACATTTGTATTTATCTTATCATTCATTTTATTTCTTATTACAGGTGAACAACTTAATAAAAAAGAGTATCAGCAATGAATTATTATACGTACCGTATAATGATACCTCAAAACGGAACAAATTATATTCTAAAATATCTTCAACTATTTCACCAGTACGTGGTTGACATGTACGCTAAAATTGAAGCTGAGCGTCTTCTCTTCATTCGACTTAATCAAAAGTCGTTGCGCTCGGAGGAGTACATTCATTTACGAGATGTGATTGCCAACGACGGAAACGTTCGCTGGCAGTCCACGACACATGCATGAATATGCCCAAGACGCTATGACATATGTGCGTTCATACGGACGTCCAGATTTTTTTTATCACTTTCACATGCAATCCAGCATGGGACGAGATAAAAGAGCTTCTACTTCCCGGTCAAACTCCAGCCGATCGGCACGATTTAACTGCACGAATTTTCAAGCAGAAACTCACGAAACTGTTGGATCTGATTGTGAAGCATCACGTTTATGGTGAAACCAGATGCTGGATGTATTCCATTGAATGACAGAAGAGAGGCCTTCCTCATGCACACATTCTTATATGGCTCAAAACTAAAATACATCCAGCTTCCATTGATGATGTAATTTGTGCAGAAATACCAGTTTCTGAAGAAGATAGATTACTATTCGATATTGTCACCAAAAACGTGGTACATTGACCATGTGGTGCTACAAACTAACAATCCCCATGCATGGCAGATAACAGATGCACAAAAAAGTATCCCAGACAATTTATTCGTGAAACTCGCTGTGGTGATGACGGTTATCCTCAATACAGACGACGCAAACCGTATGATGGAGGTCGCACGGCTACTATCAGAATGAGAACTGTTGAAGTTGAAATCGACAATAGATGGATTGTGCCATATTCGCCTTTGTTATCAAAAAACATTTAACGTGGAATACTGTTATTCTGTCAAATCAATAAAGTACATATGCAAATGTGTTAAAAAGGGCTCCGATATGGCAGTATTCAGTGTAGACAATTCCGACGCGCGCTTGGATGAAGTGGTTCAATTTCAGACAGGTCGATATATAAGCAGCAATGAGGCTGTATGGCGCATTTTGAGTTTCCCAATTCACAGTCGGCATCCTACAGTTGTTCATCTCAGTGTTCACTTAGAAAATGGACAAAGAGTCTATTTCACGGAAGAGAATGCACGAAATGTTGCTGCTCCACCAGCGTACACAACACTGACAGCATTTTTTACCCTGTGCGAAGAAGATGTATTCGCTAAAACATTACTGTACGCAGAAGTACCAAAGTACTATACATGGAATACCACATCGAAAAGATTCCAACGGCGTAAACAAGGCACGCGAGTTGAAGGCTATCAAAATCTGTATTCGTCTGACGCATTGGGCCGTATTTACACAGTACATCCAAATAATGCCGAATGCTACTTTCTGAGAATATTGCTTATTAATTTCAAAGGTCCAACTTCGTTCGCAAATTTGAGAACGATTGATGGCGTAGAATGCCACACATACAGAGAAGCTTGCATAAAACTTAATTTACTGGAAAGTGACCAACACTGGGAAATTGCACTGATGGACGCCTGTGTCAGTAGTCATCCACGACAAATACGAACATTATTAGCTATCATTTTGACTACATGTTCGCCATCCAGCCCTAAAACCCTGTGGGAAAAATTCAGAGAAGACTTAAGCGAAGACATTTTGCACCGAATTCGTACCATCAGCAAAGATTACACCATTCCATTTTCGGAAAACATTTTCAATGAAGCTCTGATAGAAATCGAAGAGATATGCTTAACCATCAACAATAAAACACTCATTCAACTTGGCATGGTCGCACCACAACGTTCTGCGTATGACCTTCCTGATCGAGATTTATTGAGAGAAAAACAATTCAGTGCTGATGCCTTGCGTGCATATGTCGAAACAAATAAACCACTCTTAGTTGCAGATCAAAGACTGGTCTACGACACAATCATAAATGCGGTGGCCAATGGTAGAGGTGGTGTGTTCTTCCTGGATGCGCCTGGTGGTACAGGAAAAACGTTCCTTATCAGTTTGCTGCTAGCGCATATTCGCTCTCAAAATGAAATTGCTTTGGCCCTTGCCTCATCAGGTATTGCGGCTACCTTATTGGATAGTGGACGAACAGCGCATTCGGCGCTCAAATTGCCATTGAACATGCAATTTGCCGTAACTCAATCATGCAATATTTCTAAAGGTTCTGGTATGGCGAAAGTGCTCCAAACTTGCAAACTGATTGTCTGGGATGAGTGCACGATGGCCCACAAGAAATCGCTTGAAGCGCTTGACCGAACTCTTAAAGATCTACGAGCAAATGCAAACCCATTCGGTGGAGCTCTCATTTTATTAGCAGGTGATTTCAGACAGACTCTACCAGTCATACCAAAATCAACACCAGCCGATGAGCTCAACGCTTGCCTCAAAGCATCGCATCTTTGGAAATATGTGCAGAAACTCACATTAAAGGTCAATATGCGCGTACATCTGCAGCGCAATGCGTCAACCATATTTTCAAAACAACTATTGGAAATCGGTAATGGAGAAGTACCAATTGAAGCCAATACAAAACACATTTCATTTCCAGTGAACTTCTGTGTCATTGTTCCATCCATCAAACAACTAATTCTAAAAGTTTTCCCGTAAATTTCCACTATTACAAAAATAACCAATGGCTTTGTGAACGTGCTATTTTGGCAGCAAAAAACATCGATGTCAATACAATCAACTACGTAATCAATGAACAAATTCCGGGTAGTTCTGTCACCTACAAATCGATTGACAGCCTCATGAATGCAGACGAGATTTTAAATTATCCAGTTGAGTTTTAAATTCGTTGGATCTTTCTGGTGTGCCACCGCACAGACTGTCATTAAAAATTGGTGCACCAATAATTCTTTTACGCAACATTAATCCACCAGTTTTGTGCAACGGAACCAGGCTCGCTGTGAAAAAACTGATGCAGAACGTAATTGAGGCGACAATTCTTAATGGCATGTCGAAAGGAGAAGATGTGCTGATTCCACGTATTCCCATCATTCCCACAGATATGCCATTTGATTTCAAGCGTCTGCAGTTCCCTGTTCGCCTTGCATTCTCAATTACCATCAACAAGGCACAAGGTCAATCGCTTAAAGTTTGCGGATTAAATCTGGAAAACCCATGCTTCTCACATGGTCAATTATATGTAGCATGCTCACGAGTGAGACAGACGGAAAATTTATTTGTTCTTGCAAAAGATGGAAAGACTAAAAATATTGTATATGCTAAAGCACTTGAATAAACGTTCTTAAATTAAATTTCAAACTAAAAAATAAAATCAGTCTTTTATTGGTTTTGTATATTTAAATATGTCTGTATTGTGTACATATACCAATTTAGAATGAAAAACAGACACAAACCGTTCGTCCGTTTACGGTGAAGCTTTGGTGAGTTGTCGACGGGATGACGGAGAAGGTTCCTGTCAAAAAAAATTAAAAAACCCACCCCTCCTCCCCATAATTTAGACATAACCACATATTTCATCAGATTTCAATGGGAATTTGCACACTTATACTTTGAAACAAACAGAAAAATACTGCCTGCATATGTTTTCCAAAGCGCATCCCCTCTCACCCTTTCCAACTGAAAATGAATGAAACAGCAGTTTAAAATTTATATGTAAATATTTTTTCATTTAATCTATGTGCCTACTCAAGTCCAGCTAATAGTGAAGCATTGCCGGGTCAGCTAGTTAATAATAATAATAAGCGTGTTTACTCATTATCTACATACTTGTGTCTATATTGGTGAACAAAAATAATAATTTACTTTTACTTACTCTCATGATTTTAACTGTCAGCTGACTGAAGAAGGTCATCTTTTGAAGTACCAGTGGACCTACGTCTAAGGACGATGCAAATTTATCCTACACGTTCTGCTGTCTTCTAGCATTATGTACGTTCATTTGGTTTCTCTTTTACAGCTTGACTACGAATTTACGCATTTAAACTTTTTTGTCGATAAAACACACGGATTCAGCCGAAGCGCCTTCGAATTTCCCTAAAGCGGCTCTCTCGCATGATGGTTTTGGATGTACGATATTTTACCGTAGCATTCTTGCTTTCACGCACAACGATTGTTTGCCGTCGATCGAGCTCAATAGACAGTAGATGGGGTGACGATATCTGTTGAAACATCAAAATAATTTTGCGCTTCGCTCATGGCATTGTTGTGGGTACACAGCCTATTTTACACTATTTTGATGATAAAACTCTCATTCTTTCTTTCTTTCATTTCTTTCCTATATAGATGCTTAGTCGCTCTCACATTCCGGGTGGGTAAAATACTGAATCCTCTGATATCCAACAGAACCGCTTCATGATCACTTATTCCTTCAGTTACTTGACACCCCATAAGATTATCACCAGACTTTATTATAGCTGTGGCCATAAGTAATGGCGGGCGACTTCAAAAGCGCCGTTACCAAATCGTGCACTTAACAGTAAAATTCACCAGTTGGCTTGTAATAATGGTTTGTGCGTTGCCGCTCGTACTGGTAACAGTGGCGTAGCTATGTCAACAAGGGCCCCGGTGCAAAAAAATTATTTTGGGCCCTCAGGCCAGACGGGCGACCTTTTTTTTGCTTTGTGTGCTGGTAGGGGCCCCCTGAACTGAGGATGAGGGCCCTTGAATTATTCTTTAGGGGCCCCTGAGCAGTGATTGGGGGCCCCCTGAGCACAGCGAGGGAGTGAGGGGCTTCTGTGTTCTCAGGGGCCCCTTAGACGACGGTAGAGCTAAAAAAAAAAAAAAAGTTGGCCAGTTTGCCGTGAAGGCTCGTGGGCCCTCTAAACTGCGCTTGAGGGCCCCTAGAGGTGCGCTTAGGGGCCCCTTGAGGTATGCTTGGGGGCCCCCCTGAGCGTGAGGGCCCCAGTGCACTGCACCGCCTAGCCCCATAGTAGCTACGCCCCTGACTGGTAACACAGAACGCTCAGCGTTGCCATTTAGAGCGCTAAGTGAGAATGTCCCGAAGTTCGGCAACAGTGCAATAGGGTATATGCATATATTTTTTTATTTTTTTTATCAATTATTTACATTCGTACATAACCGTAAAAAAATATAACATTGATGTAAATATTAAGATTTAACATAAAAATAAATACTTTAAAACTGAAATCCAGTTCCGCCAATTTAAACGTGCCATTTTGGCGCGCTGCGCTGTGACCAGGGCCGCCGTAAGCGGGCGTGCAATGCGTGCACCGCACGCGGGCGGCACATCGAGGGGGGGCGGCAAAACGAGTGATCGACAGTCGCCGGCCCGCGGTAGTTACCACTCGATTGTCGCCGCGACGAAATTTGCGGCGTATTACGTAGCCGGCGACCTTTTTTTTAGCTCAACAGCTGCTTCGGGCGGCCGGCGACACTTGGAATGGTAACAATGGGGGCGGCAAATAATGTTCAAAGGGGCGGCAACCTCACAGTTTTTTGACCCGGTTCGGAAATTTCCTAAATCCACCACTGGCTGTAGTTAGACAGGGGCGGCATAATCGGTATTGCACGCGGGCGCTGAAACAGCTAGCGGCGGGCCTGGCTGTGACGTGTAAGTACACGACCGCGTTGGCGTACTGTATATAGCGTGGAGTCTTTTCTCTCAAAACTTTCATGTTTTATAACTAACGTCGATATGGGAGGAGGTCGAAAACCGTGTTATAAGTACTGTACTGTATTGTACCTGTGTGCAAAAATACTAAAAGAAATACACTTTATGAAGTGTATTTTCTTGTTCTGCGAGATGCAAATATAAGAAAAAAGTGGTGTACCGTTATGAGAATAGATCTGCAACTAGTTGTTTATATTATTGTGAAGATCATTTTTACATAAGTACTTAGAATTTCTGTATTTATGTATTTTAGGGAATGTAACATAAAAATTTGTTACTTGTTCAAACTCTAATCATATCTTTAATCATATCTTACTTGGAGACCATCAGACATTTTAAGAACGGATTGAGATCTCCTTCATATATGTTGAAGGTAACACAGCTTATATGTGTGTGCTATAGTTGTTTTTCAAAATGCCCCACTTTATCAAATGGTAGCCTGCTCTATGGGGTAGGGTGCTGGCTTCATAATTTTGTGACCCGAGTTCAAATCCCCGCAGAATCAAATATTTTACTTATTTTTATCTTCAATTTCAAGCTTCACTTATTTATTTTGTTAAAACTTCATTTTCATACTTTTATAGCGCTAATTAAAATTTGAAACAAGTCACATTGCTTATAACAAATACATCAAACATTATTTCGGCCCATTTATCAACAATGGCTTCCTAATATGACCCGCTCCATACCTAATGAAATTAAGTCATGAGGCGAATCTGTTAGTAAACTGGAATCTGATACAAGAATTTTGCAGTGTTTATAAGCATTTGTCACTTGTTATTCCATTTCCTTGTCGAGCTCCATTTTTCGTCATGGATGGGCCTACTATTTTATTTTCAACCATTTACACGCAACCGTTCTTGGAACAAAGCGAGTATAGAAGAAAGAAGGAATAAACTATCTTCCCAATGGTATGTATTTCGTTTAAAATACCTCTTGATGATATACAAGTAAAGAAACGACGATGATGAAATAAATGACATGATAGGAACTATTTCAATTGAAAACGCACCGAAACAACTTATTAACAAAAAGTGAAAAGATTTAACAATGGAGACTTTCTTGACGAATTATTGCAATGAAGTTTTTAAGGGTGTGCGGCCGATTTGTGTTGTGAAAAGACAATCCGTCGGTAAACCCGTAAATTCATTAAAAAAAAAAAGAATTTCAGGAAAAAAAATGACGCTGAATTGTAGGTAATATGATTTGTTTTAAATATTACAGGGTGTTTGAAAAAGAACTCCCTAGTTTTAGGTATAAATTTAATGTGTAAATTAATGAAAAAATACATCAAGAAGTACATTCAGTGAAAGAGAAAACCTTCGAGTTTTGTTTAACATCAGTACACTTCAACATGGGATCCATTTGTTGCCCTGCTCACGTCGAGACGATATTCAAATTCTCGCCATGTATTCACCAACATATCAGGTGTAACTGTCCCAACCGCCGTGACGATTCTTTCCCGTAAATGGTTTATGTCTCGGATTTTTTCACTGTACACAACATTTTTTATGTGTCCCCAAAAGAAAAAGTCCAGAGGGGTTAAGTCCGGGCTTCGTGGTGGCCAAGCAATTGAGCCAGCTCTCCCTATCCACCTTCCCGGAAAGCGAGTGTCTAGAGCCGCGCGCACATGGTTACTGTAATGAGGAGGGGCGCCATCTTGTTGGAAAAACACAAGCCCTTTTTCCGCCTCAATATCTTCCATTTGGGGAAAGACATACTCTGTCAACATGTCATAGTAAATGTTTCCATTTATTGTTCGTTCTGCAAAAATGAAAGGACCAATCACACGATCAACCATCAAGCCGCACCAAACATTAACTTTGGGAGAGTCACGCTGATGCTGAATAACTTCATGTGGATGCTCTTCCCCCCAAACTCTGCAGTTATGACGATTAACTGTCCCACTTACATGAAATGTAGCCTCATCAGAAAAACAAATATTTTTCAAATAATTTTCATCATCATCATCAATTCTGCTTAAAAAGTCAATAGCAAACTCTAGCCTTTTGATTTTATCAGTAGGTTTTATTTCATGTAACAGTTGCAATTTGTAGGCACGCAAATGTAATCTTTTACGTACAACATCATAGAGCGTACCTTTAGGAACACCTAATTGTAGACTACGTCTGGCCAATGACTTTTTTGGGCTCCGAACACACGAAACACGGATCTGTTCAACAACATCTTCAGAAGTTCTAGGCCTACCGGGTGATTTCGCTTTTAAAACATTACCGGTTTCCTTGAAAGAATTTAGCCATTGACGGATACTTTTTGGTGTAGGAGGTTCACCACCATACTGACGTCTAAAATTACGTTGGACTGTTATAACAGACTCAGTTTGCACTAACCAAATAACACACTGCGCTTTTGTTGTGGAGTAAACATTGCACCGCACTGCACGCCCGAACACAACTGAGGGAACTATTCCCTGGCGCCGTCTCAAGGTCAAGCAGGTCTGCCAACTGCTTGGCGGCAAAACTTAGAGTGTTGCTTAATCAAACACCACAAACTAGAATAGTGTATATCACTTTTTACAGATTCTATGACACATTAAAACTAGGGAGTTCTTTTTCAAACACCCTGTATTTCACTCAATAAAAAACATAAATGAAGTTTTAACAAAATAAAAAGGTCAAGCCTGACAATTCCTGAAGATAAAAATATTTAATTCTGCGGGGATTTGAACGCGGGTCAGAAAATTACGAAGCTAATACCCTAACGCATTTCTTTTTTCTCTGAAATATTAATTTAATAATGTCTATACACTTAGTAAGTAAAGGATAAAAGTAACCAACAACTAACAATGCACTTTTCTTCCCGCAGTCGATACAGGTTGATATTCGTCCTCAAGGCACAGTGCCGCGACCAGAGCTGCCAGTTGAACCAACTCATTTTATACCGCTGGATCCTTGAAATTATACAAAATCCAATCAAATTATACAAACCAACCCGGTGGCGAATAGAGAGAAAATGGGGGGGGGGGGGGGGAGTGGCTAAGGGGCTCCGTAATTTGGCGACACCTTTTTTTTTTTGCTCTACACCCCCACCTCCCCCAAATAAATTGTTGCGATACAGTGAGTGACAAAACAATTACTAATTTTCGATTTACCTTGAATAGGAATAGAACTTAATCATTTATTTGTATTGATTATCAAAATTTCAGGTGATCAGTCTAACCGCAAGGGAAATATACTTTGGTGGTAAAATTTGAATATGAAAAAGCAAATAAAATACAGTATGTTTCCCTGGATATGCAAAATTTATATCACATATACGGATTTATGTATTATGTTTGAGTTAAAAATGGAAATAAACAAAGAATTCCGAGATAAATTACAGATAATTTATTATCATTCTCATTGTCACATTTTATGAAAAATCACATCCAATGAACATCAGTTAATTATTCAGAAATTGTCTATTTCACGCAATAATCCATCAAGCATCAGTTAAAACAACAAATTTAGTTTTTATTGTTGTACAGGACTTTTCTAGTTAACATAGGATTTGTAGGCTCAAATGCAACACAGCCGCCTTGATCTACAATCCCATTTTTAGTCATCATCAAACCTACAACAGTTTCTGTCTTGAGTCTTAATTTTTTTCAAATTGCTGAATGTGCGTTCCACAGAAGCATTAGAAAAGGGTAAAACAAACAAAATGTAATCAATATTTTTAAATTTCGATACTTTCACTTGCCATTTATATTTTTCAGAGAAAAACTTGTTTACAATATTGTGATGCTGGAAGTTTTTTTATCTAACTCCAAACTTTCATGGTCTAAAAGAGCATGATGCATCCATTCAATTCTGTTTATCGATGACGTTCGCCATATATGGGAAGCGGTTTATCACTTCACTCAGCTGCTTAGTTTCAAAAGATGTGCAAACGGTGGATCAACAATGTTAATAAATTGAGAAATCGGATCTGAAAAATCGAATCTAGCTTTAATTTGAGTAGCCACTTCACTATAAAACTTCATACATTTTTATTTAATGTTGTCTATTTCAGATTTAGTAGAAGCTTCTGGATGTTTATCTAAAAATGATTGAATTGATTCATTAGCTTTTACTCCAATATAAAGTTTTTCAAGAGGCAAGAAATTGTTTGGGTTTTGATGATTAACAGTAAACGGATTTTTCTTGCTGAATTCAAATTTCATGTGATGTAAGTATATTGTTTGTAGTAGTTTTTTAACTTCAGGCCTCAAGTGGTGCAATAAAGGCACCTCTGTTTGAAAAAGAATATTGAAATTTATGAGCAACTCTAATGTATATGACAAAAATTCTAAATAAATAATCATTAAATCATTTTTTAACAAAGATAAAATTTCCTCGGTTGTCTTTGAAGGATCTTCGAAGAGTTCTGTAGTGAAGTATGGAATGAGTGAAGGTAACTGCTCCAAATTCCTGTCAACACATTGTTTTAATGAAAGCCATCTAGTGGTAGCAGGGTTTAAAATTTTATGAATCTTGACACTGAAAAATTCTTGCATTTTCAATAACTGTTTTTGTCTTTTATCACTCCGGGAGAAATGCAAGCCAATGTTTCGTAATGCATTTTCTAATGATCTTGGCAGATGCAAGCAAGCTTTGGAAGCTACTAGATGAATACTATGGCAGGAGCATTCCTTTTTTAGACGAGAAAAAACTGAAATATGTTCAGAAGAAAAACCAACAAAGTTACTTAGAGGAATATTTTTGTCTTCAATGCATTTTTTTAAACCTTTGAATAAGCTTTCTGCTGTACTAGAGGCTGGTTAAACCATATCCAAGAATGCAGTATCACAGTATATAACAGTATTTGCACATTGGTGTTTTTATTTTTATTTTGAAGATGTATCTGTTGTCTCATCTAGTATTAGCGAAAAGTAGCAGCCTGTCTTCTTGAGGGATTCAATTAGTTCAGTAGAAAATTCAGGTCCTAATACTTGAGTTATTACTGCAGTGGCTTTAGTTTTACCCATTTCTAATCCTTGAGCAATTTTGGAATCTGGTAAAATATTAGCAGCTAATGGAACTAATGTATCCATTAAAACAAATAGCAAATTATTTGCAGCAATTAATGCAGCAAGTTTAAGTTCCGCTCTCTTAATCATTTTAGTTTCACGTTTCCTAATTACCTCACCTAAAGTTTTATTAGCACTGATAAGAGATAAAGTTTGCTTATGTTTGCTAATGGAAACATGCTTTTCTAATACTGCCTTATGGTTCAGCAATTCCACATTACAATATTTACATTTTCCAACAATATCACCATGGTCAATTGAAGTCATTTGTCATTGAATGATAGCACTGATTTTTTCTTAATTTTAGTCGCTGACTGATCTTCTGATGTGTGAGAAGAAGTAAGAGATCTTTTTACTACAAATTTATCCATATTTATCCACTGTAACAAACACAAAATACAATATCCATTTATTTGAGAATTTGCGGATTTCTCTTACTTGCAGTTTCGTACAAATATCCCTATAATAGGCACTTACCAGTGTATTGTGTGAATAATATTACGATAATATTGAATCACTTTCTTGTTACGTTCTGTTGGCCGGGGACCATCGAGTATTACATTGGTAACAGTGGTACGATGATACGATCACTTATTGTTTTATGTAATACCGTAAACCCGTGCGCAGTAAGTGTTGCCACCTCATGAAACAAAATGCCAAACATTTTTAAAAAGATACTGGGATAAAATATTTTTGTGTATCCAATTATACAAGACAATCTATTATACAACCAGGATACAAAAGCTAGCCAAATTATACAAATTTTGTATCCAATTATACAATCTGGCAGCCCTGGCCGCGACTGATGTTCCGCTTTCCCATTCGGCCGGCCGTTGTAGCTGGCTTATCTCCCGTTCTAGCTGATAGATGACGCTAGCTGTCCTTTCTCTCCGATAATCATCTCTGATTTAATCCTTTCATGTGGATAGAGTTGCCTAGAATGAAAGTTCTAAGTAGGGTTTCCTTAATTTTCTCCGTAAATACTTATGCTGAAAAGCATATGGGTCGAATAAGATTTTAATACAGAAGATAAAATTATATGCATCAGCCGGTAATCGAACCCGGGGCGCCCGCGTGGCAGGCGAGCATTCTACCAATTTTTTTTTTTTTTTTTTTTTTTTTTTTTTTTTTTTTTTTTTTTTTTTTTTTTTTTTTTTTGCAGTATGGGGATTTGAACCTGGGTTCGCAAAGTGGTAAGCAGGCGCCTTACCCCATTTTTTTTCCCCTGCGCCTGCCGGGATTCTTTTTTTTCGGAAATTTATTCTCACATTGAGTTACAAGTTTTACATTTATAGGTCAGAAACAGAATACAGCAGACTCGAGGCGCTCCTGCTTCAGTCGTTTGGTGCTGTGAGTCGCTGCCGCCAGCCATCACTTGCACTTTCTCTGACGGGGAAACGCAGTGCGTTGTCAAAGCAACAAATCGCGGAACATTCACTGATCAGCACAAAATCTGGATGACTCAGAAAATATTTTTTTCTTGTGTTATGCAACTCGGTTTTGCGGTAACCTCATTAGCTCAGCTCCCTGGCCATGGTTCTTTCCGTTCTATCCCCTAACTGGATGGATGAATGTCTAGGAAATCCTGTTATTTCTTCGTTTGTTGAATTCAATTCTTTACTGCCAGACGGAGCGCACATCTGATATACGTTGCAAGCAATATTTTGCTTCCAAAGACAGTCAAAACACTTGATGGCATTATTGTCGTTACTATTTACAAGTTGTGGCGTAATGTTTTATTACAAATCACGAGCCTCTCTTGTGATTGGTGAATATTCTGCCTATTTATTTAAGGTAAGTTTTCTGTCATATATGATGTCTAACATCCTCGCATAACATTTTTTGTAATTTTGAAGTTTTACTGTTTCATAATAGGTGACGTTCATATAGCCAATGTAATCTTCAAAATTTATGTTTCCATTTTGTATCATATAGACAGTGGTGTTTCCTATTAGCCACAGGATGGTATTTTGTTTAGCAGTGGGAAATCTGATTTTTTCTGGTTTAAGAATTTCATTCACATTGATTGTAAGTGGTGATGTCCTGTCTAACAGAGCAATTCTTCCTTTTACCCAGATCCAGATCCGTTGGTTCTGTCCGCATGTTATCCTATGTTCTAGCGTGTCTGTGTTTCGACAATGTGGGCATCTGTCTGTTGTAGATAGGTGTATTTCATACAGCTTTTTGTTTGTGGAGATATTTTCATTGACTAAATCATACCATACCGAACGTATCTTGGATGATAGGATGCTGTTCGTGATATTGAGCCATATGTTGTTCCAAGCATAATTTGGGTATTTTAATTCCATTTTATTTCTATGCCGTACGGTGTTTATAAGTTCGTATATTTCTTTGGCTGTCTTATTATGTAGAGTACATCCTTTGGCATTGGCATATGTTTCTTCAAGGTGATATTGTCGCATATGCGGTAGGGTGTGCGTGAAAGTCGTCATGTGAAATGGTATTTCATGATAAATGGGTCTGGTAGTGGTGACCATCTTGTTGGTCAGGCCCGCAGGATCGCTGGTTATAATAGTAGACATTCTTTTAAGAAATAGGGAAATACATCTGTCTTTTATATTTACCATTCCTATTCCTCCTTTCTTTGAGGGCAAAATGAATGTTTTAAAAGTGACTTTGAAAATTTTCCCTCTGCTTACAAACCACCCTAAAGCTTTTTGAATCCTGTCATCTAGAATTTTTTGTTTATTTGTATGCGAATATTGAAATATCTATCACTTAATTACCTTGCAGCTTTCACTGCTCTGAGCTGAGCGGCCGTAAAATTCGGATTTGTTGCAAAATTTCTTGTCATCATGAAAGCATCAATTTTTGGAAGATTATCCATCTATGCTTTCAGAAAACCGGTGTTATTTGGTGTGTGTATTGTAGCAAGAATACAATATTTCACCAGTTATACTGATATGTTAATATAAACTTCAACACAATCGCAAAGCTATTAGAACTCCCAGCAACTACGCCTTTGTGTACTTGGTCGTCACGATTCGATTCGACCAATAGCGTTGCGTTTTGCGAAGTTACATTTCCCTTGTATTTTTAGCACTTTTGATTAATTAAAATCAGTAAATAAAAATCGAATAAATAGGAAAAAAACGTTATAGCGGTAATTCTACACTAATAAAGTTTCAAAATAAAAATACTAGATGTAAATTTGAATTTCAAGCATATTCCCTATTGCACGCACCCGGCAATTTCCCTGGCCACAGCTATAGGAAGATATTCAACACGTTTTGTCCCCTAGTGTTACGTTCTACGACTTGTGAAAACCCTCCTTCCCTTATTAAGGTGCTTGCTAATCTCTGATCCCTTCTGTCATTAATCTTATTTCCTTCCCAGTTTACACCGGGTAAATTTGAATTCCCACCAATAACGACCATTCTATTCTCACTTTTGAACTCTGAGTATGAATTAATTTCTCACCAAAAACCTCATCTTCACAGTCATTCTTCCACTGCATTAAGAATTCAACACCCTGATTTTTTCTGTTTTATTACCCCAGAAATATACCCCTAATAACTCATGGTCATGATCTATGAACACCAGTGAACTGTAGTAGCGTTTGCTAGCTAGTTTGAAATCCCCTCCACCAATTGCTCCTCTATCTCTGTGTTACAATCTATAATCCTTTCAGACTTAAAAGAGGTGGATAGTTTTCAATTTTTAGGTAAAGGCGGGTTTACACGGTTCACTTTTCGTAATCACTCAGGATGAATCACTCTCAGTGAAAGTGAAGGTGTATTCACTTTACGTTTACGTGTATCATCACCAATGAACCATTCAATTCACTTCAAGATGGCAACAAACAAACTTGTCCATATTGAAATGGATTTAATTTTCAGAAGCCTCGCCTAATGAATTGTAAGCTACATCTTGAAGAAAGTTAATTGAAAAGATAGATGTTGGTGGACGAGAAATTGGGTCTTGCGGTTTGGTAGAATGGGTACTGGAAGACAAAATGGAATTTAAAAATCATCTTAGATTATATAAACCACACAGATTTGCTGTCAAAAAACTCATCACTAACTGCAAAACAGGACACTAATGAGAAAACGTCTTCCGGCTAAACTGAAGCTAAAAACTGCTCTCACATTTCTTGCAAATGGTATGCAACTGCTTTGAAACACATTCGTTTTACCGACAAGCACAATTTACATCACATTTGTCTGGTTTTGAAAACTTTGGTTAGTTCATTAGAACACCTGGTTCAGATAGTTTTAATTTTGCGCTTGATGTCTTCTGTCATCAAGACTGGGACATTCAATTCTTTAATCATGTCCTCTGTACCACTGTCCCACATGTTTTTATTTTTATATATTTCAAATTTTGTGTTTTATAAACACTCGTTAACATGGAAAGAACTTAAAAATTAAGAAATATTTCTTCTTTCCATCTAAAAATCATTATGTGTTGAAAACAACAACAAACAGAAACAAACCGATCCAGGGGTATGTTTCACTTCGATATTTTGAGTAATATCTAGATGGGGATACCGCTGCGGCCTCGCGTAGTAAACACACAGATCACGTGGTGTATATGACATCATTGTGACGTACTCAGTCTGCACGTACCAACACAGCAACAGCTATATATATGATCTTAAAATTGGATATCTGCAATATCGTGCATTATGGTTACGTTTTACTTTGGTCCAGGCTGCATTACGACCGAAACGCATATTTATAAAATATTATTTCGTCAATCATCATTTGAGTTTATGTGGTAATGCAGCCTGGACCATACGTCACAATGATGTCATATATACCATGTGATATGTGTCTTTACCACACGAGGCCCCAGCGGTATCCCCATCTTGATATTACCCGATATTTTGACTGTTTACACGCGTCATTCTTGATGATTCATCCGAGTGAAACACCGAAAGTGAACGAAAAGCTGAAATCGAGCCAACTTATTTCATCCGTCATCTTGGATGATCACTTTGTATGATTCTCTGTTTCCATAGTTCACTTTCCTTTCACTGCGAGTGATTCCTCCAGAGTAATTACGAAAAGTGAACAGTGTAAACCCGCCTGAAGGTAGGTTTACACGGTTCACTTTTCACGTGCGTCTGTGGGTACACCCGATGCCAAGCCCGAAATCCCCCCACTCCACGGCATGAGGAAGTGACGTCACATTGACGTTACGTGTAACATCTTTGGTTGCAAATTAGACAAGTGAATAACTGTCTTCTTCAGTACTTCATAATTCCACCACTAGATACCACCACCAGCAAATAGGTACAATCAATTCAAAACACGAAGAAAAAATGGAACTCGCAATTAAGGAAAAACGAAATAAGTACACTAGCGGTTAATTTTTATTTTTCCATACTGCCGTGTGTTGTCTTAGAATAAACGTTATTTACCCCAGAGGTTTCTATGATACTCATATGGGACACGAAAAGCAAGTAATTTCAATCTATTTTAGCGTAACTATTAAATGGACCTATAATGCAACTCGCCCGTATTCGCGAGGACGCAAACCAAACAAACCACGCTACCGGTCAGGTTTGCTTCCCAATGAAAGCTTTTAAGTCATTACTGTCAAGTAATTGTACTACTTGGAGCAAAAGTGAAAAAAAAAATACTTTTTGAGCATGTTTCTATTTTATGAACCTGTCTTGTCGATAAATATTTTCCATACTGCCGTGTGTTGACATCCAATAAACGTTATCTACCCCAGCGGTTTCTATGATACTTATATGGGACACGTGAAGCAAGGAATTTCAATCTATTTTAGCGTAACGATTAAATAGACCTATAGCGCAACTCGCCTGTATATTTCGTTTCATTTTGACTTCGGACATCTCTCTCGTCATACCCAAGATGGATTTACATCTTCCTTCATTGGAATCTTGACTACATAATGTAAAATAGAAATTTGGTAACTGTTAAATGTTTTGACAGGAATACTACTAGCAGGGGCGGATCCAGGATTTTTTTTTGGGGGGGGGGGCCCTTGAGCGGACTTTGGTTTGGGGAGGGGGCTTGACTTGAGAGAATTTTGTTTCAGAGGGCTTTGCCTTCAGTTGATTTTGGTTTTGGGGGGGGGGGCCTTGAGTTGGCCATGGGGTAGTCTTTATAGCCTCCTCGGGCCTCGAATCCGTAAAGCTAAAAAGAAAAAAAAAAGTCTCCAAAAATACAATGTCGGGGGTGGACTTAGATGCTTTTGGGGGGGGGGCTTGAGCCCCCTAGACCCCCCCCCTGACTACTAGGTTGGAATCGCTTACAAAATGATAACAGTATGTTATAACTACCGTTTCGGTCTGTAAATTAATGTTAAATGCTACATACAATGAGCGCTACAAATAAAGGGAATGAGAATTTTCTATGACTGCTGAACCGACCCAATAACGAATAATATTTTTAAACTAACCAAATTATATTATTGAGATGTCAATAAAAAGTATATTGGGCTGTAATGTGGTTTCGTGAAGGACGAATGAAGGATCTGCCTTCCATGAAGTACATTATTTTTACTACAAAGAAAGAACTTTCTCCACATTTAAGATTTTCAGTTATGGTGATATGGATTGATAGTATGTTAAAAATATAATTTCTCCTCTTTAAAACGCACATATGCTCTTCTGTTTTATACCTTAACTATTCTTAATTCTTATGGCTTTACGCTTTGTTGCCGTCGAGCTTATTAATGACGGAGGAGATTTCGGGACAAGAACAGCAACAAATGCAGCCATTGCTTCTTGCAGCAGTCATCCTGGCGTTTGCCTGGAAACATTTTGAGACAACATTTTAAATCGAGATCTCAATGCCGGATGGGTATTTGAATTTTTTATTTCCTAGTTCTTTTTTGCCATTACTGCTACCATGCTATTTTATACTAGGAAAGAAGGTTTTGAAAATCTATCTTTTTTTAGTTGGAACTGGTTTGGTATTCGTTAGTGAAATAAGTTAATCTTGACATTCGTTACATGATTACGTAATTGAAACTTTAGCTCTTCAATCAGTTAGTGAAAGCAGCAATGCTAACAACAGCAACTAGAATATTAAAATCCTAGGCCACATTTATGCGTTTATGTTGCACTTAAATCTAGACTGAAACAGTTGATTTATTCATTCAAACTGTGTTTTCCTAAACTTTCTACAATCAAGGCACACATATCTAGCCTTTGCATATATCCAAATAGGTATGAACTGTTTGAAGAAAAAGTAAAAACAGAGCCAACTAATTGGGAAAAAAAGAAAAATAATTCAAAGCCTTCAAGTGCTGTGGCTTCTTCTGATATATATATAGCAGCAGGATTGATTTGTTTTCATCGCAATCTGCTAATAAAAGTTTACGTCAACAAAAAGTTTGGTATCATAGCTACCGGGACCATCATATTACAAGCTGATGTGGAGCGATGTACTGCAATCCTTTTTGTTGCCAACAAGATTCCACTACATGCTGAAGAATCCGATACATTTGAGAAGCTGGTGAAAACGCTGAACCCCGGTAAAAACTCAATTTCCAGAATGACATTTGGTAGATGTATTATTGATTCACTTCATGGTACATAGCACCTTGGTATTGCTTGCAGTAATACCTATTACAACACATAAGCATCTGTTCCACTCTTGGATGGTTGACTTTTAATGGTTAACTTTAACTTGCGCTAATTTTGCAAAAATGTAACGCTTTAACGATTATCGAAGTTAACTTTTTAAGTAGTGGATTAACAATAAACGAAGTTAACTTTTCGGTTAACTGTTCCCACCTGTGTGTATAATGCTTTCAAAGAATTAAATTTTTAGGCAATGTACAAAAAGGTGGATGGAGAATAAAACATTGTTATTGATTGTACTGAGATTCCAATACAAAGTAGTGGTTACCCTGACCATGGTCAAGGCACATACTCACATTACAAAGGTATTCATACTCTCAAAGCACTAGTAGGTATTAGTGAGTTTGGAGTAGCTTTATATTGTTCCCATTTATATGGTGGAGCAACAACTGATCCTCAAATGGTAGAGTTATCAGGCTTCCTTGATCTTTTAAAAGGAGGACATTTTATTGTTATTGACAAGGGTTTTTAATTTTGTGGAAGCCAAAGGAGCCACTCTTAACATTACACCTTTCAGAGTGTCATAAGGTCCAAATGACTAGCAGGGTTATCGCAAATCTGCATACTGTGGTGAAAAAGTGATAGGAAAAGCTAAAAAAATATATGCTATTTTACCCCAAGCAATGCCAACGTACACATGTCCTCTTGCAAATAAGATATTTTACATTGTTTTCAACGTTTGTAACTTCAAACAAAAAGCAGTTTGATTGCCACCACTGTTTCTAACATTTTAAACTTTAGGTTTTTAATTGTATATGAGCCTTTATAAAAAGAAAAATTTAAGTTTCTTCAGTTCCAATTTCTTTTATGAATGCTTGAAACACAGTTATGTATTAAAAACTACATCACCTTTTATTTACAGGTTTTTTCACAACTTAGATGACCAATTAAAACAATTGTGGTTTACAATATAGAGTATTTATCGTATTTACAGTTACCTCTTTTTTTCTGTTGTACAAAAATTATAAAATCTCAGAAATAAGTTGTTACAGAAATTATTGTATAATAAAGTATAACAAGTACCCTAAGGACAAGCATATTTTGATAAGAAGCTATTTACAGATTTAATTTTAAATTCTGTGAGCATTTTTGGTAAATTAATCATCATTTACCTTGGTAATTTATTCCAATCTCTGATCCCTTATTTGCGAAAGAAAATTTTACAGAAATTAAGTGCCAGCTTGTGGTCATGGTCATATTTTCCCTTCCATGCTTTACTCTACATTCTTTCACCAATATCTTTCAACACCTCATACCTTGTACACTCCCAGTACTCTCTTGAAACCTCTGCTGTCTTCCAATGTGCCCCAATCTAGCTCTATTATGATATCAGTTACTAATTGCGCTCTGCAGCAATGTTCACACAAAATAATAAACACAACCATAAAGCAATACAAAATGATTAAACAGTATTTAAAATAAATATCAAAACCATCCACTCAAGTTAGTGTCTATGCAAAAAGATTCAGGTTCTGAGGGAGTTGTCAACTTTTAAAATTACTACTTAATAGAGAAACAAATCATTTACTTTTATAAGCAATAATAAAATTTTGATTGAGATCACATGAATAGGACACAATATTAGTACAAAGAACATGTACAAAATGTTCCTTCCATAAAGACAAACAAGATTTGTGCCATAATGAGGTTTTGGTTTAGTGAGAGCATTAGGGAGAATGAATCAGAAACGACATGATCTAACTCGGAGAACAAGCTTAACAACACAATTAGAAATGAACAGATCAAAAAATTTGAAATTCATTCAGAGTACATTACAAAGGAAATAGAAGCTGAAAAAACATAAAGGGGCTGGTGTAGATAATATTACTACAGATATCTTAAAGATAGCTGGAGTGACATTGTACCTTATCTTGAAATATTATTTAAACTGAGTCTGGATACTTGCTGCTTACCATTAGGACTGGAAAAGTACGATAGTAGTGCTGGTACATAAAGCAGGAGTGAGAAATAGAAGTCAAAAATTATAGGCCAATCAGTTTGACATCAGTGGTAGGTAAATTAATGGAAAGATTGATATGCAACCACATCAGAAATATATGTGAGGAACGTAATTGGTTTTCAAGTAGGCAACATGGCTTTAAGCAAGGATATTCATGCGAATCTCAGTTGGTGGGATATATGTAAGATATTTTAGATGAAATGGACAAGGGAGACCAAATTGATAGTGTAGCACTAGATCTGTCGAAGGCGTTTGACAGAGTGAGCCATAAATGGTAGTATATAGGGTAAGAACTATTGGAGTGGATGAGAAAGTGATTTGTCTGGGTAGTAGAATTTTAAAAAGTAGAAAACAAAGTTAGCTTAGAAAATGCAGTATCAACAGAAGTGGAAGTTTAAATGGGAGTCCCACGGTAGTGTATTGGGTTCATTGCTATTCACTATTCTGATGGATAATTGTGTTGATTAAGAGCCAGGTTATTAGATACCTACACAAATAAAAACTAAAGGTTGATTATGATTATACAGTGGGGAAAGAATTGCTTGTTGAAGACTTGAAGTGTAAATATCTTGGCATTACATTTGATAACAAGCTTAACTGGGCAGGACACATTGGTCAGGTAGTAAGAAAAGGTTTCAAAATTCTGCACTTGTTGGAGAGAGTGATGAGGTGATGCACGAGAGAAGTAAAGGAAATGGGTTACAAAACTTTGGTCAGACCATTGCTTGACTATGGTATTGTAGTATGGGACCCACATTTTGAGCATCAAATACAGGAATTAGAGAGTGTACTAAAAAGGGCTGCTAGATTTGTTTGTGGAAATTACCACAGAATGCAATCAGTTACAGATATGATAAAAGAGCTGGAACAGGATTCATTGCAAGACAGGAGGAGGGTGAAGAGGGTCATGGAAGTGTACAAGTCCTATATTGGTGATGAGTCATGGAAAAATAATGGTGTAAGAACTAGACGTAATGCATGGAAGGAAAAGATGACCATGACAACAAGCTGGCACTCAATTTCAGTCACAAGGGTGTAGGATGATTCTCTTTTTTTGGTAAGGGTGTCAGGGATTGGAATAAGTTACCAAGAGAAATGATGAATAATTTACCAAAAGCTTTAAAGAATTTAAAGATAAAATTTGGTGAGGGCAAATGTAGGTGGGGGCAGGGAAGGGGGAAGATGGGTGGTAGGGAAATTGACACCAGAACCTGCACTCCATTGCAATTTAATTAAATGGCAGTCTTCTCAATAGCTTAATATAACAAAATCAATAATCTTGATATAGTGATTACATAAATTAGGGTAAACATATTAAAAATAAATAAATATATATATAGCTCTTTCATAAAAATCAACACATTTCAAAAATAAACTTGTTATTGCATCATAGTAAAAATTGCTTGAGGGCAAAAGTGTGTTGGAGGAGGAAGGGAGAAGGATGGGTGTGTAGGGAGATTGTCATAGGAGTATTCGCTCCATCGCAATTTATCAATTAGTAATTATTAATGATAATAATGTTTTGACATTGTGAGAAAGACAATTATGACAATCTTCAAGAATTTGAACTTTGGGCTTGTAGAAGAGGCTAAAATACCCCATGATAGTAGAGGCTAACAGCATTCATCAACTGATTCTTATAGGATCTATTTAAAAGAACACACTGCTCAACAATTCCCTTTGTTGTCCATATCACAAAATCATATCTATCAATTCCAGTCACTACAGCTGTGCCTGCATTTGCGCATAATATCTTTTGTTCATCACTTTTCCATTTGCGGACAAAGAAGGGCACAGCGATGGTTTGTCAAATCACACACTGTATGGGCATTTAAGCTCAACTATGGTCTTTCCATCCTCAGTAATGCCACCTGGAGTAGCACCAAAGTAATCCCACTCCTTACTTTGGAAGAGTCCACATGATTACACCTGTTGGAAAATGTAAACAGCATTTTTTTAAGTCAGAAGATGACTATATCTATTCACACCACAAGAATATAGCACAAAATAACAGTTTGGCTCAGTGGCTGTAATAACAAAATCAACATAAAGGCAAAAAAAAATCACACCATTACCTTCAACCCCATGAGCTTCTCATAAGATCTGGCAACTTATTATTTTTTTCCTCAAAAATCCCCATTTTAGAGATGGATCATTTTTTAGGCTCTTTTTGGTTCAGTTGTCTCCTGGCTGGACCTTCACAGAAATTACCTGTTGCAACAAGTTTACAATGTTTCTAAAATGAGTACATAAAAGTTAGATCAACAATTATGTAAGTAAGAAAACTGCTAAAATATTTATTATTATGACAGTTCATACTTAGTACACTACCTGCTTCCACAGTGCGCAGAATTTCATAGACCATTGATCCTGTTATCATTTTTGTCTGGGCTAAATTCCATTCAACACTGTTGGCTTGGTCCCTTTCCAGTGTACATTTTGATGTTCAGAATCACTGCAGGAGGAGTTATGCCATGAAAGGGCAAGTAATGGGCTTCGTGGCTCCATGGCAAGCAGCATACCTTTGAACACTTCTTCTCAAACCACTTTGATTGGCCTTTGATTTCAAACAGCCTACTTGCCTTCAAGATGTGGGCTTTCCCCACCACTGCAAATTAAAGTCAAACTTACATAATGCACATTTAGGCAAATTACAGTAATTAATACTACAAGCTCAATTTAACAAGCTCTTACCTGTGGCTGGCTAATCTTGGAAACAAGCTCCCACACAAGTGATAATGTTATAAGTTGTAGCTTACTGCAGCAACATGTTTAGATGTTACAGACCAACCAGGTCTAGCTGGACATGGATGGCATATAGCCTGATTATCTGGATTATCTACTGAGTACCATTTTCACCCTATAATCCATATTCTTTGTAGTTGCAGCCGCACACAAAGCTTTAATGAAGATAATCTCATTCGGCACACATCTCATTAAACCCATCTTCGGGAAATTAGTACACTGCCTCCGGACGCACTAACTCAATTTGAAATAATGTTTTATTGATGTTTGGGAGTTGTTCTCTCCTCTGTAACCTGTAAATGCAACGTAAAACTTAAAAAAAAAAAAAAAACCAGGAATAAAAGACTTTGGCCTAAAATCAGACATTTATAGGTTTTTAAAAATGATTTCAAGCGGTTCAAAACAAGAGTAGAGAAAGGCCGACAAGAATGCTAAATTCAACGGTACTTTCAAAGTTTAATTCGCTTTGATCTTGTGAATTCTCACCTGTTAACCTGTTCTTGTTTCGTGCACTTCGACAGATTGCGTGCTTCGTCTTGAAGAGTAACTCTTTCAGCTTTAAATTCTTATGATTGCACTCCATCACACACAAAAACAAACACATAACGTGTTGGCGCTGCAACTCAATACCAAAGAAGTTACACGTATCGTCATTGCTACGTCACTTCCGCGGGGCAGGGAGTGGGGAGATTCGCCGCACGGCATCGGGTGTACCCACAGACGCTTCACACTTTTCGCAATCACCCAGGACGAATTACTCGCAGTGAAAGTGAAGGGGAATTCACTTTTCGTTAACATTTTTCTGGTTTTAAAACTTTAAGTTAATTCGCTAGAACACCTGGTTCTGATAGTTTAATTTTGTACTTGTCTTCTATTGACAAAAATGGGAGATTCATTTCTTTAATAATTTCCTCCGTAGTCCTGTCACTTATGTTTTTATTTTTATAACTTTCAAATTGTGTTTTCTGTAAATACCGGTTGTAATCGAAAGATTTTAAAAATAAAAAAATGTTTCTTCTTTCCATTTAAAAACAATTATGTCTTAAAAGGGATGTAAGGGTTTGGGGGAGACTACACTAGCCTTTTCCAACCAAATGTCAACCTCTCCTTCACGTGGTGCACCCTGTTTGCACGGACGAGGCTCTGGTGACTGAAAGATACCCGGTATAAGGAATCACCCACTGCTTGCCAACGGCCTTCGAAAAGAGGGCAGAAGAGCGAGGAGTGGCTCAGGGCACCCTCTTGCCCTTGGGGTTGGAAACGGCCCCTAAAGGCGGATGAACCAGAAATGATCAACGGCATGGGGATGCCGAAGGCAACGGGAAACCACTGCATTAAAGACCCAAAGGGTATCCCGAGGACATGTAATCCTCTCAAATTATGTATATCAAAATGGCTTCTTACTGAGTAAAATATTCCGGAGGTAAAATAGTCCCCAATCGGATCTCCGGGTGGGGACTGCACAGGAGGAGTCATCAGAATGGATAGAAACATTCTACGAGTCGGAGCATGGAATGTTAGAAGTCTGAATAGGGCAGGTAGGTTAGAAAACTTAAAAAGGGAGATGAAACAACTTAAGTTAGATGTTGGGATTAGTGAGATTAAATGGAAGGATGCACAGGATTTATGGTCTGGGGAACACAGGATAATTAGCACACAAGCTGTCAATGGAGTCACTGGTGTAGGATTTGTAATGAACAAGAAAGTAGGGA